>FR989924.1:87140-527467 GCA_905404115.1 Pheosia gnoma
GGCCGCCGACAAATTGACCCCAAACGACGATACTAATTTTACAAACAAAAAGGTAAACACTTACTTTGCAAACACTACTCAATTGTTTTTTTAGTCTGACAACATTCAAATTAGGACTACACTTGCCTATAATTTTGAACAAATACTAGCAATTTATTTGTAACCCCAAAATGTTTATATATACAGGGAGTCCGGCAGCGAACTGCAACAATCTTAGAACTGGATTCTCATCATTATAGGTATTGAATACAACCTTGGACACCCATATTCAGCATCTGTACCAAATACCACACACCAAGTGACCCAATAAGCACTACACATTTTCAGTTGGAGGCCATATTTATTTATCTTTCAGTAGCCAAGAAGTGATTTTTAGAAATAAAATCCTTGCGACCAGTACACAGCAAACAGCTTGTAAATCATTGATTCTCTAAATTTAAACGTGATTCTCGAATAGATTGAAAGCGTTTTTGCTTTTGAGAATTATGTAGTTTTATTTTTATCTAGGAAACGAATTCAGCTATAAAACATTGTCAGTCAATAACCTGGGCCCCAAGTCTGCTAACACAATCGATTCATAATCGAACAGCAACCGCATAGTAACTGTCACTTTTAACAGATATCCCATACAATATCTATCAAAAGTGACAGTTACTATGCAGTTGCTGTTCGATTATGAATCGATTGTGTTAGCAGACTTGGGGCCCTGACAGCCTGTATACTGAAAACACCCAGATAGAGTGGACTATCAAAAAATTCTAGATATATTTCACGAAGATCTAGATGTGATTCAAAATGTGTCTTAACAGCCAACCTCTGTGTCGGGACTTACTGATATTGATCTGAAGATTAATGTGCGGGTCTCTGTGACCGTAGCCGCGGGTACCTCGAGTTCAAATATTATGAAACACAACAATAGCACAACGGAACTCGAACCCACATCCTAATTTTAGGGATGAACAATATTTATGACATATCAATAGTTTTACATTGCTGTTTCACTCTATAACTTTTCCATCATATTAACTCTAAATTAATTGTAAGTTTTTGTTTACTTACAATAGTTTTAAAAAGCACTTTCAAACGACGATGCATTATACCAAAGTAAATACTAATAACAAAAACAATTGTTACTTCTTATGTGAATTATTCCCGTTGTATATGTATAAAAGCATGTTTGTTAAATCTCAAAATAATATAGACTGGCATAATATCGCTCATCCCACAGCCCATTGTTCTATTGTCGGTTTAAATGTTTTTTTTTTTGTAATTAATCTCTTGTATGTTGGCAACTCTTACCACATACAAACCTATTAAAGCCGGGGTATCTGGTTATGTTGGTCTACTTGGCTGAGTCTGGTCCGGAAATAGAAAAATCTATTATTAATCATGTAACACAGCGTTGTCTATGGATGCAGTTCCGGTTCGTATGTATGTCGCGCCTAAGTTTTCATAAAAAAATTGAGACTTTCTCGGAATTTTAATGCTGTCAACACTGGAAACAGAATTTTTCAACCACCATGAAGTATCAATATGGGATGATAAAAGTATCTTCCTATCTCTCTCTCTCTCTCTCTCTGTCTCTCTAACGTATGCGCGCAATAACCCGACAGTAAGCGTAAAATGTATCATAATAAAATAATATAAGTACAAACATGTTACATACTAAGAAAAATATGGGATTTTCGTAACTATTTTGAAACACAAAAATAGTCCGAAAGTAAATAAAAGACGATCCCTTCCGAGAAAGTCTCAAGCTTCCGGCGCCCGAGCGACAGATGGCGCTGGAATAGTCATCGTTAACATGCATCAGCTAAAACTTTAACCATTCACAAAATAAATTGGGAAATATTTGAAAAGCATTTCATTTTGAGTAAATCGATAATAATTAAATCACAATGCATTAAAACGATGATGTCAATAACAAAAATGTGTATAATAATATTATTAATTGTATTCGGAACGCGATGCGGCGGCCATTTTGTGAACACGACTTGTACCCGTGAGAGTATATCTGACAGTTGTATTTACTTGGCATCCGACTATTCTGGTGCTGACCTTGAAAATTTTAGAAACTTAGATGGGGACCAATAACGTTTTGCTTACTTTACATATATGTCTTGCTCCATAGAGTGTCTTTTCATGTAACATAGAAGGCATCAGACCATGCAGAAGGTCCCCATGAGACGGACCCACTAAATCAAATCATTAATGGGAACTAACAAAACTAAATATTGAGAGATTGTGAGATGAACTACATCTGAACATGAAAATAGACATTTCAAAGCCAAGTCAAAGTCAAATCGTTTATTTCGTATAGGCCTACGGGGACACTTACAAATTGTCATTACATTTTCTTTCTTAACTCTACAACCGAATCGGAACTCGACCTCAACTGAGAAGATCCGGCAAGAAACTCATGGGCTTGTCTTTTTTTTACCCATTAAAAAAAAAAAAAAAAAAATTCTAACAATGTATAGTGATCAGAACCTATGGCACTTTTCAATTGATTCAACACTCTGCATATCGTGAGAGCTTCAGCTCGAGGCTTCGCCCGCTGTACCTTGATGAAGCATAGCATATGGCACTCAGGGATAATCTATCTTCGTATTAACGAAATAATATTTGGAATATGATCAGTAGATCCAGAGATAACCCTCTACATCTGAACTCACAAAGTTACAAAGTCAGTGTGCATCACAAAATGGGCGCCGCGTCGCGGGCGCCGCGGCGCGAGCGAGACGGCAACACTTACAGTGCATGTCCCGCTCGTGCTCGTACTCGATGAACGCGTAGCCGCGCGGCTTGTCGCTCTCCGTGTTGAATACCATGGATATCTGGCGAAAAAATAAACAATAATTAGGAATTTATGGTTTGAAAAAAAAAAACAAAACTACCGGTCTGAGACGAAACAATGATACAGACGGAGCGTCGCGCCGGGAACATATTGAAGCACAAAAACAAAGCCGTTTGTACAGTACACGCAAATTCTTGTTTACGTAAGGATGTAATTTGCATGTTAAACACAAATCAGCTTGGTTTTTCTGGGGCAACACCGTTGTTCGCGTGACAGTCTGCATTGCCCCACATGATCATGGTGACTTGTACGAATATGACTAATCTCGCTTGCTGAACCTCAAATTGACAACCCTCCTATTATGGCAGTCGGGTGAAACCCCTCAAATCACTCAGAAACACATGGCATTAATTTAACTCAAGGAATATATTCTACTTACTTTTTTAATAGCTCCATAGCCTTCAAATTCTCGTCTCAGTTTTGACTCTGACGTATCATAGTTCTGTCAACAAATAATAGCAAATATAAACTCTGATAACTTGTGTAATAGTTATAACTATGGTGGAATTAGTTGATCAATTGTTTTTTTCCATCTGTTAAGTGGAACCGTTGTAACATTTAGTTTGCAATGACTTGCTATCTGCTTGCATATCTTCTTGACATGCTAGCAGCATGCATGATTGAATTAACACAGCAAGAGACATATTTTTATTGGCATGTGTATTGCAGCCTTAACATCTCTACAATCTATTCCAGTTCTCCCAAGAAATCTGTTAATTTGTCAGTAAAGTATCCTTAACATTGATAATACGGTTAAGGTGGATTTATTAGGCTTAGCCTATGAATTAGGCTTGCATAGAATCTCCCATATATGATATTTAAAAAAAAACATTCCACTTGACATTGGCAAAATACCTCCCCAAAGGGTGAGGCCATTTTATAAATAGAAAAAATAATTCAAAGACTACAATTAGATATTTGTAAGACAATAAACGAGGATACTAACCACTCTGGCTACAAACAGTGTTTTGAACGGGTCCGTGGTGGCTTTGGGATTGGTGGTGGGATCCCACAGTGCTATCTCCTGCTCCAACTTGTATGCTGTCTGCTCAGCCCGTTCTCGTCTTCTTCTCTCAAGCCGCTCCTCTCTGGTCTCCACCCGGGTGGGAGGTGGGGTTTCTGAGGGATGCTGAGGAGACGAATTAATGTTTAAGTCATTTGAAACTTAGCATGGACCAATTAAGAATATTCATATCACAATAATTATATGGCTACAGTGTATGGTATAGTATATTTAGTACATATAATATGTATGTTCCCTGTGCAAGAACATTACCTGGAACGGTGAACTCACTACCCTGGATGTAATTATGGTAAAATTTTGCATAAGTCTGTAAGTATCCTGGTAAATGGACATTGGCCTGTCCCCTACCATGTTAGGATTCAGAGTAAAGTGGGTGCACATTCACAGTGAACCTGTGTCTACCCCATCATGAAAAACTAATGTGAAAGATGTCATAGTCGACCATACTCATTTTAACCCAGATAAAAAGGTTTTTCTCGACAATAATTACCTATAGCACTAAATAGCTACATCATAAATCATAATCAATGATAATTTAAACCATCATTGTTAAAAAAAGCCACGTTAGCCAATGAACCGGTCAAAATATTGGAAGGAAAAATGTTATTTAGCTAACCTCAAATATATTGAGAAAAGCACCGACGCCATCGTAGCCCTTCTGTTTCTTCTCGTGAGGGAGCTTCGCTGCTGGCGGGAGGTACGGAATAGGATCCCGCGCAGCGAACAATGCCAATAAATTGGGTGGTAAAAACTGCGTCATGGTCCAAGCTTACAATTTACATAAATTAACCACTTCACACACCAATTGGCACACACATGATAGTTTTATTAATTAATATAAACTATAATTAAACTAATTTAATACTATTGGCCGAATTATTGAATGGTTTTATTGAGAAAATCACACGAAAATTGATTGAGTTTTAACCCACTCGGTCCGCCATTTATAAATCTTTTTTTAAGCCAGAGACAACGATAAAGTTTTTAATATTTATTTGCGTTTTGTTCGTCCGACTAAGTTTAAATACTCTCAGCAGATATATAGATAACCTTCGTATTTGGTTGGCTTCACTGGGTTGAAATCTTAATCGTGAATGAAATAGACGAGAAAAAACAGAGAATGGAAAAAATGCTCAATCGTTACTTTAGTATCGGAGTCGTCTAATGATAATTTCCAGCATGTATGAATTTAACAAATTAAATGCACGCAGTATGCGGTGTTATTTCAAAATGTCTAATAGGTAATTGGATTTATATCTTCAGGAATATTATCTTTATAACCTACCATAGATATGAATTATGTGGTTGGTGTAGTGGCTATGGTTTAAAAAAGGGGTGGACCGCCACTTGAAAAGAAAACAAAACGATACTAAAATTTATCATGTTTCGCTGATTCAACAAAGTGCAAGACGAGTCTAACAATTAAAAAAACAACGAGAAGGAACATTACTATCCAAAACGCGACTATTATTTTGTTCAAATGTCTTCCGAGCCATGAGTCTTCGCCGTAGAGCCTCCCACGCACGGTGCACCAGTCGTCATCGCTACCAGCCCTTTGCGGACCACCCTTATCCATTGTAGTTTAAAAAAACCGTGATTCTGTAATGAAAAATAATTGTAAGCGTATAAACGTCCGTTTCATGTGTCTCTAAGTATTCACACAGGTAGACAGAGGTATACGAAAAAGTAAACGCTCTGTCTATGGACCGCTTTTGCTTACAGCTCTGTGCCTGTTTACTAGGGTTCCGGAGTCGATGTTAAATACCGGAGCATTATATCATATGGCCGAATCCAACTTTATAATTAACAAAAAATCACAATCATATTGGTTGACTAGAGCTTGGGGCATTATATGCATAACCGCAGTAAAACCCACAAGCGTTTGATGACGTTTTGGACCAAAGTGCATTCTTTCAGAAGTCTTCATGAAGCTCATCTTATAGGTACTAACTCAATGGAAGTCTTATCTTATTTCGGATGGTCAGTGCTATGGTGTGCCTAATTTTAGATCACATGATATTTAACCAATTGGTATCCCTATTCTATAACTTGGTCGTGTCTGCAGATAGAATATTTTTGAAACACAATCGTAGGGAACATTATTATCGAAAAAACAGTCAAACAGCTGCCATTTTTGGTATTTTTGTTTATCTGTACCTAAATAAACTACTACATGGATTTTGATGGATCTCAAGATTATAATATCGCTTGGATACCGAGTCAAAGTATACAATTTATTTTATGTTGTAAAATTAATGGACTCTTCCAGGATAATAAATAAAACGAAAGTCCACGCGTAGGTACTCATACTCGTAGTCGCGAACGCAACTTATCTTAAATAAAACAAGCGAAAAGGCTTATCATCATCACTACTAGCCAGATAGGTGATCAATTTAATTGCAATAAACAAAGACACAGCGACCATTATAGTCCAGAAGATAGCATTGATCAGCTTCAGTTTCCAATTGCCGGAGTCCTGGGTCGAGTCAGGAGTCGCGCTTCGGTGGAAAGATTTCAAAAATTCCATGATCTTGCTTATAAAACTCCGACAAGTAAGAACTCTGAAAGAAACATAGCAATTTTGTGGAATTCACATTTCAAAGTTATGCCAAGTGTTAAAAAACGCTATATATTTAGTGACACTTGAAACAAGACATTTAGACCAAGTTTCGAAGTGTGTACCTATAACCGTGACAGCGAGTTGCAGTGTTGCACATCTCGTTTGCGACTCCGACACTAGATTGCAGTCTCAGTGTCGTCGTTTATGCTTTAAAATCACAAAGGCGGGTAGGTAGTTGCTTTTATTTTCCCCGTCATTAAAAAGTAGTCAAGTAATTATGAACACATCGCATGCGCAAGCTATATTCAACGTGATTTAGCTAAATACAAGTCATTCATCGTTTGAGCCCAAGTAAGTACATAAGTTTTTATTAACCGACTTCAAAAAGGAGGAGGTTCTTAATTCGGTTGCATTTTTTTTTAAGATTAGACTTTGGCCTGGATATTTGAAACACCAATTTAAAAAACGAGTGCGTCCATTTGATGTTATTCTGGTTCTCGACTAGTTGTTGTGCTACTTTACTTTAAATATACCTATATGACGCTGGAACGGGAGGTCAGTCAGCGTTAGTGTAATTTTACTTATATTTATTCTAGCTATCAAATTCTATTGTTCTTCTTTCTTTACGAAATTAATTGTTAAACTTGTCAAATAGTTGGCGCCAATTTTGATTTGACAAGATTTGATCTAATTGACAGCAGACTAAAATTTACCGAACTTTTGGGGTAGCTAAAATCTACAGTTGTCAGGAGAAAACTTATCTTATGGCAGTGGACGTCCGTAAACGGGGCAGTGTAAATTTTACCCGACGTAATTTTTTCCCTCGCCGAGTCTCTGAGCGGGGGGGGGGGGGGGCATTTGGCGTTTACCTAGTGTAAATGGGACGCTGGGTGAGTACCGTAAACGCAGCCCAAGCGTGAAGTGCGAAAGGGATAGCGTGATTTACTTCCGTATGTAGTAAACAGCGATGGAGAGAGTGCTTGCAGGCTTAGACTGATTACTAAAATATGACCATACTCTTACTAAATCGAAAGTTTGTTATTTACTTAGGGTTCCGTGATCCTACCAAAATAGGTTTGATCGAATCATTGATCTACTATCGCATAGATACCAAGAACATAATAAATATCGGCATAGGCGGGCCTCGAACAGTAAAACCACAAAATTATAAGGAATCTTTCTTTGGATATCCAGATGCAAGACATGTTTAACAGTTAAAATTTCCCTCACATTCACGAAAACTAAATAAATAACAATTATGATAGCGATGACCCAAACAATGATCATAATTTTGTTGTAGTGTTTTCGGATATATGAGTCTTCGGGCTCTCTCACGTCATCGGCCCTCCCACCCCTGCGCACTTTGGAGAAGCCATCTTCATTGCTATTCGTTCGGTGAAGACCTTCATCCATCGTATTTAACAAACCGTGGTTCTGTAATGGATAACGATATGCCTATAAAACCCACATGCTATAATCTTGAAAAGTTGAAAGCGATTAAAACCGCGGACAAATAAGGGCCACCCGACCGTGAGAAACAAAGCTACAGTTGTCAAAAGTTGAAAAGAAAAAACGATACAGTTGTCGTGCGCCTTTCCCAACTGAATATCTCTCAGTTTTGGCGGCAAAAGCATTGTAATTATTGTTACTCTTGAGCTCAGACGATGCCAAAATAACCAAGCCAATTTTGTACAACACGTGAATCTTGAAGCCCGAAAACCAATTCATAATGTAAGGCAAATGAATGCTACTTTTATCTGTCACTGCAAGGATGACTGTCAAATGTGTTCCTAGCTAAAGACCATCCAAAGACTTGCAAATTATGATTTGAAACATAATGAAATAGCTCTGTTCTGAGAAATATTAAAGATTTATACTTGACACCGGGAAAATACGTAAGATACTAACGCTATATTATTTAAAGTAGAAAAGCTATCCCCTCTCAGAGATCTGTCTCCATTATGAATCAATTTAAAGATATTATTCTACGATAATATCTACTAATTAATACATTTTAAGACTAGGGAGTCATTGGTAGTCCACATGGCAATTTTGAAAGTTGTCTCACTTAGCTCCTGCCACGGCTTGTCATACACCCCGGCTTATAACAGTATTTTCAAATGCAAATAAAACACGTATTCAACGTCACATTTTAATCATCATCCACAGTATAACCCATTGAGTACACAACTATAAATATAATAATACAAATTAGACTAATACACAACCCTATGCCCATGATCGGCAATAGGTTCCTTCCCAAACAACTGTCCTGTCCGCGAAGTGGTCCGTTGAGGCGGAAAGCATTCCTGAAAGCTGGACCTACAGGCCTGCTCGGCTTCTCCATTCGTTAAACGAGGATCTGTGAAAAATTAAAACATTAAATGAAGATTTTTCCAAAACAAAGTTACCAAGTAGTCACACATGTCATATCTCAGAGGCGGACCAACGGCAGTCGCTCTGTGTGAATATCATCGATTAGACACATCACATTACACAAGAGGAGACTTGGAAGCCCAACACGATATACACTGACAAGAAGACAAGCAAGGTCTTACTCGTGACAAAAAACCCTAACGTTTTTTTTGTAAAAAAAATTGCCACTGTTTATTGTCATTTTAAAATGTCAGTGAGGATGAGTAAGTATGTATATACATGATACTAACCTATATTTCTACATTCCTGCATGCATTGCATTCCTAATGGACAGGGGGTGACATTGTTGCGATGTACATAAATGAACGCTACCAAATTTCAATATCCAAAAAACTCTCGAATAATATTGTCCCGGAAATCAAAACCAGGGACCACTTAACACGTACGACACGCTGGGAACACCCTAACAGATAGAGATGGAGTCACAGAACTACGGAACCCGTCATTACGCGTGACTGTTCAGACACGCACTTGGCTGTTGTGTTTTCATATAGCGCTGTCTCTCTCTTGATCACAACGTATAGAAGTCTCTTAAGAATAAATAATAAGGTAATCTAAAAATTAAAAGTACCTAATCATATCAAACGCTTTATTTTCATTGCAAATACTTTTGTTTGACGAAGCCCACGACGAGCGTTCCCAATACAAGCAGTGTCACGATAAATGCGATTAGACCAGAACAAAATAAGGTGAGGTCTCCACGATCGCCGGACCGTAATGTGAGTTTGTACTGGGGCAATACAATAACTGACGTTGGCTTCACCATTTCTTTCTAAAAATAAAAGTAGGTATTAGGAAAACATAATAGTTATTTAATTAGACAAACAGCAAGTGATTGGATGGTATAATTTTCTTACTCTAAGGAATAACTAAACGCAAAAGAGAAAAAGTGAATGTTGTCTATGACTCCATTTTTTATTCAATAAATTTAAAATAATGAAATACTCATATAGTTTGCTATGAAATAGATCTTGAAAAAGTACTTACAATTCAATAATTTAGTTCATAAAGAAACTTTTAAGTGTTACTTCTGTCAGCTGCAATACTGACAAGTATCGATCGAACTATTTTTGGCGCGAAGTCCGAATCATGGAAATTGGCACCTTTTTAATTATTTATTTTTTATTTGAAAATGGTATAATCCAGTTTGAGTTTGTTTCTGGTTGAAGAAAAGACGCAATTACATACGAATATATAAAATATACTAACAACCTAACCAGTTAAATTTAAATATATTTTCGTTAGGTAAGTAAAGCTAACATTATTTATTGTCGACAGACGTGATTACGCTTTATAAACCATTATAGACAAGCTGCTACCTTTTTGTGTTCTCGAAAAGCACGCACGCGGTGCCGCGGGTTAACGCTTGTGTAGCTAAACGAACAACAAAGATTTAAACATTGGTAACAACTTACATCGCTTTTTTATACGTTACTTAGCAAGCTAGCATTATGTTATTTATAACTGGAATTTTATTTCGTCCTCGTGCCTAACATAACATAGCTAATTTATCACTTATTACGAAAATCCTTCTTTTGAAGTTTGACAGCATATTTTGATGTAGGCACTGCTCTGTCTTGGTTTTGCCATTTATTGGGTGATAGAAAAGAGTTTTCATGATGCTAGTTTCTTTACCAGGGGTGCGTTTACGTAAGCCGAGTGAATTTTCTACAGGTTAAAATTACACAACGGGGACTCGCTGAACGGTTTCTATAATAGCTGTCAAATTCTATTGTTATACTTGTCATAAGCTCGCTCCAGTTGCAATTAGATCTAATCTTACAACAGAGTAAAATTTAGCAACCTTTTGAGATTGCCAAAATGTACACTTGTCAGGGGAAATCTGATACCAGCTGCACACGAGGCAGTGTACATTTTACCCGGTGTAATTTTCCCCTCGCGGCGTTTCTAAACGGGGTATTTGGTATAATTGATAGAACTAGGCGATACTTGGCGGAAATCCATTGTTAACCTATGGGGAAAGAGGACCCACCACTGACCCTCGGCTTGTCAACTTCTTCGATTATAAACCAAACAAGTTTGATCGATAATAAAAGAAGCCAACAACACCCGAACTCCTCTAAGATGTTAATCGAGAAACTATCTATCACGAGTGACGGGACCTCAAATAAAATGCAATTCTCCGCGACACTAAGCGAATCTATAAAAGTATTCGACACGTGTTTCGCCTCTAAACGAGGCATCCTCAGGACCGCTGGGCTACGAATGAGCGACGAAGCACCGCACGCGCGCCTTATATATGCAACCGACCGCCATCCCCACTACCCCCGCTACTCTCGCTACTGCGTGAATCAATTGAGCGACTAATTTGATGATGTGAAAATAAATTAAGCAAAGGGGAAGTGTCAAAACTAATCTGTTCGTTCAGCAACTCGTTCCTATTTCGTCTAACAATTTCTAATCGCTCCAAAACAGACAATCTAAGACCCTTGCCACATATGTGAACAACATTAAAAGTGTGACCATTATTCAAACTATGACCTGTATCTAACAAATGTTTAGCAAAATGAGACCTATCTAGGCGATTGTGTCTAAAATCGGCTATATGTTCCCTATATCTAATATCAAAATTGCGACCTGTCTGACCGATATAAACGTTATTACATTGATCGCAAATCAATTCATAAATACCCGACTTTTTGGACTTATCTACCCTATCTTTGCCATTACACAATGATTTTAAGGAGGCACATGGCTTAAAGTCTGAACGAATACCGTTCCCCCTCAGAACCCTCGCTAGTCTGTCTGTTATATGTCCAAAATATGTCAGAGTAGAAGTGAAATTTAACGGTTCTTTTATGGATGGATATAGTAAACTGTTTACAATTTTATGTTGTTTGACTTTAATGATTTTATTAATCATGGACCTACTATACCCATTGGACTGAGCTATGTAATAAATAATATCTAATTCTTTTTTAAAAGAATCTTTACTGAGTGGAGTATTTAATAGTCTATGTATCAAACTATGGAATGCAGCTAATTTATGATGCCAAGGATGGCTAGATGACGCGGGAATAGTTGTATCTGTATAGGTAGGTTTACGATAAATCTCAAATTTATGATAACCTTTATCTTTATGAATGGTCAAGTCTAAAAAGTTTATTGAACTATTCTGTTCTAACTCTAATTTGAATTTAATTTTGGGATGTATGCTGTTCAATTTATTAATAAAAATATTGAGTAAACGATCTGTGCCTGTCCAAGCCATCAAAATATCATCTACAAAACGATGATAATAAAGGATATTACTATTTTTGACAATATATTTACGCTCATAATGATCCATAAATATATCTGCCATTAATGGACTAAGAGGGGACCCCATTGCTAACCCCTCTCTTTGTAAAAAATACTCCTGATTAAATTTAAAATAATTTTGTTTCATACAAAGTTCTGTCATCCGTAAAATATCATCAATTTGTCTAGGATGTAACTTTTTCATCTCAAACAAATTTTTAATGATATTTAGGCACTCATTATATGGGACATTTGTGAATAGACTTTCTACATCTAACGAAACAAGTTTGACATTGTGTGGTAAATGGACATCTTGAATTTTTTCAATTAAATTTTGACTATTTTTTAAACTAAATTCTGGTTTAAATGATGACTTTTCTTTAATTAATGAATTTAAATATTTAGCTAATTTATACGCTGGGGCGTTCATATATGAAACTACTGGCCGGACAGGCACATGATCTTTATGAATTTTGGGTAGTCCGTATAGCAAAGGGCACTGAGGGTTCATAGGTATAAGACTATTGACAACAAACGACTTAGGCGGAAAATGGTATGTACAAGACTTTAGACAAAGCTTCAACTCCGCGTGAAATCGCTTTGTTGGATCAGAAGCTAAACGCTGGAACTCGTCAGTGAAAATTACGTCCTCAATCTTACTGTTATAATCTGAACGAGCCATAATAACTATAGAATGTCCCTTATCTGCTTTATTTACGACTAAACTATTGTGGCGGATTTTATTTTGAATTGATTTATAAATATTTAAATCGGGATGTTTAAAAGTAATGGCTTTATATGATTTGATTTGATTGGCAGCCAAACTTTTAACTAAATCATCTTTTTTGTTTCTAATGATAGCTACCTCACTATCAACGGCTAATGTCTCTAAAGATGTTTGTGTAATTTGTTGGGGGATACTATATTTTAAACCTTTATCTAAAAGTGACATTTCCCTACTAGAAAAGTGAACATCTGTAAAATTTTGACTCTAGGATGAAAAGAATGATCGCAGCTTGTCTGGTCTGTCGAGCGAGACACTGGACATCTACCCTCTAACAATTTTTGTAATTTCCTATTTTGAGTCTGGTACTTTTCGTGAGCAAATATTGAAGCCAAATCGCGAGCCTTTTGGTCTAATACCGGCCCGTGCAAAGTATGCATAGTAATGGGACGGCACTTTAGTTCGAATTTAAAAACTGAAATATTGTCCATTCCTTGTGTGCCGTGGGTCCCGGGTTCGGCTGGTAGTAGGATCTAACTGGATCCGTCTATAGAAGCTACCTACTTTATCAGCGGAAACATTTGGGCAATGCCAGCCACACAGACCATTGAGAGGATACTCAGCCTCATAAATTATACTAGAGGTACGTAGAGAGCCAGCCAGAACAACAAAATATTATAAGAAAGCAAACAGCTTGTTTCAATCAGCGACATCTATCGGAACTGTATAAACTTACATGCACAGCATCTGCAATTACTATCCACTGGGGGGGCAGACATACTTATTTATTCAGGGACAGGGCTTGAATACTACGTCCCGTGCCCCTCCCCCCCACAAGGCGGGAGAAGGACCACCGGTTCTCGTCGGTAAGAGTCCGACATAGCCCGCTTGCCTCCCTGGGGGCTTGCCCTCCATGAGGATTTCCCCACGAAAAAAAAATGGTGATAATACTAGGTGTACATCTAGCGAAAACGATATTAAAGTACTTAAATATAACAATAAAGATCTGCAAGTACAAATAAAACGACAAAATATTCAAATTTATATACATTTACCAACTTTCTAACAGAGTCAAAAAAAAGTTTTCAACTTGCCTTTGAACATATATTTTTAAACAAATTTCCACTCGACGAAAATAAATCAATCATCCCTACAAAACAAAGTAAATTAGAATCACCTTATATTAATTTATATTACATACCTATGGCCTCATTTAAGATCGGCCATTGAACAGATATTATACAATATTACATATTATTATAATATGCAAAATGCAAATTCTAAATAAGTAGGTACGAAAGATACGTTTTACTCCTTACGAAACACTTAAGAAAGTAAATATTTTACAAATCAAATTCATAAACATATGAGGGAAAGTGATCACCGCCAGTCAACAGAAGAGTCTTACCGAACCAAACTTCCTATGAGCTTAGTAGGGAGTTTCAACAAAGTCCAATTCTACCGACACAAATTGGAGGCTAATAAATATTTCAAATTTTACCAGCAGCCCTTTTAAGGGAAACATGCACCTTTGCTGGTAATGTCAAAACCAGGGCCCGGACAAGTCGTTCAGCGAGCCGCAGTCTTTCAAGGGGTACCCCTTTCATTGGGATTCCCTTAAATTATACTTAAAGAAGACTGGCCTAATAACGTTACTTATGAAGGGGTCTCTCAAGGGCTTCCTGGGTTTTTAATACTTAATTAAATAATACATCCCAGTTAGTCTATGAAAGACATAGGTGTGTTATGGGAAACCCTTTCAAACGAGTTTTGTGAAGTTTTACGTTTAACTTAGCCGAATTAAAAAGTAAGCAAAATGAACGGGTAACCATAAGTCAACGCAGTCGTTCAAAGACCCGATCAAAACCCGTTCATAGACTTACCGGAATCCGGGCCCAGGTAATAAGAGGATCGAAATTAGTTTTGATAACTACCAAAACTGATAAACTGAAAGGCGGTAAATGCTTGTGCAACCGCGTAAAATGATATTTCAGCATAGATCTATAACATTATTGAACTCTTTATGTTTGCTTGTTGTATCTGTTCTGAGGGACCGTACTTCTGTTATGGCGTACTGTGGGGACTGTGGGGACCGTGGGGACTGTGGGGTAGGCGTCGGCGTTCCGTTCAGTATTTCGTCCGCGTTCGGATCTATCGCGTCCTGCGAGGAAAAAAAATACCATTAATAATCTGTCACCATTGATTTCTTATATTTACGCGAATACTACACATTGAAATAATACTAATTTTGCGGATTTTATCGCGTTTATTTTATGTTTTTACGTTCCCGACGATTCGGCTGCTTTACAGCGACCATGGTCACGGTAGGACTGAGGTGGTTGACGTCCTAGTGTCATAGTTAGAACTGGGGTACCCTCATATTTAGTTGTTGCTTGCGGTCCGATCTACGCAGAAAGTGCTCACAGTGTCTTGAGGTCTTGCAATGGTGCGCTTATTTTTGGATTTAATTATATGAATTACTGGATCCCAAGACTCAATTAAACACGATAAAATCCGCAAAATTAGTGTTACATATTTCAATTTATGACCTATAGTATCTTAAATTTGCAGTTCACAAACAAATTTATATATCTCCATTGCTCTTTAAGGACTCACCATAAACGATATAACATCCATTGGTATTTTATCCTCCCAGTCGATCCTGTCGCCCTTCTCATCTTTCTTCTTCTTCTTCTTCTCATTACCATTTGTGGAGTGGACGTCGGTTATGAGTGGAGTTATGACGTCACTACTCCGTTTAGATTTCGCTCCAGCCTTTTGTTTTAGCGCCATGACGTCATTACTCCTATTCCCTGTATCATGTTCCGCTTGGGATTTGATTTCGTTCGCTAAATCGTTGATTCGCTTCAAATGGTCCGTTGTATCGTTTGCCTGTTTGTTTTGCGGTTCCGAGTCGGAGTTTTTGCGTGTTTGAATTGCACCATTGTTGGAGACTTGAATGCAAAAGGGTTTATTCGGTTCAATTGAATTCACAACATTTTGTTGCGGCAGTTGTATTGCACTAGATATATTCGCGCTCTGACCGATTTGAAACGTATTATTATTGATCGTATACCTTTGGTTTGTGTCTACATCCTTGGTTTGTAGCTGGCTATATGAAATCTGCGGTAATGTTACCATATTTTTGACAATATGGGACGTCAAGCTCGGCACCGTTAAGTTGCCATACTTGTCTATCACTATCGGGTGTAGAAAAAAGTTGTCGTTCACGGAAACCATTCCAGATGGCGCTAGTTTATCGGTGGGTATCGGGATCTGGTTAACAGATGGCGCTGTAATCAAAGTGTCAGTTGACGTTGTCGGGGGTCGGTTACAAGATGGCGCTAGTGGCGACGGTTCTGATGCGGGTTCAGAGAAACTATCGTACACTATCTCCTTGCTATGAATGCGCGGTGGATCGAGTAAATGTTGTATGGGCCTTAGTTTGGGTCCCGGTTTGGGTGTTGGCTCATTGATTGGTACGATCTCGTCGTCTTCGTCTAGTGATATCACTGCATCTGTCGTGGGGCTGTGGATAGATGTATTTATTAAAAAAACTTGGCTTGCTATTTACATTTCATTTAGTTAGTGTCAAGTGTAAATAAGTGCTCATACAGCTAACAGCTTGGTTAGTTTACAAGTAGGCAAAAGACTGGAACCGTGGTGAGTGGTGTGGAAGTCACTGGAAGAAGAACGTAATGGGTGGAAGCTACGGAAGTCATCAGAAAGGCAACCATAATAGTTGGAACTTATTGGAATAGGACCATCATGGGTTCAGGTCATTGGGAGAGGACCGTAATGGGTGAAAGTCATGGCAGAGAATGTCCAGCAGTGAACCTCTGGCCGACGTCTTATGGAAGACTTATCTTTTTACGCCTGAACCATAGTTTAGTATGGTGAAGGAAAACATCGCGAGGAAACCTGCATGTCTGAGAGAACCCCTCGAAAGACGTGTGAAGTCCGTCAACCTGCACTGAGCCAGTGGACTATGACCTAATCCCGCTCGCATTGAGGGGAGGCCCGTGCCCAGCAGTGGGACAATAAAAAAAGGGCTGGAATTATTATAGTATAGTACTCACGGCTGGTTAGAGGTGTGCAACTTGTTCATGAGCTCGTGGGGCTCATCCGGCACTATGTACACATCAGAGAGACCGTCGTTGGTGAACGTGGAATTGTCTGGCGGCGAGATTTGTGGCTGTCAACACACAAAAACAAACAATTTAGGCACAAAATGATAGATACACATAGCGGTGACCATTCTCCATACAATCTTGAAACGCACAATCCGTTTTCTGTGGGAATGGGAAAACTGCTGTGAATGTGGATGAAACTGGATGGCGGCGGGTCAGATCAGTTGCGCTGCATGTGCCTAGTGAATGTAGCGTCTCTATCTACTGCCGCCTTCCTACCTAGGCAAGTATGCTCCAACGTAGATCTCATCGTCACTTACCATCAGGTGAGATCGAGATCAAAGACTTGCCTATAATGTAATAAAAAAATAAAAATAAAAAAAAATTATCATAGTTATAACTGATAACAAAATAAAATATAACCAAATTGAGAACCTCCTCCAAGCGTACCATTGCAAGACCTCAAGACACTGTGAGCTCTTTCTGCATAGATCGGACCACAAGTAACAACTAAATATGAGGGTACCCCCTCAAACTATGACACTAGGACCTCAACCACCTCATTCCTCCCGTGACCATGGTTGCTGTAAAGCAGACGAAACGTCCGGAACGTAAAAACAAAAAATTCACGCGATAAAATCCTTAAAAATTGTTTTATTTCAACCTCCTCCTTTGTGAAGTTGGTTAAAAAGGTACACCAAACAGTTCCCTCCGGTCTTATTATATGAATGTGTGTATCTTGGTGTAAAGAACTGTCCGCTTGGTATTTCCCCTTACCCCTATGCTGTCGACGACGAGGACCTCGGTGCGGAGCAGCTGAGTCCTGGTCCGTATCTCCTGCAGTTGCACCTCCCACTCTTCAAACGGTCTCTCGCAGTCCTGGTAGAGTACGGGACGAGTTATAATTAATATTTCAGATAAATCAGAATCAGAATATTGTTTATTCACGTAGACCATTATGTACAGTACTTATGAATCGTCAAAAGTTACAAAAATATTATGCACAAAATCCTAAGCTACGAAATTTGCCACTCATTCGAAGTGCTATTCCTATGGCGAAGAACAGGCAAGAAACTCCATGGAGTTTATTTTTAAAACGATCTTACGCATTTTAGAGTAGCATTGGAAGCAAGGGGATGCAGTCAAGACTTCTCTTGTAACCATGTACCTAGTATCAAATTGCTTGAGAATCAATCTTGGGTTTTTATTAACAGTATACAGTGGACCCCCGGTAATCCGACAAACGCTTTGCAGGGCAGTGTCGAACTATCGAATTTGTCGGATTATAGAGTACTGCCTAAGACCCCCTATAGTCCGGATTTTTTTAACAAAAGAGTACCTAGTAATCCGACAAATTACAGATCCAATGATAAAATTCTATGTGTTATATTCTGAAGTTCAAATCATACTTCATTATGTGTCGAGTTGTAGTTGTATGTATGTCGAAAACAAAACAATACCTACGCGTCGAGTACAATAGTGGTGGCGCGTACAAGTTGTAACCTGTTCATGGTGCATTATCTACATTAGCGAAGATTATCAGAAAAATATTCAATAATAATGGACATGTCGGATTACAGGGGGTGCCGGATTAGACAGGGGCCGGACTACCGGGGGTCCACTGTAATGATAAAAGCCAATTTAATGTTCCGCTGTTGGGCACAGGGCACCCTCAATGTAAGTAAAGGAATCTATTTTTAAATATTGCAAATGTCACCAGACGAACATAGCAGCTGTACGGTTCCAGACCAAGCAATGCTTATATTATAGACTAGCTGTTACCCGCGACTTCGTCCGCGTGGTATTTAACAAAGACACAACCATTAGCAATAGTCCGCTCGCGCGTTCTGAGCCCTTTTGATCGTTGGTGATATAAAGTCGTTGGCGGGGGTTTCTAAAATAAAGGTAGCCTAAGTTACTCCTTGTTACATCAGCTATCTGCCAGTGAAAGTCGCGTCAAAATCGATCCAGCCATTTCGGAGATTAGCCGGAACAAACAGACAGACAGACAGACAAAAATTGTTTTGGTATAGGTACCTTGTATACATCCAAATGCACTTAGTAAAAGCGGTTATTTTAATATAGACACTCCAATTTTATTTATTTGTATGTATAGACTACACCTAACTATTAACAAGCTGAAAAACTTCTGATGTAGCTGGCATGGTAACCGTCCAACCACCCTCATCCACACAAAACAGCTGATCGCTAGTAAGTGTATGTGAATATCATTATCTGACAAAGAAAAGAAAGAACATACCCGCCTCTTCGTTGCAAGTAGGTGTTTGAATCTCCTCCTCTCGAAGAGTTCAGAGGCCCCTGTGTTACGTTTCTCTAAGTATTCTTTGAGCAACTGTTTCACAGTTGTGGCGAACACGGCCGCCTTGAAAAACTTGTAAGCATTGTTCGATTGCCGCTCACACATATAGCACACTAGACTATTCTGAAAATAATAAGAATAATATTAGCCTTTGTTAATGTCCCACTGTTGGGTATGGGTCTACTCTCAATGCAAGGAAGATTAGGCCATAGTACACTACCGTGGCCTAGAGCAGGTTGGAGGACTTTGCATGTCTTCCGAGGGGATCTATCACACTTCGGTTGCCTCACAATGTTTCCTTCAATTAGCAAAATCATGCTTGTGGTGGTAAATTATAAATCTGAAATCCACTACTTGTGAGTAGATAGAGATAGAGATTTGAACAGTAGTGACTTGGCACTGAGACGGGGTGGCTTACTATGGGCCTCATAAGAAATCCCAAGGTGATTCAACACATAATAGAAAGAGCTACGCAATAGAATCAGAAATTAGGCCGGTGGTAGATGAACTAGAGTAACCAACATAGCTCAAAGAATTTGCAATGGGCACGAAGAACTGCTGGTCACTGCGGCAGAAAGGTTCTAAATCGGAGATCAAAAACCACATGGTGGACCGAGGATATCACACGCGCCGTAGGATGCTGGTGGATGCAAGTTGCGGAGGACCGTGTTGTGTAGTCATTGGGGTAGGCCTGTATCCAGCAGTGGACGTCTTTTGGCTGAAGGATGATGGATGGATGAAACTTTAGGTGTAATGGTGAGGATATGTAAACACATGAAGAAAAACTTACTGTATCTAAGTCGCAATCCAAGGAAATTGCCCCAATAAACTTCTTGAAGGTTTTAGGCTTCACCAAACGCCTCTCGCTGCCCGTGCGAAGGCATACACAACAATAATCCGACGATTTTTGCCGTATTTTGAAGAACGCTTTGAACAGAGTGGGAGTTTCTAAGTCCTGCATTTTTGATCCCATTTAAATCAAATTTCATTTGAAATATTGGTGAATTATCTATTTCAATACATTATTATTGCAATTTATAACTTTTTGAGTAAATAAGCAAAGCAAGCTAAAAAAGTTTGATTGACACAGAGAATAAAAACATTATTATTTCTTTTTAAGCAGACGTCTAGCAGTATATTTCTCTTCTCTGTACGGGGGCCCGCTATTCGATCATAAATCACCTACTTCTTTGCATACTCTCTTTGGCCTGTTGGAAACGATTTATTTTATCAATATTAATTGTATCAAGTACATAAAAGAAGTATAAAAATTCTCCTTTTCTGTTTTCTGCAAACATAAAACGGAACGTAGTAAAAATAAGTGCGTATAGTAAATGTAGGGTAACAAGGATTTATTGGTTTCGGTCCGTAGTCTAATATTTTGTTACTATTTATTCATATAAAAACGGAACCACTTTCTTTCAGGAGGTTCACTTTCTATTGGGAGGTAGGTGCTATATGGAGAATGGGGCGCTGAACGCTGAACCACCGAACCGATGGTGTTGGGGTTTGCCGAGTGCATTTTGATACCAGTTGAATTTTAATCTATTATTTATTTAATCTGTAAATATTTAGGTAATTTTATGTAATTAATGTTAATTATTTACATGTATGTAGCTGCTATAAATATCTACTGTTGCGGACTGCATGAATTCACATAGTATTATATTATTACTATCATATTATTAATAATATGTTACCTCATAACTATTTAATTAGAAACTAATAAGATGTCTCCGCTATTGCATTAGATTAAAATAAAACGAATTGTAGATGTTAGTTTATTACTATATAAATAAATATATATATTTTAGGTACCTAACAGCACTGTAGTGTGTAGTAGTTGCAATAGTACCTGAATAAAATCTGTCATACAGATGAACATACATTGCATGACTATTAAGTTAAAACCCTAAAAATGAATCCTGAAATAAATCGAACTAGGCAACATATTTTAACATCCTTAAATCTGTAATTAAACAAAGAATATCACAATAAACAATTTATTTTATATAATAATATTATAATAGTGTAGGTTCTTACATAATTAACATTGAATTCTACTTAGAGATGATTGTCTTTTTAATAATCCACCGCGTTGTTTACTTTACAACCGAAATATAACCGTAATATAACCGAAATATCATCTACCAATGAACGAAGAATATTCGTAAGCAAGCCGTAGCGGCAGAGCTAATTATGCCATGTCTCAACGATCGAAAGTATTGAAGCAAGGGTACCAACAATGTGAGGTTATCAGTCTCTTTAGCCGTTAGTTTTCATTGTTTCTTCCATCCATGAGATACTTTAAGATGCTGCGCGAGATTCATTTTGGATTTGAACATTTTGTGTGGACAGTGAGGACAGACGACACTCGCGCTCTCCGGTGGGTGTACATACTTCGTGTGCTGGTGCAGGCAAAGGTGAGACTTGAACTCCTTGCCGCAGACAGAGCATTTATGGACTTTATTACCTGTGAGAGAATATTATAAATTAATACCATAAGAGAGAAATGCACTTGCCTGTATTACTCAAAGGCATAGGAAAAAGAAAACAAAACAATTAACCGATTGGTGTTAGTTCTCAATGCCATTTACCTCAAACATGCAGCTTGCATCATAGGATTCTAGGTTGACTTTTAATTCGACACCACAACGATAAAATGGGTAAAATGCTTGTGAAAAGAACTACATTAATATCCGTTAACAACTTACCAGTCGGATGCACGTTTCTCTTATGATTAGCTAAATACTTCACACTCCTAAACTTCTGACCACAGAGCTGACATTCCACTGAATCTTCGACTGCCTCATGCACTAACTTCACATGTTCTCTCAATGTTAGATTAGACTTGAAGTTCCTGTTACACCTTCCACAGGTGACAATCACATCAGCTTTCCTGTGCTCATTGATTAAATGCTCTTTGATACAGTATTTGGGTAATTCCAGTAAACATATTGGACACGATACTGGTTCTAGTAAGTCTTGGTCTTCTAAGAAATATTTGGTTTCCACTTCACGGAGTATTTGCGAGAATGTTTTCCGTTTGCGAGTACTGGACTCGGGTCGGCAGCTTTCACGATGGATTAGTAGTAGTCTGCGCTCCTGAAAAACATAAAATGTTTAAAAATAGTTCCATAAATATCCAGGTGAGGACCATGTACGTGTATCTATCTAGCCATTTCCGAGTTACCATGCCACCGAAAACAATAATACAAAGGCGTAAACCTTGCAACACCTCTCTCCACGTGGCGTCCTCGGATAAAAATGTGGATTTCCATTATAAGTAATAATTTGTTACTTAACTATGTTTATAATAAAAACAAAACCTATATTGTCGGATATCATCGCCAATACATCGGATACGTGATATTGGGGAGAAGTCAGTATAAATATTTTATTCAATTACCTGAAAGGTGCTCATGCAAGTATGGCACTTCAATATCACTCTCCGGTAATTATGAACCGATACCATGTGATCAGAAAGGAGGTTCGGCTCGAAGTCCTGGAGGCAGTGTAGACAGATCATGTGGTTCGTGCGAGGGTCGATCATTGCGTCTGTGGAGTTAAATTCTATTGGTTCTTGATTGGATTGCATACATTGAGCTAGCTCTATGAGTGCCCTGAAAATAATATGCGAAATTTACACTAAAATATGTTTTATCGCCATCAACATACTTTAATTATTTAATGACTGAAAAACGTAATGATTTTATACAAGATATCCTGATTTCAACCAAGTTATGGTCACCCTAACCAAAAGCAAAATAATCACTAAAAACATTAAATACGGCATTATTATCGCCGTATTTAATTAATAAAACGACTGTTATAGCTAAAAATAATGTAAAAACACCTTAGCTAAACGAAAAATTCAATACACTTAGCACATAATAGGTACGTACATCGCACTAAAATTATCTTCCTCATCTTCTTGTTTGACCTCCGCTTTGACAGTCACACCTAGATTATAACTGCTGCCTTCTAAAGGATCCGATTCTTCAAGTTCCAACATTTTTATGAGATACTGGACAGTAATTAAATGAAAACAATATACTTCGGCAAGTTGTAAGAAATGTCACAGTTTCCGTGCTTGTAGCAGTAGCTGTCAGAATAAAAAAATACGCTAGTGTTGGGCTAATCAAATGTTAAATATCGACAATGAAATATCGATAAGTGCACCTAAACTTATCACCGACTGACCAAATTATTATAAAGGTGTGGTACCTCTTTGTAACACTGCGAGGTGATGACGGTGTAACCACGAAGAAATAATAATTGCTTGTAAATATTTACAAGCAATTATTATTTCTATTAGTAGCAGATTACAGCAAATAAGTTAAAAACTAGTTAAAAAAATGTGCTACGAGTATCTTTGAAAATTAAATATCCTTTATTCATCAGTCAAAGTACACGAAATAAATAATCACATTTTGTACATTTTATACTGCACTCCGATCACATATGATTTATCTATAATATCGCACACGACGTTAAAGTCCTTTTTGCTGCGGTATTTGTAGAAGACGCGATCCGATTTCCATTTGTTCGTGAACCGCGGGTCGCTGAAGAACGGCTCGTGGGTTTGAATATCGAGGTGCTCTTGGGGTACTGGTAAAACTAGCCTGGGAACATAAAAAAGAATGCTTAACAATCGCGGCTGTAGATTTAGTACAACAAAATCGACACTCAGGAATTAGTACCTTAAGTAGGTAATATTATGAGAAATAGCTATGTTTTCTTATTCCGTCCAAAGAATGACCAAGAAAAAGACAAAGGGGAGAGAGATTTGGTCTCGGACTCGGGAGAATCTGCTGTGTCACTTCTCAGGCCAATAACCCTAGAGGTGGCACCGAAAGGCGTACCCCTCTGGCAAAAACATTCCCCGTCCCTCAAGAATTGGCAGAGAAAAAATACAGTACAGATGTTAGCTGTAGGCCATTTGTTGAATACTCAAAGCACTATTTTCTTTTTTATTTTCATACTGGTCGTAGGCTTCGGCCGTGGCTAGTCACCACCCACTGAACAAAGCCATGTCGCCAAGCGGCCTAGCCGTGTTCCGGCATGATGTTCGGTGTTGCCATTCATGGATGGCGGGTCAGATCAGTTGCGCTGCATGTGCCTAGTGAATGTAGCGTATCGATCTACTGCCGCCTTCCTACCTAGGCAAGTATGCTCCATCGTAGATCTCATCGTCACTTACCATCAGGTGAGATCGAGATCAAATACTTGCCTATAAGGTATAAAAAAAAAAAAAAAAAAAAATACCGAGTAGCATGTAGAAACATTCTGTGTGGCGCATTGTCTAGCGTCCCACTGTAGGTGTAGTCACCGAGTATCGTGTGGCCAATTGCATTACAGTGCACCCGGAGCTGATGGCGGCGCCCTGAACAAACATATTCATCAATTAAAATTTTAGGTTTCCCTTTCCCCGTTGTATCTATGGATCCACATTGCACACTCAACGCTTATCACTTGTCAAATATACTCTCATAGTTGTTTTTCTACTTATGTTTCGCTTATATGACGACAGTATGCAAGTAAAAGGTGTCCTTGTGTAAATGCAGGACTAGTAATAAGTGCCGCCTGACAAGTGTGTCCGTTGTCTACTAATTACTTTGCTACTTATGCATAAGAAATATATGGTATGGCATCAGTCAATCAAACTGATACAAGCGTAGAAAGATGAGTAACGATTCGCACAAAATTACCGTAGTGGCGTGAGTGGATGTGTGATGATGACGTGACTATTGCTGGCTCAAAATAGACTAGGAGATCCTTATAACTAGAAAGCTGAAGACAGCTTTGCAAATGATTTAACAACAAAGCCTTTGTCAAATTAAATTTGAAATAAATTACCTGTAATAGGCTTCAAGAGCACCACAGATACTGGATCATTGTCATAGTATCCTGTTTCTAACGCGAGAGCGCGCGTCTGAGCGGTGCGCGACTGCACGCACGACGCGGACGATTCGCACGAAGTGAGAGCAGACATGCGGTGGCTGGATTCCATTGTTGATGGATCTACACCTAAAGGTATAAATAGATCATAATTGTTTCATCTAAGAATGGTGGTTGCAAGCGCCACGCAGCAACTCTCAATCTTGTGGTCGTTTGATAACCCAGTCGTTTTTTTTGTACAAAATATAAATTAAAAAAGGTCGATAAACCATCATCACCTCGGAGCACACAACTGGCTATCGTGTTCAGGCAGTACTGACTGGAGTCGCTTACTATGTGGTATATATACTTCATCATCATCCACAGCTTATCGTTCCATCTCCATATTGCGCTAATCACAACCAATCATCTCGCACGATTATTTCGCTACTGGATTACAAACTCATCCTACTCGTCTATCTACTCACCAACATTAAATTCAATATCAGCTACTTCGAAAGAAGCATGTCCTCTTACAACCGCCAAATAGTATTTCTTGGTCAACCTCTTCTCAAACAGATTGCCTGCCCTTGCGGCTGCAGCTTTATTCCTCGCGATACATAGTACCCCACTGGTCGCGTAGTCAAGTCGTTGCACGAAATGAAGGGGTTGTAACGATGTCGATAGATGCGAGTCGGGCGACGCTATTTGGTAGGTTACTGTGTTCTGTTATGACAAAATTGGTTGGTATTGTAAAAATATTGTCTGCACGCTTAATTTATGGCGGTTTTGTAAACCAGGTTGCGCAGTTCATATACAGTAAAATCTGCACCGTACATATTGTAATGTTATTATAATGCAATTACACGGAGTTTAAATTATTTTATTAGTAATTTTCATCGATGTCGATGAGACAGCGATCTTAAAAATAATGTTATCGATATGCTGTATTGCACATCACTTACACTACAACAATATTGAGAAAATTGTAACCTAATAATACTATAACTTTTTGTAAGATATGAAAGGCTTACCTTTTCGTACTCGTCATCTGAGTTTATATACATGTCGCAGGGTTTATTTACGACCAAGAAATTATCGCTTTCGTAAAGCATTTCGACAGCTGTTTTTGTTGCCATTTTTGCGCGTTTTGAAAATACTGCGTTCAAATTTGAATTCAACCAAGAATTAGCTTGAAATTCAAGGGGTTAATCCAATTTACTGAATACTTTCTAAAATATTTAATGGGAGCTATAGAGCCCGATACCCTTGGACAAAAATGCAACAGGAGCGATTGTATGGTGGATTGCAAAGCTCTGTCTATGCACGTCATCAAAATCTCCTCCAGTAGCATTTTTACCGACGGATACCAATATTTTTTAATATTTTTACATAATTATGGACTCATAAAGAACCGACAAAAAAATACAAAATTCTGTCAGTATAAACAAATGCCGCTTTATTTTGTTTCTTTTTCTACTCCCAACACTCCAAGATAAGATCAATTTGAAAAGAGTTATTACACATATAGTTTGAATGCATCCATATCAAAGTTTGACAAACACTAAATTCCATAGACAGACAGACCTATTATAAGCCGAATAAAATACAAAGTACATTCATATCCATATCCATCAGTGCCAAAGGCTGACGTTTTTAATTAAATCGTACATAATACTTTTTTTATAATTTGTTTACCATAATTGACCGTATTTTTCAATGAATTATCAAAAATGAGGCGCGTAAATCGACACAAAGTTAAAACGGAGAAGCCGGAGACATCAACCTCACTCGCCAGTGGAAAGGAGGAGCATGATTTAGCGTATTACATACACGACAGAGTGGAACTCATGCACCAAGTGTTTTCATGTTTGAAGTACAGAGAATTGAAGGCGATGGCCCCTGAATCCGTTCGGCATATCTCTATCGATGATCTACAGGAGCTGTGCACTGAGGAAGTACGATATGTATTTTTTTTCTCATATTTTAAACCCCGAAGCAAGAGACACGGGAGTTTTACGCTTGAAACCTCTTCGTATTTCAGTACACACAGTCTGGATGTAGAATCGTGGCTTCTTAACTGAAAGCTGGTTTAACCGGCATGATTCTCAGCCATTTGAGCTATTCCTTAATGAACACATACCACAACACAGCTGGTCTAGGAATCTCAGTTTGCAATTAATTTGATAGGAACCACTTAGACACACATAGACAATTTAAACTAAAAAAAAATCACATGCAATTATGTTGCTTATACATTCTAATTATTTTTTCAGCTCCTCGGCATCAGCTCAAAGCGTCTATGTGCCATCATGGACGGGGCAGAACCGCCGTCTGACACAGATTCATCAAGCTCACCATCTCCAGACAACTTGGAGACAATATCCTTGGACAGCATCTCATCCGATGAGGAAATACTGAGTCAAGGCAGCAGCAAGAAGACTAAGAAGGTTAGTATTTCTGTGTCATGAAGGCTAGTAACTAATATAATGCCAATTTTTAATGAGAGTAAAGATAGTATTGAAACATACTCAAATACTATAAACTAGAACTGCAGAAGGCATAATTTTAATATAATTATGTTGAATAGATGTGGTAAATGAAAAAATATAGTTCAATGCCTTTTGCCTTTAGTTGACGGCCAATTAACGCAGGTGGTAGTGACCTTGCTTTCTGTGCTGAGGGGCCGGTGTTCAAATCCCGATAGGAGTGGTACGGTCAAACTTTGTGTGATGAGCACAAATGTGTGTAAAGGAGTCATGGACATTTACTATGTATGCTGAGAGCACCCTCAATCTATTGTGTGTGACCATACCGTTGGTAGATTTCTTTAGCGATGTTGTTATATAATTTTTTTATTAAACCTCGACTTTCTGTGTCCTGATCCCATTATACAAACAACAAAACAACTCAACTCTGAATAGCACAAGCACCGCCGCCGCTCCCCCAAGTCCAAGTCCAAGTGCAAGAAGTCCAAGAGCGCCGCAGCCAAGCCGGCGGAGGAGGAGGAGCGGTCGCGCGCCAGCCGCGCCGGCCTCACCGTGCTGGAGCTGCTGGAGCTGCAGGCGCGCGCGCGCGCCATCCGCGCGCAGCTGCTGCAGGACCAGCACTCCAGTGAGCCACTGCACTTGTATCCCATAGGATCCCATAGGAGAGGTGGTGAAAGGTCATAAAAAAAAATATAGACAAGCCCGCTATGTTTCTCGCGGGATCTTCTCAGTTACTGTCGCGTTCGGTTCCAATTGTAAAGTTTAAAAAAAGAAGAAATGTAAATCACAATTTGTAAATGCCCCCGTAGGTCTATAGCAAATAAATGATTTGACTTTGAAAATAGGGCCAGGCAGCTTCTAGCGGCCGTCGGGTAGGCCTTCTGACCATGGTCCCAAGTCTGCTTACACAATCGATTCATAATCCAACAGCAACCGCATAGTAACTGTCACTTTTGACAGCTATTGTTTGGGATATCTGTCAAAAGTGTCATTTACTATGCAGTGGCTGTTGGATTATGAATCGATTGTGTTAGCAGACTTGGGGCCCTGGTGGCAATAAGCCGGTTGTTGGGTAGATTTTCCGGGCCAACGGTTTCTTGTGGGCGTTGGGAAGGTTTGCCTAATAGACGACTTTTAGTGGGTGTTGAGAAGATTGTACGGCTTGAGACGATCGTCCAGTCAGGTGGGTGTTACTCTAATTTGTCTGATCACCGATATTAACTTGAAGCGATTGTCATATTGGCACTGAGGCAAGCATTTTGAGTACCAGTGAAGGCATGTTCGCGTCAATGTCCCACACCTGGGCCCGTGCTTGACTGTGACCAAATTACCCTCGCATTGAGGAAGGTCAGCAGTTGGAGAAGATGCCGCTAAATTTTACCCTTTTTTCCTACAGAACAAATGTCAGAATCAGTAGCCCCAGAGTCCAGCCACCACTCTTCGGACGGTGAAGTGGAAATCAAAGAGGAACCCGCTGAAGTTGTGGAGATCAGCAGTGATGAAGAGAAACCTGATATTGAGAAGCTGCGAGCCGGTGAGTGGACCACGATTTACGATGATTTTATCATCATGACAAATTTTCTTCAATCACTCATCCTCAATTTGAAGTTCAGATGTCTTTCGACCTTCCTACGTCATAATTAGTTTTTTAAAAAAGCTGCAAATCTACAGAAGATCCAAGTACTGCTAGGTAAGAGAAAGAGCCTCTGGCACTGCCCCTATATATTTTATTTTCTTTTCCACAGAAAACCCTGCCCCACAAGAGGCACAACCGTGCAAACCTTCAGAACCCACTGCCGTCACCAAACGCATCAACGATCTCATAATAACTGTGCCCCAGGCGAAACCGACGCGAAAAATTAAATTGAACAGGACTAAAGCACCCATTCCGGTGCCTACTACAGAAAAAAGTAAAAATGATACCAGTACTGCGACAATCACCTCTGAATTAGGAAATAATGACGTGGATAAAGGTAAAAAAGACAAAGTTAAAAAGAAGAAAAAAGATAAAAAGAAAAAGATTGAAAAAGATGGGAGTGATCACGATGAGATCACTCTGCAGCTGTCGGATACTGAGAAAATGGATCTGTTGGAAGATTTGGATCGGAAAAGTTTTGATAATGTCACTTCACAGGACTCTGATAGCAGCTCAGACACCGGTTCAGAATCTTCTGAAGTAGATAAAAAAGAAGTAGCTGAAAAGTCTACAGTTTTAAGTAATACGGAAAATAAGGAAGATTCTAACAAAACCAAACAAGACTCTAATAAATATAAGGAATCTTCATGTGAAAATGAGAAAGAGGTAGGTAAAGACATCGATTTAAATAAAAATAAAGACCCACCTGCAAGCCTTGTAAAAACAACAGTAAGAAAACTTGAAAAATCTCCTGAAATTATAATAAAAGCAAATACAGAAAACAATTTCAAAGAAAGTGATAATGTAGTGCAAGAAATTTCTAACACGAAAACTCCTGAAGAAGAAAATGTAGATTCTGAAAACTGTGAAGTGTTTGGAGATACAGTTGTTGCCACTGAAAATGTTAATATCAAAATCACAGCTGGCACAGAAGATAGGACAGTTACTTTAGGCACTAATCAAATTCGTCTGGACACTGAAAACTCGGAAACAATAGACTCTGCAAATGAAAACTTAATTGAAACAACGAAAACTAGTGATATACCTATTCAAGAGCCTGAACACGACGCGGCGATAGACAGTAAGGAAACAACAGATAAAGAATCAGGAGACGCTAATGAAAATACAGAAAAAGTAAAAGAAAGTGACAAGAAATTATCGGAAGGGGAGTTATCAGATAAAGATAGTTCCGAAATAGAAGCGGTAGATCTAAAACCTGAAATACTTTGCATATCTGACGACGAAAACGAAAAGTCTCCGAAGAAAAAAAAGAAGAAGAAAGAGAAAAAGTCTAAAAAAGCTAAGAAAAGTAAAAATAAGGATTTTCGTGAAAGCGCCGATCAAAACTTCTACAAAGACTCTGAAACAGCGCCACAAACACAACATGTAATGAATACACCAATAACTGAAGACCAACCAGATATTATTAAAATAGAAAATGAGACCATATATGACAAACAATGTACAGCAAACATTAAAGAACTAACACCAGATGATTCTGTCGTTATAACCATACACAATGAAACTGTAAGAGATACGGCTCACGATATTAATGCACTTACAAAAATAAAGATTAAAGCTGTAGGGAATGAACCCATTGAGGTTGATGACGATTTTGAACTAGAGAAAATAGATCTTGATGAAGTTTATGAGATACTCGAACTATCAGATGATTCTTCCTGTTATGAAGTGGAAGGCGCTGTTATATCGAAAGAACCTACAGCAGAAGAAATAGAGGCACTCTCCGCTAAAATAGATGAGATACATAGAGTAGATGTAGTCACAGGACAAGAGATAAGAGAGTATGAGAGTGAGATCGCTGAAGTAGAGAATATATCGTGGAAAGATAGATACTTAGACAGTGCTAAAGTTAAGAAAGTTTTAACTACTGCAAACATATTTAATGCATTAAGGAAGAAGAATATAGAATTGAAAAAGAAGATAGAAGAGTCTAAAAAAGAAATTGAGAAGGAAGTAGAAGTTGAGAAGGAAGTAGATGTTGAGAAGGAATTAGAAGTTGAGAAGGAGGTGAACATCGTGGAAGGTACAATTGAGCATTATAATATGCTACAAGGTTCTACGAAGTACGTAGATCCGGTGAGTGAAGTGTCAGAAGATAAGGGAGTAACGAGAGAAATGAAGAAAGACGCAAAAACTTTACTGAAAATGTATAAAAGATTGTTGAAATACAATAACATGGAGAAGAAGAAAGATTCTAAAAAGAAGAAGAAACACAAGAAAGCTAAAAAAGATACCGATTCAGTGGAGAATAAAGTTACTGCATAGTTTCTGTGTAATAGCACAGTTTAATATTTAAGTTATTAATGTAATAATGACTATGAAATTAAATAAATTATCAAATTAAAAATATAGTTTCCTTGATGTAACTCCCTTATAAGAGAAGGACAAAACTGTACATACATCGGTAGTAAGGAGCAAGCAATAAGACAAATGCTTCATATAATACAATACTTGTATTGAAATCCAAAATCTAGATCAAAGAATTGCTTGCAATCCTTAGCGATTGAGCCGAGGCGCCCTTGAATCCGTCATCGGATTGCCCCTTTGAGACAAGATGGAGTGGACTTAGCGTTCGCTAAAAGCCCGGTAATGTAGATGCCAAGGCCGTATGGGCTAACAGTACATCCAAGGAAATTAGAATTATAAATTCCTTTACTAAACCACAGTCCAACACACAGATTCGGTTCCTTATATTTTGGTACGAAACCCTAAAAAGTACACATTTCAATATGTCAAACTTAATTATTGTTCTCTTGACTGTCACTTCTGCCACTATCTGTCAGCCTTGACACTGGCATACTAACCGAAGATCGGTGGAGCCATTCAAACTAAAAATTGAATCGTCAGTCAAATCAAAGCGTCAAAAGACGCTTGTATTCTTGGAAACACGAAAACACAACTTAAAAATCGATTAAATCAACATTAATTAACAACAAAAGTTGTTAAAACTCCTATAGTAAAGCCTAAATCACATTCTAGTACACAAAAATGGGTGATTTATGTACCGCCTGCTTGTGTGGCGGTCGTAATTTGTTCTTTATAGGCGAGACTGGATATTACCACTTATATTCACAAATATTAAATGAAATTCCTGTAAGTACCATTATTAATTAGTATAATTAAGTGTTGTGATAAGTTTTATTGTCGTGTTTTATCCGTTTAGACATAATGAATTGGACAATTTCAACATATGGTTTTCATACAAAAAAAGTGTGTTTTTATCATTGAATCGACTAAATTCACGTATTTGCGGTTGTATTTTTGGAATTTACGTGTTAATGTAACAAACAAATCTTTTTGGAAGCTCTCAATACACTCCAAGTAATGTGAAAACAGCTTTGCTTCTTAATATAGTTTATCACACCATTATATTTCAGTATTATGTGATGAGAACTAACATCTGGACAGACGGCCTGATTAGCGCAGTTGGTAGTGACACTGCTTTCTATACCGAGGGTGCCGGGTTCAAATCCCAGTAGGCACAAACTTTATGTGATGAACATGAATGTTTGTACCCGAGTCATGGATGTTTAATATCTATATAAGTATTATATACTGGGTTTGTCTCCAGACCATCGTACGGTAGTCATAATACAAGCGTTGCTAAGTGTGGGACCATATAGTTGGTGTGTTCGTCTCACTAACTGTAGGGTCCTAAACTAAGTAACGCTTTCATTGTGGGGACTGTGCAATGGACTGGAGGTGATACTGGTATATCATTACTTATATAGATATTAAACATCCATTACATGTGGGTATAAACATTCATGCTCATCAAACAAAGTTTGAATATCCTGGGATTCAAACAACCTAGTTACAAGTGTAAATATGGGTGTCCAATACATCTGTCTGATGTTTTGCGTGATATAAGTCTAATTATATTTATTGAAATATAACTATTTTACTAATTTTATTGCAATAAAATCCCAAAAAAAAGTTTTATTTCAATGTGTAGTATTTGCGTAAATATAAGAAATCAACGAATTATGTTTATTATTTTAGGTATATGATCTATCGCAGCTTTGTATAAGAGTATGCTGGGAATGTCGTGCGCTCCTCCGTCGCTTGGAAGCATTCAAGCAACAAGTCAAGAGATCCTACACACAGCTGCTCCAATATGTTCACCAGGTTCGTCTGTGGCGAGTGTGGCGACGCTGGGTGGTCGCCACAATTTGTGGTATAGATTTAAGTATGGTGCTCTCTTTGTGGGTTAACTGAAATATTGTTTTCAATGATTATTGTAAGATTGGTGATTATGGTAGTTGTGGGTCATTGTCAAATTTTCAGGGTTTAAGTCAATACTGGTTTGACTGAAATTTAGTGGTGGTGATGAGTTTCTTATTTGTTTGTTATCACATGTTATAATGATACAAGTTATTAATTATTTTCCAGAGTGATCTGACTAAAACATTAATGTCAAGCGTACCAAACTTGCAAATCAAGCAAGTGAACAATATATCGGTATCACAAAATGAAATTAAAACAGAGTTAGAAGAGTGTGTGAAGAGTGAATCAGAGACGCACTGTGAGCCGGAAACATTCGTCAATGATTTAAATTTGGAAGCCCCGAAGCGAAAGAAAGATATAAAAAAAGAGAAGGTAAATGTTGAATAACGTAATTTTTTTTTTCATCAATCTGCACTTTTCGCTCATATAATCTAAGGATTCATCCTAAAAATCTGTAAAAACGGCGACACTGTAGTGTTTGGTAATTAGCCTTTTCATAAGTAGTTTTTCTTTTATTGATCTTGCAGATAACCAAACAAAAATCCAAGAAAAAGATAAAAAAGCAAAAGTCTTCGAACAAACACAAGGTAAAAGTGAAAGATAAACGATCAGTTTCCACGGAATCTATACAAATCGATGACAATGATTACAAGAGTGACTTAGAGTATGAGGACAACGAAGCAAGTAAGACTGAGCAAGAGAACGTGGGAGCTGAGAAGAGCCTAGACGTAGTGTTGAAACCCGAGGTGAGATTTTTACAAATTTAAAATAATATTATATTGAATTAATATTTCATCGTTTAAGTAGTCAAGGTTTACTGGAGAGCATGCCCTCCGCAAGGACTTTTGGAATATCAAAAATGTGTCTTTCGTAGTTGAGTTTGTTTGGGTTTTTACTGTGAGTGATCACAAACTCAAATGTATGGGACTACAGTCTTCCAAATGTAAGGAATATCTTTTGATTTTTAAATTTTTCATACACTCGTGCATGGCTCATTCGTTTTGTTTTTATTACATTATAGGCAAGTATTTGATCTCGATCTCACCTGATGGTAAGTGACGATGAGATCTCCGATGGAGCATACTTGCCTAGGTAGGAAGGCGGCAGTAGATCGAGACGCTACATTCACTAGGCACATGCAGCGCAACTGATTTGACCCGCCATCCATGAATTCGTCGAATCGTAGCCCAGCCGTCCTGAGGACGCCTTGTTTAGAGGCTAAAAGCTGTTAAAATGTGCACGCACTTGTTATAGATGACAAATCAATTGAACGGAGAAATAAAACCCGCGCGCAAGCCGCCCAGCAAAGAGTTGCTGCCAGAAAAACCCCAATGCGCTGAGTGCGGCAAGAAGTTCAGCTCGAGAAAGACTTACAGATATCACTTAAAGTGAGTATTTACCTGCTTTTCCAAGCATGTGATCTTGGGACTCGATTTAAGTTACAACTATGAATACTTATTTCTCCTTTACTTGGGTTAATACTTTTTAAAGCAGCTACTCGAGCAAACCTAGCCGTTCCTACATTTGAAATAAAACTAATTTTAAGGATTTTATCGCGTTTGTATTTTGTTTTTACGTTTCTGACGTTTCGGCTGCTTTACAGCAACCATGGTCACGGGGGGACTGAGTTGGTTGACGTCCTAGTGTCATAGTTTGAGACAGGGTACCCTGATATTGAAGAAATCAATACATTCCTACATTGTTCTCACATACCCATAGCAAGAACTATATTAAAATGTATAATAATATAATTATAAAAAGAGCAACCATGGAGTTTCTTACCTGCAGTGTGATTTTGAATCCTCGGAACTCGGAATCGGATTCGGAACGGTAGTTTGCGTTTACGAAGTTATTTTAATAATGGTAGGAAATATTAGAAAAAATATTGATCGCGAAATTTTAACTAATACGGGCTTTTTATGATAAAAAGCTTCAAACTTATAACCACACACATGAAACATTAAGTCAGACACTTGTTATTTTTGATATTCACGTTTCTAGGCCTATATGTTTTTATTATTATTTTTGCTGTACCGAACTTTGTAAACAAATACTGCTATTTTGATTTCCGAATTCGAAGATTGTTGACGTTTCTCGACGGAAAATCATTCCGATCCGACGATAACTTTCCGATGAGATTTATGTGTAGGAAGTCTTTCCGATGGCATTTAGTCTTTTTTTTTTTACTCAATTTGATATTATACGAATTATTGGATATTATACTGGCTTTAATAGCAGAATTAAAGCCGTATTTTTGGATGAAACAATAAATACAACGCAATCCCAGTGGAGCTAAATGTATTTAGGTACCAACCTACTTATTTATTTAATTTAATACAATTTGTTCATTATACATTTAAAAATTATTTCATTCGCATCATTAATAAGACAAAAGCACATACTCAAACTTTATAGGGACGGACAGGGGTGAATACGCAGGTTCGGTTGCCAAACATTTTTAATAGATGGCGCTGTATCCTTGCAACCTAGTTTTTTATTTTTACACGAACAGGGAGCATCTATGTGACATGATGTTACAAATTATATAGGTAATCAACGTTAATTTTAGTTATTTTGTAATTTTCTCATCACAACAATAAACAAACCTCAGACATAGATAAAACAAACTTTTTTTTTATTTGATTTGTCAGTTTACAAAGATCGGTACAAAAAATAATAAACTAACACGTAGGCTTAGAAACGTGAATATCAAAAATAACAAGTGTTCAACTTAATGTTTGATTTATGTGGTTATAAGTATGAAGCTTTTTATCACAAGAAACTGTAATAGTTTAGATTTTGCGTTCAATTTTTTTTCTACTATTTCCTACCATTATTAAAATAACTTCGTAAACGCAAACTACCGTTCCGAATCCGATTCCGATATCCGAGGTTTCAAAATCACACTGCTGTTCTTCTCCATAGGAACGGCATTCCAAACACGGGGTGGAATCATAGCATAATATTAGTGAAGATTGTGGAGCATGAGTACTGTAATGATTTACATGAATTAAAAAATATTCTTATTTTGATTCTGATTCAGTGTACTGCACAAAGGACAGAACAGATATCCGTGTCCTCGGTGTGGCAAGGTGTACCAGTGGAAGTCCAACCTGGGCAGGCACATGAGGAGTCACAAGGTAAGCGATCTATGGTGGCTGGTGGGACTCCTTTTAGAATCCCAGACGCTAAGCATTCAGTCTTGCTAGTACATACAGAGAGAAATTCATACGGTAACAAAAACTTAAGGTTAAAGTTAAAGCTTATGTCTATAATAATATAATTTATATCGAAAGTCATGCGTTATAAATGTTGTAATTTTGAGCGCGCAATGATTCGTAAAGAACGCGATCAAATCGCAGGCCTCCGCGCGATATCTGACTCGTGCGAGCGACGAATGTGGTCGAGAGTATTGCATTTTAATTTACATTGCAGTTTTAGGTCTAAATTTATATAAAATACAATTTATATAATATATTTTCACCCGGTGTACCACCGCACGTTCATGCCCGAACAGTTCTTAATAGTTACCAAAGTAATTTGTAAATATGGGAACCATGTAGCCATTAACTTGTAATTTTATAGTTAGTACTTTTTTGACCAGCTGTTAATGTCTGCCTAGCCGTTCCTACATGTTCTCACACACCCATAACAATGTGCTGTTCAAAAATGTAAAAGGTCTTTTTAAAAAAGAGCAACCATGGAGTTTCTCGTCCGTTCTTCTCCATAGGAACAGCATTCCGAACGGGCGGTAAACTTGTACCTTAGCATTTTGTAACTTTCGACGATTCATAAGCACTGTACTTAATGGTTTACATGAATAAAAAATATTCTGATTGTGATTGTGATACCCAGGCGCGGGACTCGGGCGAGTTGTATTGCGAAACGTGCGACAAACGGTTCGCGTCCGTCGCGACGTACCGGCAGCACCTGCGCGTGTCGCGGCAACACGTCACCGAGAGCGAGTTCACGTGAGTGCATACGATCGGTACATCACGAATTATACTGTGTGTATGCGTGTTGTGGCGATGTTGATGACATTGGAATGTTACCACAAGCAAAAAAAAAAACAACATTTTATAATTCAATCGGCGATCTGATTAGCTCATCAGGTAGTGCTTGCTTTCTGTGCTGCGAGTCTCGGGTTCGAATTCTGGTAGGGACAATCTTTGTGTGATGAGTACGAGTCATTGTACCTGAGTCATGGACGTTTTTATCTATATAAGCATTATATACCGGGTTCGCCCTCAGTCCATTGTACGGTACCCATAATACAAGCGTTGCTTAGTGTGGGCCGTATGGTTGGTGTGTTCATATGGCGATATTTATTTATTTTTTAATATTTTTTTAACAGATAGCTACTTTGCAATGTTACTGTAAATGGACGAACATTTTCTATATATTTGAGATTATTTTGTAATAGACTAAGACTAATGTTATATCACCTCAGTGCAAATATTTTTTTAAATTTTGAATATAACTATAAGTGGGAGTGGGGTGTATATTATATAAAATTTATCTGCAATAATAATAAGTTTTATATTTATTACAGTTTTATGTGCAACGAATGTGGCAAGAAGTTTGTGAACAAGACGCGTCTGCGCGATCATATCGACTGGGAACATCTCAAGAAGATCAAATTCAGATGTCAGCTATGTAATAAGGTGCGTATTCCTAATTTATAAATACAACCATCACGCCTGCGATCCCCGAAAGGGTAGCCAGAGGTGCACTGCAATTTCGCCGATGGTATTTGGTCCGAATGTTATAAGAGGCGAGCGTATTGCTATTATAGCGGGCACACTGCCCCTCAATATGTTGTTGCGACCTCTTCAACCGCGCCACAAGCTACACATATGGCGCTGCAGACGCATTCAGAACAATTGGCAATACTCCATACAATCCTGAAACGCGCTATGAGAGATTTCGGGGCACGTAACATATATACAAAGTCCCGATAATAACCGTCGGGGCATAGCGGCCGCCCCGCCAGGCGTACCACCCGCCTGGCTGGAAAACCTTGCTTTTTCCGCAAAATTTAAAGGTTTTAGGCCATAGTCCACCACGCTAGCCCAGTGCGGTTTGGTGAGCTTTACACGACATTCGACAGACGTGCAGGTTTCCTCACGATATTCGCCTTCACCGTAAAGCAAGTGATAATTAGTATTGAAAAAGTATATTTAGATATAGTTAAACGCAGAAAGCAATGGCCGGATTCAAATAGGCTTTGGCACAGACCGAAGTTAATAATGCTCAGAAAAAATACGAGTCAAAATCCTACTTATAATTGAGTTGTGATGTATTCCAGCCTTTCAAGTGCCACACGTCGCTGTACGTGCACATGCAGAACGTGCACAGGAATAAAGAGAAGAAAGATAATCTCTGTCACGTGTGTGGCAAGTCTTACCAGGTAATAATACCCTTACGATCCCTTAGTGTTAATAATATCAGCCTTTTTATTGCCCCAAATTAGGGCACGAGCCTCACCTCAATGCTAGGGGAAGGAGGCCCGTCACGCTGGCCCAGTGCGGGTTAGTGGACTTCACAAGTCACTTCGGGCGGTTCTCTTAGTCATGCAGGTTTCCTTGCGATGTTAACTTTCACTGTTTAGCAAGTTTAGTAGATGTTTAGATTCGCACATAAGCTCCAGAAATTCTAGAGGTGTGAGCCGGGGTTTTCACTTGAGACCTTCGTTACCGAGGCGAGCGTTCTACTAACTTGGCTGTTACTGTTTTTTTAACGATCGTACAACTGCATCATTTAATATTTATGAATAACTTAATTTATATTTAATAATACCAGCTCTTTTTAATGCCCCACTGCTGGGCAATCCTCCCCTCAATGCGAGGGGGATAAGGCCACCACGCTGGCCCAGTGCGGGTTGGCGGACGTCACACGTCTTTCGACGGGTCCTCGCGGACATGCGGGTTTCCTCGCCATGTTTTCCTTCACCGTTAAGCACATGAAATCCAGAAATCCCAGGGATGCGGGCCGGGGTTTGAACCTGCGGCGTTCTACCGTTCCACCAACTTTGCTATCCCTGCTTTATATTTAAGTGAAGTTATTTATATTATTGAATAAGGTTTATCATTTTATTTCAGAATGCGGCGAAACTTAAATATCATATAGTAGCGATGCACACAAGTGAAACTCCCTACCAATGTGAGCAGTGCAACGCAGCGTTCGGCTGGTACTCGAGCCTCTACCGGCACGTGCGGGAAGTGCATTACAAGGTAATTGTGGTGAGTGTGGCGACGTTGGACGCTCGCCACAAGCTTCAAAAATGACCAAGAAGTGAAATTTGTTCAATACATCAGTATGTGGGGCTGTTAATTAGTAATTGTGGTGACTGTGGCGAAGTGAGTCCTCGCCACAAATGGTTTTTAATTGGAAATTCCTTCAGACAGCGTGTTCGGATAACTATAAAACAATTGTGGTGAAGTTACATCAGTCTAGGCGCGTTAAACGTTAGGTATGAATCTATATTGTACTAACTAATGTGTCTATGAATGATTTTAATTAATAAATTTAGTAACCATCAACTTGTGGTAATACTGGAATTTCTCTCCAGATGAAAGTGCAGCCGAAGAAATCGAAAAAGGCGAAGAAAAATGAAGTCCTATCGTCATTGTTGCCACCACAGATTATTCTACCAGCGATACACCAGCCGGGTCCCGCTTAGATATTAAACCGTGTTCACAGTCAGGATAAAGGCCTGTTCACTGGTGTTATCATCAGCATTCTGAGTTGTGCTGTATTTGCATAATGACAGACAGTTAGAGGGCCTAAAAAAATATTGTCCAATAGTGCCAACGCTCGCACTAATGTATGACAGACCTTATTTCCCTCCTTCCCCACCATACAAAACAATTTTGAACAGCTTACTGAGTTTCTATTATGTAGTATTTAAAATTGCCACATCAATATCTTTGGCAGTATTGGCATTATTTCGTGAACAATGACTCTAATTCTGCGGACAAACAAACAAATAACATAAATAATCAAACATAATTTGACATCGTTAAAAATATGTACGTCTCGCTCATATGGTCATAGATCGTAACCTATGAGCAGGAAAGCAATATTTTAGTCTTGTTTAGTCTGTTCCAGTAGAATTGGCGCCATTGACAATATTGGAATTTAATTAATGTGTTTGCAATACGGCCAACATTCAGTGCATACTAAGCCTATGCTGAATTGTTTAGTTTCCCATTTCGTAAGACTGTTTTTGTTCTAATATTCAGCACACGTGCCCCCCCTAGATACGAGGGGGATTTCGGCCATAACCTAGGCTTGGGAACGGGACCCAAGGTCACCACAAACATTTTGTTAATTTGGAAGGTCACCACAAAATATTGGTAATAATTGGAATAAAATAATGTGAATTGACTGAATTATTAGATCTTATATTTAATAAAGGACTAGGATTATATTTTAACAATTAAGGATTCCACGATAATTTTGTATGAAAATAAAAGTTATTTGAGTAAAATTCGTTTATTATACGTTTATATGAGGTACTATGTAGCGAACTTTTAGAGGCAGGGCCTAGACAAGTTATTCAAGGGGAATCCCATTCATTGGGATTCCCTACAATATTACTTACCCACCGAACGACTGGCTTGCTGGGTTATCAATCTAATTAGAGCTTTGTCGACAAAATATAGGTGTCTGTTATATGGGAAACCCTTTCGAATGGGTTTTGCGTTTGACTTAGCCGAATCCAAACTTAGTTGGTGCTAAAGGAAAGGCCTTTCAATAGGTTAGCAACTAGCAGACTAACACATAAACTATACGGTCCCACACTAAGCAACGCTTGTATTACGGGTACCGTACAATGGACTAGGGCGAACCCAGTATATAATACTTATATAGTGGTACAAATATTCATGTTCATCACACAGTTTGTCCCTGTCAGGATTCGATCGCGGGACCCTCGGCACAGAAAGCAGGGTCACTACCAACTGCGCTAATCGAGCAACCCATCGTGTTCTTCTCACGACTTGTTCTGCTATTGATTCAACCATTATTCATTAAGATTACCCTACCTCCCCAAATAATTAATACTACTTCTACGACTACCTATCAGCCGAAAGACGTCCACTGCTGGACATAGGCCTCCCCCAACGACTTCCACACATCACGGTCCTCCGCCACTAATAACTATATAACACCTTATTAGGCATACTTAACTAAGATGATATTTTCATGGATGGCGGGTCAGATCAGCTGCGCTGCATGTGCCTAGTGAATGTAGCGTCTCGATCTACTGCCGCCTTCCTACCTAGGCAAGTATGCTCCATCGTAGATCTCATCGTCACTTACCATCAGGTGAGATCGAGATCAAATACTTGCCTATATTGTAAAAAAAAAGAAGCTGTGTTTAGTCTCAATTTTTATTCTAACTATTAGTCCCATCATTATGATTATCGTACATATTTCTAACAATCTTCAATAATTCACTCAAATTCATGCCAGTCTTCGCTGAAATACCAATGCAATTCATTTTCTTCTTCAATTCTTCATAACTCCTCCTAGCCTCTGGTTCGTCTATCTTGTTTATGGCTATACAACATTGTCTTTGGTTCAAACTGGAATTATATTTGCTAAGCTCGTAGGAGAGGGTCTCGTATTGTGTTAGGGGGTCGTTCGTGCCGTCTAACAGGTATATAAGACCCCTGCATCTCTCAACGTGTTGAAGGAATTGGATACCTGTGAAATTAAATTAAACATTTTAAGTCTGGCCATAGTTATTTCAACTCATTATTGATAGTTAGTATCGACAATACAACTGTAGTTATGGTCCCATAATCAGCATAGCTTGTATTACCATATGATTCACTTGAGACGATGCTGGCAACATTGGACCAGGGAAAATAATAAAAAATGTTGTTCTAGTTTTTCCAGCCATTCAGTGCAGTTGGTCGCCTTACATCGTACCTACCTAGGCCGTGGTTTTTGTGAGAGCCGGGAATCAAACCCGGTAGATCGGCTATCGCTACCTGCTCGTAGTCGTCATAAGGCACCATACCTGAAAAGAAAAACAGTTTTAACGATTGAAGCTCATTCGTTTATAATTGGAAAAGTTGACAAGCCGAGGGTCAGCGGTGGGTCCCATCTGTTTAACCATGGATTTCCGCCAAGCATCGCCTAGTTCTATCAATTTTATCGCACATCTAGGTGGTAAATACTCGTTGAATTCAACAGTGACCCTCCATCCTAAGTGACTCCCAGAACCAACATTACAGAATTACCCCTAAAGACGCTAGGAACCAGAATAATAAATAAATAAATATCGCCATACGAACACACCAACTATACGGTCCCACTTTAAGCTTAACGCTTGTGTTATGGGTACCGTACAATGGACTGAGGGCGAACTCAGTATATAATACTTATATACATATTAAACATCCATGACTCGGGTACAAACATTCGTGCTCATCACACAAAGCTTGTCCCTACCAGGATTCGAACCCGGGACCCTCGGCGCAGAAAGCAGAGTCACTACCACTGCGCTAATCAGGCCGTCGCAATGACCCCCATCACCCAATACCAAGTGACCCCCACTCACCAATGTGCGGCTTGAGCGTGGTGAAGGGGTAGGGCGCCACCGCGGGCCTCGCCCTGGTGAGTGCGCGGAGTAGGGTGCTCTTGCCCGCGTTGGGGAAGCCGAGCAAGCCGATGTGAGCCATGGACCGCACCTCGAGGTGGTAGGTGTTGGACTCGCCAGCGGCGCCGTACTCCGCTATGGACGGTGCCTGGTGAGACATACAATAAAAATATGTACTACACTCTGAGTATTTGATAAATGGAGCCGCTTACAACCAACATTTGTGCTGCTACTTTTTCTGCCTATTTATACGTGGAACCCCTTCCACGGGGGGGGGATTATCTGGGACGTGAGGAAACCTGCCTGTCTGAGAGAACCCCTCGAAAGATTGAAGTCCGCCAACCCGCACTGGACCAGCGTGATGGACTATGGCCTAATCTCCCTCGCATTGAGGGGAGGCCCGTGCCCAACAGTGGGACCTTTAAAGGGTTTGGTATTATTATTGTACTTTAAGTGAAATGAGAGCCTGGGAAGTCGGGAACCTGGTGAGTCGCAACGCTGGTGCTTTGAGGGTCTGGTGAACTGCTGCATCACACTCATATTATAAAGAGGTAGTTTGGATGTGGGGGGTGATCACTGGAACTATTGCTCCAATTCGATATTTCGATATTTTTGTTACCTGCTCAGTGTCAGTGAGGAAGAACTTGTTCCCCCTGCCCCCCGAGCCCCCCCGCGCCGCCACGAACATCACCCCCTCCCTGCTCAGGTCACCCACCACCCGCCCGCGCTCGTCCTTCACTATAGTACCTGGGAATGAGGAGTACATATAGCCAGATGAACATACCAACAATGTGGTCACAAACTCATCAACGGTTATATTACGGGTACAGTACTATGGCCTAACCCCCCTTGAATTGAGGGGAGGCTCGTGCCCAGCAGTGGGACATTAAAAAAAGGGCTGGTATTATATTATTTTGTCATGGAGGTCCAGTAAGGCATGGTACATGGTCTCTCATCTCTACTTACCGATGGGTACTGGTACTATGATGTGCTGTGCGTTCTTCCCACTGCATTCCTTATTGTAGCCTTTCTCTCCGTGCTTTGCCTGGATCACGGCATGACAGCGGTTCAAACTTGTAGCTGAATAAGTAGCCTGAAGAAGAAGAATTTACACAGTTGGTTCATAGTGACCCTACTGTGTGTAAGGGGGCTCCGGTTTCGAATCCCGGTAGTGACAAACTTTGTGTGATGAGCACTAATATATCCGAAATATCTAACATATTTACAATGTTGAAAAAGTTTAAAAAGGATGTGCTAACATTGCCAATGTTAGCACATTCATCTAGCAAATTTTGCCACTATTGGCAGAAAAAAAGATAAAAATCAAGCGTAAAATGAAAACTAGTTGATTGGATTATTGCATAACCCTAAAAATATAATGATGTACCTGAAGAATTACATGTCCTCCGTTTCCTCCGTCTCCTCCATCAGGACCAGCGTGGTCCTTGCACCACGCGCTGAGGAAGGAAACGCACCCATCACCCCCGTTGCCCCCCACCGCGCGAACTCTACATGCATCTACATAGTACTGCACCGTATTCCTGGTTGACTTGCCCTTCAAACTTCGTAATGCTTTCGGAACATATTCTGTGTTATAACGCACAATATGTATTTGGCTGCTCAATTTAAGCGATTTAAATAAGTTAAAAAATCTCATTTTTGTATTTTGTTAGGTTATGTTTATGTTGTTATTTTTATTTTGTTGTTTTTTTAATTCACCAATAGGCAGGCAAAGGACAAAGCCATACAGCCTGGTCATATTTTTTAATTTGACGTTGACAGATCATTCTTTTTCTTTTTTTAGCAATGGCCTACAAAATAGTGCCATTTTTGCTAGTAGTGAGTGTAAATCCGACAGATCCTTATTTGCAGGTGCGAAAATCCATAATAAATCCTGCTTCTTGCGAGTCAAGTTCGCTTTGTGGAACTGTTTAAAAAATGTTCAGGAGGTATTTTTCCTAATTTTGGGTTTAGGTCTACCCAAAGATCTGCAAAGAAGTATTGTTTTAAATAAAATAAATATTTGAGAAATTGGTAGTTTTACTTTACACTTGATACCGGCAAAATACCTAAGATGACGACGCCATATTTTTTAAAAGAAGATTTATTTATTTTTATTGTTTATTATTTTAGTAAACGTTGTTTCCCTTAGTTGATTCCTCAGTTGATTTTGATTAATAATTGAATAAATGCCTTATAAATGACATAGAAATACTGAAATATGAGCCTGACTAACATCTGCGAAGGTTGCTTAAGCACTGATCGGCAGTTATCATTAATAAATTATGAGGAAAGAAGTTTGTTTTGCGAGTTACTCAACAGTTTCGTAAGTTTTTGCGCAATTTTGGCTGTTATTCTCGAATATTGGGTCCTTACCTAGCTTGAAATTACAGCGCTCAGGTACTACCCAGTCAGGACCTCTGGCTTTTATGTAATTATTTTAAGAATCGCCATAAAATTGTAGGCTAGATGACAGAGCTCTACGAAAGAACAGGCAACAGAAAGTGTTTTTTTTTATGTGGGATCTCTGTTTCTCCATCAGACATCAAATTAAGGTCTTCTGTAGGGTGCGATGCTGCAGAGAACCTATCTGGAAACAGTATGTCTCTGATGCCAGACTTCTCACATGTCTCATCTGCTTTTACTGAGCCAGGGTAGAGGCCTACAGCTTAGATCCTCCTGACTCTGGCAGCATAATACAATAAACTGAATATTTGTTCAAGGAACACCTCAATAAACCGATATTACTATGCTGGGAGTGCTCGGCCATGCTAAAAAAAATTATGTTATTCAGAAAACAACTTAAAGAAGCACAAAATCAGCTACTGAAATGTATGGTAAGTATCTAGTTATAATGTCTGTGGTGTGAGCGGGATGGCAGGCGCTACACTACTGTTTCAATGCGCTGATTTGAATGTTTCACATTGGAAGCTCATAAGTGACATATTTCACCATTTAAAATTATCATTGGTAATGATTTTTTTTATGCATACCAAGCAGTGAAGCTCTTCCACTTGCGGTACTTAGTGATGGTAGCATTATACATTATACACTTGCTAAATGGTGAAGGGAAAATATTGTGAGGAAACCTGCATATCTGAGAAAACCCCCCCAAAGACATGTGAAGTCTACCAACCTGCACTGGGGCAGTGTGTAGAACTATAGCCGAATCCCTCTCACGTTAAGGGGAGACCTGTGCCCAACAGTGGAAAATTAAAAAGGCCAATTGGATTATCTTTATAGTAACATACGTAACAAAAAACTTGAGTTAGCTAAATAAATAGCTAATTAAAATAGGATAACTGTTCCCTTATCTTTGCAGTTAAGTCCACCTCTCAAGATTCTATCAAGACTCTCGTCAACCACAGCGAAGGTGCTGGACACTCTACTCCTGGATCCAACAACGAGCCAGCACCGGGGGGACACACAACTGATGTTCATAAAAGTCGAGGAGGGAGACATTGAAGACTGTTTTGTTGAGGGTTCCGATAACATGAGCAGAGGCTCTGTTGATGATAAAGATTTAAAGGTAGGTAGTTATCATATATCTATAAATTATACCATAGTACTAACAGTTGTCTGTATATTAGTGGTGAATGGTTAATTTCAGACACTCTTGAAAGAGGATCTTATTGAGTTCGAAGTACCAATAAAAACGAAATCAAAGTCCAAAAAGACTAGGATGAAGACAGCAGAAGACTTCGACGAGTCTGATGAGGAACCGCTCAAGAATAAGACGAAGAAGTCGGAGATCGGAGAAGTTAAACACAGAGGGAGAAGGAAAAAGATAAAGGAAGATGGTGAGTATCTTAGAGACCGAGGAAATGAAACACAAAGAAAGAGTGTAGTTCTGATTTGATCTGCATGTTGGCTGCGATTAGCTGTCAATCACTCATCATTACTTGTACTTAATCTGAAATGACTTTGGAATAGGTTGTACTTAATCTGAAGTGACTTTGGAATAGGTTGTACTTAATCTGCAGTGACTTTGGAATAGGTTGTACTTAATCTGCAGTGACTTTGGAATAGGTTGTACTTAATCTGCAGTGACTTCGGAATAGGTTGTACTTAATCTGAAGTGACTTTGGAATAGGTTGTACTTAATCTGAAGTGACTTTGGAATAGGTTGTACTTAATCTGAAGTGACATTGAAATTGGGTTTCCTTAACCTGACCACAAGAGACCTCCTTTAGGTGGATTTATATGACAATTACTAACAGTTATTGATCTTGAAGTTATTGAAGTAATCTGGAATGACCACAATCCCCACATACTCTGACTTCCAGTGTTTTGTCTGGGATCAATTAGCCTAGACCTCTATAAACTCCGACCTCCAATGTAATAGATCTATCTCCTACCTTAAACCTCTAGGGACTTTGACCATCCTTCGAACTCCAGTGAAATTAGCCTTCAGCTACCGACCAGCAGACCATAACCTCTAGCAACCCTGATCTCTGATGACCCTTAACCAGAGACCTTGACCGTTTAAAACAAAACCAGCCTTTCCCAAAGAGGGCGATGACGCCCCCTTGTGGGCGCTGCAGGCCTAAAGGGGGGCGGTAAGAGACCCAGAAAAAAAAATGGGGGCGTTGTGTAGAGGCTTACAATAATTAATTTAATTTGAAGTTATAGTGGTTTTTAAGTAGGTGACAAAATGGGGGCGCTAAATAATAATTCATACTCAAATTGGGCAGTAGACAAAATAAGTTTGGGAACCCCTGTTTTAAACGTTCAAGGTCTCTGGTCACTAAGTTCATGGGTCTGTCAGGTCCCAAGGTAGACGGTCGCAAGCACCCCCGCCCCAAGAAGGAGAAGCCGGCCGGCGTGATCAGCAACCCGCGCGTGCTGCGCCAGCTGCAGCAGCTCAACGTGGCCAGTGGGCAGCTGGAGATGGTCGCGCTGAGCTGGGAGGAGGTACACATCTATACAAATAAATAATACTGGAGTGTCTGTTTGTAATATTAAAATAACCGCTTTTTACTAAGTGCATTTGGATGTATACACGGTACCTATACCAACACAACATATTTTACAATTTTTGTCTGTCTGTCTGTTTGTTTGTTCCGGTTGATCTCAGATATGGCCGGGCCGATTTTAACGGGACTTTCACTGGCAGATAGCTGATATAATAAGGAGTAACTTAGGCTACTTTTATTTTAGAAAAAAAAAATAGGATCTCACGAAAAAAAAAATTAAAACCAATGTTGCAGCGCTGCGCCTGATTAAGATTGATAGCAACAACCTGAAATGCGTCCCGCGGGCTCAGAACAACCGAGCAGGCTGTTGCCAACGGTTGTGTTTTTGTTAAATACCACGCGAACGAAGTCGCGGGTAACAGCTAGTGTGTAATAATTTGATTTATTTCTTTGCGAATGTTATCGTTATAACCGACTGTTGCCTCACATACCTATAATATCTCATGTGCTGCTCAAAAATGTAACAGATCATTTTTAAAAAGAGCAACCATGTAGTTTCTCGCCCGGAGGAACGGCATTCCGAGCGGGCGGTTAAGTTGTAGCTTAGCGTTTTGTAACTTTTTTGACGATTCATAAGTACTGTACTTAATGGTTAAACTATATTCTGATTCTTTGGCCCTGTTGAAATATTGTAAACTATTATTATTAACATATTATTGTTACACTGTATATATTATAATTTATAGAACTAGGCGATACTTGGCGGAAATCCGTTGTTGAACAAATGGGGGAAGAGGAACCCACCACTGACCCTCGGCTTGTCAACTTTTCCAATTATAAACCAAACGAGTTTGATCGGTAATTAAAGAAGCCAGCAACACCGAACTCCTTTAAGATATCAGTCGAGAAACTATCTATCACGAGTGTCGGGACCCCAAATAAAATGCAATTCTTCGCGAAACGAAGCGAATCTAAGAAAGTATTCGACACGTGTTTCGCGTCTAAACGAGGCATCCTCAGGACGGCTGGGCTACGAATGAGCCGGGCCCCAAGTCTGCTAACACAACCGATTCATAATCGAACAGCAACCGCATAGTAACTGTCACTTTTGACAGATATCTCTAGTAACTCACTTTTGACAGATATTGTATGGGATATTTCTCAAAAGTGACAGTTACTATGCGGTTGCTGTTCGATTATGAATCGATTGTGTTAGCAGACTTGGAGGCCCGTATATATGTGTGAGGTCGCGAGTGTGTGGGGGGGGTCGCAGGTGGAGGAGGAGCGGCGCCGGGCGCTGAGCAGCGTGGTGTTCACGCGGCACCAGTACCGCTGCTACGACTGCGTGCTGGGCTTCAACCACCGCTTCAAGCTGGACAACCACATGAAGAAACACCAGCCGGTGAGTGGGGGGGGGGGGGGGTTCCATTGCCACAGTAGCTGGAGCGCCAGGGCGCCAAGTCTGCTAACACAATCGATTCATAATCGAACAGCAATCGCATAGTACCTGTCACTTTTGACAGATATTGTATGGGATATCAGTCAAAAGTGACAGTTACTATGTGGTTGCTGTTCGATTATGAATCGATTGTGTTAGCAGACTTGGAGCCCTGCATGTCTGAGAGAACCCCTCGAAAGACGTGTGTAGTTCGCCAACCCGCACTGGGCCAGCGTGGTGGACTATGGCCTCAATCCCCCTCGCATTGAGGGGAGGGCCGGGCTGCCCTGTGGGACATTACCATGAACCTGCTACCCTCGTTACTGGCGCAAGCATTCTACCCACTTGGCTATCAATGTTTTTACCACTTAGGTACATAAGACATAATTTCAAATATTGATTTCTTATATTTACGCGAATACTACACATTGAAATGAAACTAAAAACGTAAAAAAAACACAAAAAATAAACGCGATAAAATCCGTAAAATTAGTTTCATTTCAACATTGTAATTTTAAGTTTGGAGTTTTTACTGATTGCGGTCTATGTCCAGCGATGGATATAGACCATAGCGGACATAGACCATAGTGGACATGGACCATAGTGGACATGGGCCGTAGTGGACATAGACCATAGTGGACATAGACCGTAGTGGACATAGACCGTAGTGGACATAGACCGTAGTGGACATAGACCGTAGTGGAGCAAGCTGATGATGATGATGGGGATGGTGATGAGTTGAGTGGTATAGTGGTGGTTGTGTGGCAGTCCGCGGGCGCGCACGAGTGCGGCGTGTGCCGCGCGCGCTGCCGCGACGCGCACGCGCTCGGCGCGCACCGCCGCAGGCATCGCGTGCGGTGAGTACCCCTCAGATTGCACTTATCTCAGATCGCACTTATCGCAGATTGCATTTATCTCAAATTGCACTTATATCAAATCGCACTTTTCTCAGATAGCACTTATCTCAAATTGCACTATCTCAGATAGCACTTACCGAGTTATCGTTATCGTTGGGGTCGAGTCACCTTCGTCCGTAGGAGAATTAAGTACCCTCGAGATACCCTACACATGACCCTGGGTGGTGCCAACTAGGTGACAACTCTACTGGTGGTAGGCTTCGGCCGTGGCTAGTCACCACCCACTGAACAAAGCCATGTCGCCAAGCGGCCTAGCCGTGTTCCGGCATGATGTTCGGTGTTGCCATTCATGGATGGCGGGTCAGATCAGCTGCGCTGCATGTGCCTAGTGAATGTAGCGTCTCGATCTACTGCCGCCTTCCTACCTAGGCAAGTATGCTCCATCGTAGATCTCATCGTCACTTACCATCAGGTGAGATCGAGATCAAATACTTGCCTATATTGTATAAAAAAAAAAAAAAAAAATCTCAGATCGCACTTTTTTCAAATCGCAAATTACACGTATCTTAGATATACTTAACTTATCCGAAATCGCACTTATCTCTTCTTCTTCTTCTTTCTTTACGAAATGAGATGCGATGAAACAAAATGGATATGAATACGGCCTCGCCCACAACTTAGCGGGTATTTTGCCAATGTCAAGTAATTGATAGCAATAACACATTCAATAAATACACGTTATAAATAAAATAATGGTTGTGACATGATGATATGAAAATGGCGTCCCGCACTTATCTCAGTAGGGTAAGTAGGAACTTGCAATGTAATCGTAACGTCATCGGGAAACCATGCTGTCATGTGTGTGTCACTGTCACCCTTATGTATGAAATCTGTGGTATAAGAAGGACGGCGTTCCCTTACCGATACGGTACTTAAAAAGATTGTGCATGCGGTCCTGCCCTTACTAGTCTCACCCAGTTGTGTGTTGTGAGGGGTAGATGGCACTTGTCTCACACAGTTGTGTGTTGTGCGGGGCAGATGGCACTTGTCTCACACAGTTGTGTGTTGTGCGGGGCTGATGGCACTTGTCTCACCCAGTTGTGTGTTGTGCGGGGCAGATGGCACTTGTCTCACACAGTTGTGTGTTGTGCGGGGCTGATGGCACTTGTCTCACCCAGTTGTGTGTTGTGCGGGGCAGATGGCACTTGTCTCACACAGTTGTGTGTTGTGCGGGGCAGATGGCACTTGTCTCACACAGTTGTGTGTTGTGCGGGGCTGATGGCACTTGTCTCACACAGTTGTGTGTTGTGCGGGGCAGATGGCACTTGTCTCACCCAGTTGTGTGTTGTGCGGGGCAGATGGCACTTGTCTCACACAGTTGTGTGTTGTGCGGGGCAGATGGCGGTGCTGCTTGTGCGGCGCGGCGTGGTCGCGCGCGGCGGTGGCGGCCGACCACCTCGCGCGCGCGCACGCCGCCGCCGCGCGCGTCACGCACTCCTGCGCGCTGTGCGGACACTGCGCGCCGTACGTACACACACATGCCCACCTCTCATACGCTAAGCTACCACCGGCTCGGAACGCTTTTTTTTATAGTCCCCCCCCCTCCATGCGAAGGGGATTAGGCCTGATGAGACGAGACGAGAGAGAACGAGATGAGACCCCATCGAGATGACATTAACGTTTTAGCAGAATAGACAATCTGTCACAGTCGTAATGGAACCTCAATAGTGTGTCGCTGGAGTGGCCATTGTATGTAATTTTATTTAAATTAGCAGAATTGGGCCCCACATGGTGTGTTCGTCTGGCGATATTAAATAATACCAGCCCTTTTTAATGTCCCACTGCTGGGCACGGGCCTCCCCTCAATGCGAGGGGGATTAGGCCATAGTCCATGACACTGGCCCCGTGCGGGTTGGCGGACTTCACACGTCTTTCGAGGGGTTCTCTCAGACATGCAGGTTTCCTCGCGATGTTTTCCTTCACCGTTTAGCAAGTGTTAATCATGGTTTAAAATGAGATTCGCACATGAAATCCAGAAATCCCAGAGGTGCGAGCCGGGGGATTTGAACCTGCGATCCTTGTTACCGAGGCAAGCATTCTACCAACTTGGCTATCACTGCTGGCGATATTATTATTATGTTATTTCAGGACGTTGAGTAAACTTCGTATTCATTTGAAAAGTCACGGGGAGAGACAGAAGTGCGAGCTCTGCGGGAAGACGTTCAGAGACAAGACCTCGCTGCGAACACACCTCTTGTGAGTCATTATCATGCATTCAGATTGATTTGTTATATTTACGCGAATACTACACATTGAAATAAAACTAATTTTAAGGATTTTATCCAGGATGACAAGGATGATATTTTACCGGGCGTAAATATGTTTTTGGAACGAAGTTCCTTATCGCGCGTTACTAAAGGACGCGACGAGGAAGGAAGACGGAAAAAAATCAGACGAAAATTAAATTTTTTTTTAATATTCCGGCCTATGTTTCTAAGGTAACTTGTTCGGCATCATGAGTTGTCTTGTTTATCTCATGGGACGCGCAGCATCCACAAAGGTGAGAAGGAGTACTCGTGCCCTCGCTGCGACAAGCGCTTCCTGTTCAAGAAGGCGATGGAAGTCCACCTCGTCACCCACGACGCCTCCGCCCACCTGTACTGCTACCAGGTACGTGCAGCCTTCCCGAGGCCACCGACATGGATGGGTGACCGTGAGGAAGATGGTAGATGGGCCTGACCATCAGTCCCCCTGTGATGTGCTCTCAAGAGTGAAGTTATCTATACGAATAAATAAAATTGCAGTGTCTGTTTGTAATATTAAAATAACCGCTTTTTACTAAGTGCATTTGGATGTATACACGGTACCTATACCAAAATATTATTATAATATGGTTTTGTTTCAGTGTGATATGAACTTCAAGAACAAAATGTCGTTTTATCAACACATGAAATACAACCTCAAGCATATAGACCCCGCTAAGCTCAAGTGAGTATATTATAATATTATTATTATTTTTAGGGACTAGGCCCGCCACACACTCCCACCACTGCTACTCCTGTAAGCCAGGATCTACAGTGGTGTCCAATGAACACCGAGGTTTGACCCTCGCCGAGTCCCGGGATAAAGTTAATTGTCTTGGAACTCGAACGAAATTAATCGCAAGATAAAAATAGGAGGAGTTGGAAGAAAATTATCCACTTCCCTCCATTGCAAAGCGGGAGACAAGAAAGATCTGGTAGACAAATTATAATACTATTGCCTAACGATTTATAGGAACCACAAAACACGCTGGTAATATCCGAAGGGGTAGGTGGACTTCCAGCCCCTTACTAATCTGCCAGGGCCCCAAGTCTGCTAACACAATCGACTCATAATCGAACAGCGACCGCATAGTAACTGTCACCTTTGACAGATATTGTATGGGATATCTGTCAAAAGTGACAGTTACTATGCGGTCGCTGTTCGATTATGAGTCGATTGTGTTAGCAGACTTGGGGCCCTGGAATTAATAGTATTTTCATTATTTTGACGACCCCATAAGCGCAGTTGGTAGTGACCCTGATTTCTGCGCCGAGGCACCCTGGTTCGAATCCTGGTAGGGACAAGCTTTGTGTGATGACCACGAATGTTAGTACCCGAGTCGTGGATGTTGAGTGTGGGACCGTATAATTGGTGTGTTCGTCTGGCTGTATTTATTTATGTATATACAAGTAATATCCCTCAGGTACGCCTGCAATCTGTGCGACAAGAAGTTCGTGAAAGCCACGCGGCTAGAGGAGCACAACCTGGCGGTGCATCTGAAAGCTACGCCCATACAGTGTGTACAGCAAGGATGCAACTTTGTGAGTAGACAGACTGACGATGTAAGTAGACAGACTGACGATGTAAGTAGACAGACTGACGATGTAAGTAGACAGACTGACGATGTAAGTAGACAGACTGACGATGTAAGTAGACAGACTGACGATGTAAGTAGACAGACTGACGATGTAAGTAGACAGACTGACGATGTAAGTAGACAGACTGACGATGTAAGTAGACAGACTGACGATGTAAGTAGACAGACTGACGATGTAAGTAGACAGAATGACGATGTAAGTAGACAGACTGACGATGTAAGTAGACAGAATGACGATGTAAGTAGACAGACTGACGATGTAAGCAGACAGAATGACGATGTAAGTAGACAGACTGACGATGTAAGTAGACAGACTGACGATGTAAGTAGACAGACTGACGATGTAAGTAGACAGACTGACGATGTAAGTAGACAGACTGACGATGTAAGTAGACAGACTGACGATGTAAGTAGACAGACTGACGATGTAAGTAGACAGACTGACGATGTAAGTAGACAGACTGACGATGTAAGTAGACAGACTGACGATGTAAGTAGACAGACTGACGATGTAAGTAGACAGACTGACGATGTAAGTAGACAGACTGACGATGTAAGTAGACAGACTGACGATGTAAGTAGACAGACTGACGATGTAAGTAGACAGAATGACGATGTAAGTAGACAGACTGACGATGTAAGTAGACAGACTGACGATGTAAGTAGACAGACTGACGATGTAAGTAGACAGAATGACGATGTAAGTAGACAGACTGACGACGTAAGTAGACAGACTGACGACGTAAGTAGACAGACTGACGATGTAAGTAGACAGACTGACGATGTAAGTAGACAGACTGACGATGTAAGTAGACAGACTGACGACGTAAGTAGACAGACTGACGACGTAAGTAGACAGACTGACGATGTAAGTAGACAGAATGACGATGTAAGTAGACAGAATGACGATGTAAGTAGACAGCTTTGTATGTAGACAGCTTTGTAAGTAGACAGACTGACGATGACGACATTTGCCATAACCGGCGCGGCGACATTTGTCATAACCGACGCGGCGACATTTGTCATAACCGACGCGGCGACATTTGTCATAACCGACGCGGCGACATTTGTCATGACTGACGTGGCGACATTTGTCATGACTGACGTGGCGACACTTGTCATAATTGTGTGTGGCGTGGCGCAGGCGTGCGCGTCGCGCGCGGCGCTGCGCGCGCACGTGCGCGCGGCGCACCGCGGCGGGCGCGCCGCGCGCAACCACGTGTGCCACACGTGCGGGAAGGCCTACACCGTGAGTACTGCACCACTTCGCACTCGTAGCCCTGCTCTCGTTAACTACATACTTGGGTTTTGATTAGGTTCTTGAACGACTTAACTGCCGTCTCATTTGATTTATCCCAATAACATGACGTAAGTTTGGGTTCGGCTAAGTTGAACGTAAAACCCGATAAAAACCCCTTCGAAAGGTAAAGGTAGGAAACCCCCTTTGTAACACGCACCGATGGCTTTTATGGACAAAGTTAGTTATTTTTAAATTTATATTCAAACCCCAGAAACCTCTTGCGATACCCTATCATAAGGGTATGATCCGATAAGCACAGTGGGTTAGTGATCTTGCTGTCTGTACTGAGGGTTGGGTTCAATCCCGGCTGGGGCAAACTTTGTGTGATGAGCACGAATGTTTGTACCCGAGTCATGGATGTTTAATATGTATATAAATGTTATATACTGAGTTCGCCCTCAGTCCATTGTACGGTACACATAACACAAGCGATGCTTAGTGTGGGACCGTACAGTTGGTGTGTTCGTCTGTCTGACGATAACATTATCTATACAAATAAATAAAATTGGAGTGTCTGTTTGTAATATTAAAATAACTACTTTTTACTAAGTGCATTTGGATGTATACACGGTACATATACCAAAACAACATTTTTTACAATTTTTGTCTGTCTGTCTGTCTGTTTGTTCCGGCTAATCTCTGAAATGGCTGGACCGATTTCGACGGGACTTTCACTGGCAGATAGCTGATGCAACAAGGAGTAACTTGGCTACATTTATTGTAGAAATACTTCTTTGTTATATACCACGCGGACGAAGTACAGTAAACAGCTAGTTAAATAAGCAAACGTTGTCAGACCAAGAAGACGTTGGAAGGCCACATTCGCAGTCACACCGGCGAGCGGCCCTTCCGATGTAGCCAGTGTCCGTCCACGTTCGGGTACGAGGCCGCGCTCTACAACCACAACAAGCTCGTGCATCTCAAGCAGAAGGTGGGGTTTTTATTCAAATTGTTTTACGGCCCTGGGTACTAGCCTTTTGGAGTCTTAATGTTGGCAGAAGGTGGTTGGTGGCCAGCCGAGTGCAAGTGGACTATCGTACAAACTTTCTGGGCCACAAGTCTGCTAACACAATCGATTCATAATCGAACAGCAACCGCAGTGACTGTTACTTGGCAGATATTGTATGCGATATGTGTCAAAAGTGACAGTTACTATGCGGTTGCTGTTCGATTATGAATCGATTGTGGTAGCAGACTTGGGGGCCTGAAATTGTAGTACCCAGGGCCTTAGAACGAATTATAAAAATATTATAATTTTCAACAGGTTCGTGGTCGCCCGCCTGCGGCCGCGCCGGCCGCGTGGCCGCTCCCTCTGAACATCGCACAAAATACAACAGATCTCACATAATAATGTCATTTTTTTTTAATTATTTTATGTTTAATAATAACTGAATATAAAGAGAATTTTATTTTTACACAATAAAATATTTTTTTGTAAAATGTGTTTCTGTGTTGGGAGTACCCCTTCACCGCAGGCTTATATTAGTTTTGTTTTATAAAACAAGCGACCGTCGAATTTATAGAAGTTACAATACGTTTACAACATGATATCCACTGAGTTACAAAAAAAAAAATTAAACTGACAGTATTTTATAATATCAATCGTGAAGAAAAAAAAACAGTTTTTTCAATAGACTAATAACGTCTTGGGACTTTTTGGCGGGAAGTTGAACGTTCAACGTTAAGTTGTCAATTTTGTTTTGTTTTCCAAAGAAACGTGTTTCTTGGATTAGTAATGTGTAACATTAGCGGGATATCAACCATTGAGTGTTCATAAACGTGCACGAGTGAAGGAAATTGAAATAAAACAATATAGCGTGACTTTTCAAGTTCTCCCAAGATGTCCGGTAAATTTTCAGTAAAGTATCCACAGCTTTACTGATAGGTGGGGGGGGATTTCATCATCATTATCATCAGGGGTACTTATAATTTTATAACAATTACCAAGAAACACTCGACACTGGTGAAAATGGCACTATTTTGTAGCCTATAGTCGACCTAATAAAAAAAGCAGACAACGTCTCAAGTTGTAAAAAAAAAATACCATCTACACATAAATTTTTCAATTTATATACGACTTAAAAAAAAACAACGTAATAATTCGCTGATATATTTTATTCACCCGCTCCTAGCATGCATAAATACAATTTTAACTAACAGCCATTAATAATAAATAATGTTTAGAAAAACAACTTTAAACTACAATTTTCTAAAATAATCTTATTATAAAAAATACACCTAAGCGTAGTACACTCTGAGCAAAATGAAATATGCTTCGTGGGAGTACATGAGCGTGTATTCTATCTCGTTCTGGCACTCAGCGAGTGAGTGAGAGGCAAATAGATACTATGCAATGACATTAAACACAGTTTAGGGAATTAAACGGCGCCGATTCTGTTGTCCATTATTTATGACGTAACTAAAATTGACACGACTAAATATATTGCTGTCTTGCTCTCACATTACGGTAATGAGAAGGACAGCAGTACAATTAGGTCAATTAAGATTAGTTTTCGTACCAACAGGATTAGCACTATTATTTAATTATGAGTCTGTTATATAAAAGATTTTATGTAGGCCCAATATATAAACCTCATAAAATCCTCAACTTTACTGATAAGTCTTAGATTACTTATTACAAGATAATACAATGCAATACATTTTGTATGAGAAATAACACAAAAATACTGAATCAATCATCCTTATAATAGGTACCTATACAATAAATAATTAAATTATTATTTTTTAATTTAAAAATGCGTTCATAAACAAGTATAATAATTTAAAACTAAAATATTGGTTGTGTGCTCGGACGAAGGAATGAAACAGACGGACGGTCGTGAAGAATATATTTAAAGCACAAACACCTGAGCCGCTTTTAGTTATTATTGAATGAAAATCGTTTGGTAAGTTCACACACGATGGGTAGATATTTGAGTAACTATTTTGATATCTAAGTAGGCTTCTTCTACCAAAGACTGCACCGATAATATGTGTCCGATTTCTTATCAAGCTATTTAGTTCTTGATAATATAATGTTCACGTCTACAGAGGTCTTATGAGTACATACTACCTTGTTTATTGGAATGCATTTTAAATACTTAACTAGAAAGTCATATTTTTTATAACTAAATAATGTGTTTCTCAACAGAATATTAATTAAGCTTTGTTAAACAAATATGGCGGCCTAATTCACTAGCTTATTTCATCCAATGGGTGCGTCCAAAATATATTTCTGTCTCGCCCATTGGGTAAAATGAAACGTCACGACGCCATCTTTGTTTTCAAAAACAGAAATATTCTATTCAGGAGCACTAACTCCCAAATACATTTAGAAAGATTGCGTGTATTTACTTTCTATTGGAGGTATTTAAGTAGTTTTAACAGATGGCGTAACACTACCAAAATGGCGACAGTGGCATCTTATATAATCTGTATTTGAAAAAAGAATCGAAAACTCGGACCAGAATCAGAGCAGAGCCGGCTGTATACGACAAAATATTAGGTTTACCGATTATATTCTCTCCTATGGATTATGAAAGAAAGAGCAAATCGATGCAACATACTTCTTCACTTGGGCCATGATACAATAAATTGCTACGCCATTCCCCCCCAGACGGCCTAAGACTCACGATCGACTCGTCATCTACAATAGAATTAAAAACCGGTGATTGGCCGAAATGGCCGATGACGTATCCACTCACGTGACCTCTCTATCGCGGGAAGAGAATATCTGGTTTTATTGTACCATGCCTTGGCCTATGCGCTTTCCCAACAGGAGTGAACGAAGGCAAGCGATACATTCATTTCACATACATTTATTCCGTCTAAATGATCAATTAGCCCGTGTTCGTTTCCATTTTCAGTTTTCAAATCATTTCAAAATGCCCACTATTCGGACTAGACGCTTCCAACTAAACCATGTCTTACGACCTGGTCTTCTCGCCAAACTCCAAACCTTCGCTGATGCTAGTTGCAACTGAAATTTCAGTCACCGTCTCATCCTTGTCATTGAAAAATACAGCTACATCGTCATCACCTGATTTGACGTTGTTAACTTTAGGAGGCGGTACTATTACTTCAGTCTTAACAGAACCATCGCTTTTTAAATCGCACGGCTTATACCCGTCTTTGTTTAGGACATGGTTCAAATCAATATTGGATTCCTTTGTGTTGTCTACAGGCTCATAGCCAGCCGGTAAGTCTAACCCATCGCTAAAAGAACCCAAGTTGACTTCTGATTGTTGAAAACTTTGACTTGAAGCTTGATTCTGTGCTAAATTCTGATTATACGAAGCTATTTGTTGATCTCGAATGTGGTTCGCGATGTTTTGATGTTGATACGATACAAAAGATTGTTGGTTTCCAAAATGTTGGTTATTTGTTGGTTGGTTTGCGAAATTCTGATTGCTGGATTGCTTAGCTCTTTTGCCAGTCGCTGGGTCCTCTATAGCTTGTAAAATACTTTGTAATAGACCTTCTGAGAGCAATTGGTCGTGTGGGATTGTTGGAGCGTTGGGTTTACCCTTCTGGTCATTGGAAGATTGAATCTGTACCGTGTAACCTATGTTACTATTAACTGGTACGTTCAAATTCTGATTCGAAGACACTATTTTCTGTTGCAATACTTTAGCCTCCTCGCTCAAACTTTTGATCCTTTCAGATGTCTTTAAAATTTCATCACTAACTGACTGGAATCTCTCATCTTTAGTATGTTTTTCGCCTGAAGATTTACCATTTTGAATGCTGTAATTTTCCGATTTGCCTTCCTTGATTTGATTTTCGGGGTACACGTTATGTACAAAACTGTGTGATGCTGTTAAATCTTTAGCGAACGAATCTGAGAAGGTGTTACCTTTATTCAAACTAGTGCCTAAAGAACTTAAGCTGGCTACATAATTAGAAGCCAAGTCTACAGGTATCTTCTGACCAGACCTAGCTGCTTTTATTATCGCTTCATGATAAGGGCAATGTTTCAATATCGCTGCAGCATCCAAGCTCGACAGATTAGCTAAGATCGTGCCATCCACCGTAGAAGTTATAGAATTAGTGTGAGTTCCTGATGTTATATGATCACCTACAGTTAACAACGGTGCAGAATATGAGTCTACAGGTGAACCGTACAAATTGGATGGCTGTTGAAATGATATAGGATTGCCTGAGTGGGGTAGACTATACAAATTGGTCGGTTCAATTGATAATGAGACGCTGTTTAATCCTATATTGCCGGTGTTCGCGCTTGTTTCTTTGACATCGCGAATGGGCGGTGGCAAGTACGCTATACCTTGCGTCAAATGGTCGTAGTTCAGCTTGTCCTTTGAATGTGTGGTCTGACCGATGTTTTCTAGTAGCCCTTCAGGCACAGATTCTCTAAATTTGATAGGTTTATGCGGGGTGTGACCACCGGAGTGGCCTCCACCTGAGTGCTGTCCGTAAGGTATTGGTAGATTGGGGTTGAACTTAGGAGGAGCGCCGTATTGTGATCCTGGAGGTACACCATAGACTCCCGATGGAGGTATCAGCCCTTTAGCGCCTTGCTGTCTTATAGAGGGGGGGTAGGGGCCGTTTGATAGAGAATCTAGGGGTGGGGCGCCGTATGAATCTATATGTTTATGGGAGCTCTGTGGACCGTTGTTTTCTGTATAATGTGCTTCGAAGACAGTCTTTGATTGGTCGATATGGTTTGAATCCCCGCCAACTATTGCATTTAGATCAATATTGGCCAACGCATCGTGATGTATGTTGGAGTAACCTGACGTGATCTGAGCGGCGTTGAACTTGTGTTGATGGTGTATGTTGGACAAAGATTGGCCTGAGTGAATGTTGAATTGATGATGATCTATGTTGGGCAACGATTGGTCCAGGTTAATGTTGAATTGATGTTGATCAATGTTGGGCAACGATTGGTCTACGTTAATGTCGAATTGATGTTGATCTATGATGGGCAACGATTGGTCTACATTAATGTTGAATTGATGTTGATCTATGTTGGGCAGCGTTTGGTCTACGTTAATGTTGATTTGATGTTGATCTATGTTGGGCAAAGATTGGTCTACATTGATATTGAATTTATTTTGATCAATATTTACTAGAGATTGTTCTAAGTTGAAGTTAAATTGCTGTTGATCGATGTTGGGCAAATGTTGATCCAAACTTATGTGCAGCCCTTGTATCGGTTTTGAAACCCCAGGGATTGGTCTCCAGCCGTCATATAGGACGTGCGGGGGGGTCGGCGGGGCGGGTATACCCGGATGAGGGGGTCGCGGGTTCGGGTCCGGCTGCGGCGGTCCATACTGCTCCAATATGCTCCCAATATTTTCAAATACTAATTGCTCGTTGGACCCCAGATCATTGCCTGGTGGTCCATAAGTGTCGCTCGGTATAGGGAAATTGGGTTTCAAATTCACTGGCAGAGTTAATAATGGTGTTCCGTATATTGGGGCGGGTAGGTTGAATCCTAAATCCAAATTCAGAGGCGGTGCTTGCAATTGGGGTAGTTCTGGTAACGGCAGGGGAGGGCTGATGGGCGCTCCGTAGATGGGTTTCGGTGGCCCAAACCCGGGTTTCGATGGTCCGAATCCAGGTTTCGGTGGTCCATATATGGGTTTGGGTTTCACAATCTTCGGAGGCTTGAACGGTACCCCGTACACTGGTTTTGGCAGACCCTGTTTTGGGGGGCCGTACGTCTTTTTAGGGGGTCCATATATTGGTTTCGGTTTGGGCGGTCCGTAGCTAGGTTTTGGTGGTCCGTATATTTTGGAGGGGGGGAACGGTTTGGGTTTGTAGACGGGCGGCGGGGGGCCGTGGTAGGCCTGGCTGGGGAAGCTGATGGGCGCGGGGGGTCCGTAGGCGCCCGGCGGCGGCTCCTGGAGCGATAGCTCTGGTACCCCGTAGATTGGAACGGGGAGAGCTATATCTGAAACTGAGAATATGGTTTATGTAGCTACAACTTATACTCTGCCTCTAATTGAGGAGCTCAGCTTCCTAGGTCAAGATGGTCCTGTGTCAGCACATCAGTGCGGTGCATCTTAAGCTGGTGTATCCTATCATTCTAACATCTACGACCCTCGTCGCGGCAGTCAGAAGCCTGAACTGATAGCTGGTGTGACCAGCTCCCCGGTACTCCCGCTAGTTGTGTCTGGAGGCAGACGACAGTGGCTCCGTGTGTGATCAGACACATCATGGGAGACTGGAAGTTGATCACGGTATACATTGCAAAAGACCAATATTTCAAAGATCATTTATCTTAATAAACAGTATCCGTCTTCAGCCGAAAGACGTCCACTGCTGGACATAGGCCTCCCCCAACGACTTCCGCACATCACGGTCCTCCGCCACTCGCGTCCCCCGGCTTCCTGCGACGCGTGTGATATCACCGGCCACCTTGTGGGGACCGTCCTACACCGGCTTGTGGTCGCCATTCTAGAACCTTTATAAAGATATACTTACTAGTATTCACCAGATCTTTGGGTGGGCCATACGAGTCAGCGGGTATCGGTTCCCCGTACGAGTTAGAGAGTGCTGCTTCACGTTTCTGAGCTTGGCTTCCTGAGAACACAAAACATAATTATGTATTATCTAGCCATATGTCTGCACGTAACTTTAAAAAAAACTATTCTTCCAACAAACTTTGATCCTTTTAGGTGATCGATTTCCTAAAATCCCTTCTTAGTGCAACTCCAGGGTAGTCAAAAAATAAAACTAATTTTACGGATGTTATCGCGTTTATATTATGTTGTTTACGTTCCCGACGTTTCCCGTCCTCCCGTGACCATGGTAGCCGTGAAGCAGCCGGAACGTCGGGAACGTAAAAAACATAATATAAACGGGATACAATCCGTAAAATTAGTTTTATTTCAATGTGTTGTATTCGCGTAAATATAAGAAATCAATATATATTCAAATGTATAGGTCCGCAGGTTTCAACTGTGCGTTGCTACGAGTATTCTGACTTTATATAATAATTTCAAATACTCGGCTTAGTTTACACTATCTGAGCCACCCTATATAGGATGCAATTGTTACTTTTGTGAGCAAAATATATTTTTTTAAATTGTCTTAGCGAAATCCTAACTTCGCATAATGATTACATACACTATCAAAAAGAAAAGGTTCGTGGCTTTGTTTACTCTTTCCCAATTACCTTGTATAACTTTTAAATACTGGCATCGTCTCCAGTCCATTGTACGGTACTAATAATACAAGCGTTGCTGAGTTTGGGACCGTACAATTTACTTTTAGCGGAAAAGGAAAGATCTTCCCGCCAGGCGGGTGGTATGGCTGGCGGGGCGGCCGCTATGCCCCGACGGTTATTGTCGGAGTCTTGTGCGTGCTCCGAAAACACTCATAGCGCGTTGCAGGATTGTGATGAGAATTGTCTATTGTTCTGAATGCGTCTGCAGCGCCATCTGTGTAGCTTGTGGCGCGGTTGAAGAGGTCGCTGCATACTAATTTACCTGAATGAGTAGCCTCGGCGACCAGGTCCTGTTCGCTGTCTTTGGCCACTAGACCTGGCGGGGTCTCCTCAGCAGCCGCCAGCGCTGCTGCGGCCAGCCACAGCAAGAGCACCTGGAATGAGAGGATTACCTATTAAAAGACAGTTCTTTTTTTTTGACCAGCTGCTAAAGTCTGGCTAGCCGTTCCTATATTGCTCTCACACACCCAAAACAATGTACTGCTCAAACATGTAAAAGATCTTTTTAAAAAGAGCAACCATGGAGTTTCTCGCCCGTTCTTCTCCATAGGAACGGCATTCCGAATGGACGGTAAAGTAGTAGCTTAGCTTTGTAACTATTTTGACGATTCATAAGTACTGTACTTAATGGTTTACATGAATAAACCATATTCTGATTCTGACATCCAGTCGTTTTGGAGATACAGAATATAATCTAACAGACAGATGACGATGGCGTCACTGTATATGTTGCAGTCAAATCTACTTTTAACTGACGGCCTGATTAGCGCAGTTGGTAGTGACCCTACTTTCTGTGCCGAGGGTACCGGATTGGAATCCTGGTAGGGATACACTTCGTGTGATGAGCACGAATGTTTGTACCCGAGTCGTGGATGTTTAATATGTATATAAGTGTTATATACTGAGTTCGCCCTCAGTCCATTGTACGGCACTCATAATACAAGCGTTGCTTAGTGTGGGACCGTATAGCTGGTGTATTCGTCTGGCGATATTTATTTATTAACTGGCAAAGTCGAAACTGCTTTTACCCTTGGAGATGGTTGAGAGAAGTTTGTCTCACTGATTTCGTCGGAAGTAGTTTAAAAAGTAAACTAATTTTATAGATATATCGCGTTTATTTTATGTTTTTTACGTTCCCGACGATTCGGCTGCTTTACAGCAACCATGGTCGCGGGAGGTAATGCAAGCGTTGGGTAGTGTGGGACCGTACAGTTGGTGTGTTCGTCTGGCGATATTATATTATTTATATCTAAACATGCCTTTCAATATCGTGATGTATCTCAATAACACTCGCGCACATCACTGGCCCGGTTTTAGATGAAAGCGCAACACTAATCTGGTTTCAACTAGTGATGTGAAAGTGTCGATAAATTATATTCTTAATTGTCGATGTCGAGTTATCTAAAGCGGAAGTAATTTAATAAAGTAGGAACCTGTTAAGAGCTTTGTGTTATACAACGCCGTGATCTAGAACAAGAATAATTATAAAACTTTAAAAAAATCTTCCAACGTTTTAGTATATTAATTCATTGTACTGTATTGATTTCTTATATTTAGGCGAATACTACACATTGTAATAAAAATAAGATTTGATTGATGGATTTGATCGCGTTCGAAACGTCGGGAATGTAAAACCATAAAATAAACGCGATAAAATCCGAAAAAAATAGTTTTATTTCATTGTACGGTATATATAAAACAAGGTTTGCTTAGTTTGGGGCCGTACAGTTGGTGTGTTCGTCTGGCGATATTATTATTACGTCGCGATTTTGACTTCGGGTCCTGTCCTTAGTTAATATTGTGCCTAGGAGATCAATCTCCCCTGATGTGTCTGATCGCCGATATTACTAGTAGTAGTACTACCAGTAACATGTATGTCAAGTGCGAGCTAACTGTATACTTTATAGTCTATCGTATTCAGACATTTTGTATGGAGAATTGAAAAGCGCCTCTAGGGGACGCTATTTAAAACATTCAATTCTCCACACAAAATGGGTAAACACATGTCACCCTAGTTGTCAGTCACCCATCCAACACCAGGCCAGTCTAACACGCCTTACCGTACCGACCTGTTTACCCTGCGACCTTAATAAAAAAATAACACGGATATCCGACGACGTGCCAATCAATCGATCGATTAACTCCACCTATTTCCCATCACTAGTAATCATAGGTTAAGTTTTTCAACTCATTGTCTATTACGAAACAATTGAACGTTTTAGAACGCCATAGACGCGCACACGTTTTTATTGTCTATGGGAAGGAAATGCAATCAGACTCGGTGCGTAGGTACTCGACTTGACGGAGGAAGTTCAACAATTTTGTCTAACCTGCATATACATTTTCGAGTTTCGCAATTCCGCATGTCTCTATAAAAGCAAATGGCTCACAGAATCCGTCTGAGATTACATTAGCGTGGACGGCAATGTATGTACGTAACGCCATTTTCATACCTTAATGTCACATCAATTATTCTATTCATAATGTGTATTTATTAAATATGTTATTGCTAATAATTACTTGACATTGACAAAATACCCGTGAAGTTGTGCGTGAGGCCATATTCATATTAATTTTATTTCATCGCATTTCATTTCGTTAAGAAAAAAGAAGAAGAATACGTCTGCTGTCCGTCTGTCTGTCTGTATGTCAGTAAAAACTCTTTTTAGGAATCGTTAGAGACGTTCAACTTCCCGCCAAAAAGCCAGACACCAACTTATATCTATTGGAACGAAGTTCCTTATCGCGCGTTACGAAAGGGGGCTAGACGGAAAAAATTCATACGAAAAATTAAGCAGAAAAGTTGTATCGACCAATTGTAAGCATTTTTATCAACGAAAGTATAGTTTACTATATAAAACCCATGAACATAATGATACCTCGTTCAAAAACATGCTAGCGACATCTATCGCTGACAAAAATAATTGTTATCTTTGTCGTTTGCATTTACATAATGGTCAGTATTTTCGAGACATTGCACAAGTGCATCCGTGGCGCAATTGGCTAGCACGTTCGGCTGTCAACCGAAATGTTGGTGGTTCGAGCCCACCCGGGGCGATATATTTTTGTTTCCCAAAATTATTGATTTTTTGTACATAATAAATAATAAAAAATAATAAAGGAACTTCGTTCCAACCGGCTGTCCCTTGACACCTCTCAAGTTTTTTTAGATATATTTTCGCATTGATTTGTACGAAGGTTTATTAAGACAAAAATCTTATGAGCAGGTACATATTAACATATGAATCATAAATGGCCATCTTGAATAAAATTTAAACGAAGAATACTTACTGCCCTCCATTGCGGTATCTGTAACAAAAATAAAACACAATTTAATTTAACTCTCTCGGCGAAATCTTTGACTTAGTTGGAAGGGTTAATAAGAAAAAAAAATTATAGGGGTAGGAGCTTTATCGTCATCAACATCATCACTATCATAAGAAGTACATAATATAATTTTATAACAGTTATCAATAAATCCTCGACACTGGCAAAATAGTCATTATTTTGTAGCTGATTGCCAACCGAAAAAAGAAGGAGGCCATTAGGCGGAAAAAATCTACCATACAACAATGACGAAATACACGAGCACACAAGTAATTAGTGTTTGTGTAAAAACACAGTAACACCTTTACAAACCGTTGCATATTTACAAAACTGTTTTGTTATACACAAAGAATGGAAAGTGTTCGTGTACAATATTTTGCAATGTGTTTGTACCGATGTCTATGTCTGTTTAACATACTGTTAAGTAAAATAGCTAGCTAAGTCCACGGCGCTACTTGTTACAATAATTAATTTCTTATATTTACGCGTATACTACACATTGAAATAAATTTAATCTTACGGGTTTTATCGCGTTTATTATACTTTTTTACGTTCCCGACGTTTCGGCTGCTTTACAGCAATCATGGTCGCGGGAGGACTGAGGTATTAGACGTCCTAGTGTCATAGTTAGAACTGGGGTAGGTACCCTCATATTTAGTTGTTACTTGCGGTCCGATCTACGCAGAAGTGCTCACAGTGTCTTGAGGTCTTGCAATGGTGCGCTTGGTTTTGGATTTAAAAATTAATTACTAGATCCCAAGTCGGTGGTAGCACCCAGCCATCTTCCCTATGAAATTAGGATGTTTTTTTAATTTAAATGGCATCGCGTATCATCCTTGGTCGGAATCGGTGTTCTTTTGCGAGGATCTGTGGCTTACCTATCAAACCTGATATAATGACGGGTGCGATCTTGTAAATGTTCACAGATTGCAGACTTTGTGGAGCGCCGGTGTTGCACGTCAGCGATGTGAACGTAAAAAAGTATAATAAAAGCGATAAAATCCGTAGGTATAGTTTTATTTCAAATTGTTACGATAATTTCGTAAAGTAACTGTGGCTTAAGTACAATACTTTTACGTGGCGTTACGGTAACGCCACGGTCATTCAATCTCGGGAACGAATCGAGAATGTGTTTCGACTTTCATTGGACTCGCCTGACATTTGACAGATGACATCACAGCCCGTCGAACCGGCCCCCATGGCATCCAGCGAAAGTTAACCACGAAAGTCGAAGGAAATATGATTCTTATGTAGGTACATACATACTGAATGGACCGAAGCATGGGTGTTTATTTATTGAATCAGGTTGCTTGTGTATGCGACCTTACAACTGTCTTTTATATGAATCCAACATGCGCAGAGCCGCCATTTTTATCACCGTTCACCTACTTTTGAAGTCTATTTAGTCACTTATAAATAAATAATGTTTTTTTGGATTTGTCGCTGTCCCGAATAGCAGAACAACTCTTCTAATTCTTTTTTGTATAATGATTTCTTTGTTTGATTAATTACATTTTTCAATCTAAATGAAAACTTGGCAGGAATAAAAAGGAATTAAGATTCAAATTCTCATTTGATTCTGACGCCCGTACAAAGTTCGCCGGGATGGTTAGTTATGAAAATAAAATAAATACTTTATAAATTACATTATTATTATTATAAATACTTTATTAAATATTCGTATTGTCTATGCGTAAAAAACCTAACGGTATTCCATATTTGGCTACTTTCCTCCACTAAAACAATTAAAGGGACAGAACTAAATTGTATCTACTGCAACTAGCGTCACTCGCGCCGAACTGTCTTGCAGTTCAAGGTTTCTGGATCAAAAATGATTTAGTTAGGTCACCCTCAATTTTCCACACCTCACCGTATGTAGCTTACCGCGACAGCAATACACCGAGATGAATGGCCGCTTCGATCTCGGCAATAATTTACATTTACTTTATTACTTTCATATAGAAAGTGATGTTATGTACTGTAGAGGAATATTTCCGTAGATGCGACACAGTTTTGATTTATCAGCCTTTCCGCAGTGTGTTCTTGTCGGCTCCCAGCCTCCCCTGATGCGTCTGATCTCCGATATTCACGGAGCGACTGTCGTCTGCCTCCAGACACAACTGGAGGGACTACCGGGGACCTGGGGCCCAATTCTGCTAATTTACAAACGCTTCAGTTGAGTGTCGATAGCGTGTCGATTAAATGGTTTTAGACATTTGGTAGTCTACTAGTTTTTTAAGACCAGCGGCTTTCCACTGACCAGCCATTAAACTGCCATTGAAATTTGGCTATGGCGCTCTGAGGTATCAGTTCATTTTGGAAAAGGGGTCGTTTGCCCAACATAGTTTTGGGAAACCCTGATCAGGGCAAATAGATTGTATAAGGGAAACAGCATCTTTCTATTGGTATCAGAACTTTTGACGAAGAAAAGTCGATGGTTTAATTCTAATATCCTTGTTTTGCACTACCCTGAAGCAAACCTTGGCTACGCCCGTGATGACAGTGTTACCATGCTTTCCCTGTGCTCCTGCTTCTGTTACCTGGACCTTGTAATTTGCAAACCAAATAATGTAACATAAGATATTTTTCCCCTCCCACTCCCACCACTCCCACCACTGCTACTCCTGTAAGCCAGGATCTACAGTGGTGGCCCATGATGACACCGAGGTGTGACCCTCGGCGAGTCCCGGGATAAAGTTAATTGTCTTGGAACCCGCACGAAATTAATCGAAAGATAAAAATAGGAGAGTTGGAAGAAAATTATCCACTTCCCTCCATTGGGAGACAAAAAAGATCTGGTAGACAAATTTCCACAGAAGCAAGACTCTTACAGCTGGACTAATTCCAGGTGTAAGGCACCACCGAGAGATTAAATACTAGTAACATAAGATATGCCAATTATAATTGCCTCTGACTTGAAGTCGTGGCGATCAAAACCAGAGACCTCCTTACGTAAGTCTATAAAACAAAAAAGCTTGTAGCTATTTACATAACTCTTAAAACAACTTTCGCCAATCATGTGTGTACGAGAAATAGATTTATATTTCAATCTCCGTATTTATTATCGTCCATACACGTTCGTACGTGACCATACAACTCATACAAGTATTGTGTAATGAACGAGGAAAGAACTCGACTGTTTGTTTTACAGATTTCTCTCAACATGTAATATTTGTTGTGGAGTCGTTAAAAAGCTCGTATGGCGCTCGAATATTGTTTGAGCGGAGGTAGGTACTGTTAATGGTTGTATGAAAAGTTATTCGAAACTGCGGACTTAGTTGGAGTTTTGAGAGCATGACTATATTTACTGATAGAGTGATCTAATCTTTGTGTACATTTGACAGCAACGCGGTTAGTGTAAACGTGCAGTTTGTATACATTTGTAGCGACCTCTTCAACAGCGCCACAAGCTACACAGATGGCGCTGCAGACGACATTCAGAACAAATGACGAGACTCCACACAATCCTGAAACGCGCTATGAGAGTTTTCGGAGCACGTAACATATATACAAGATCCCGACAATAACCGTCGGGGCATAGCGGCCGCCCCGCCAGCCATACCACCCGCTTGGCTGGAAGATCTTCCCTTTTCCGCTAAACATTCGATTACTTAATCGATATTGGAATACATTTAAAACTAATACTAAGAGCCCTACTACGATGAAGCTCTTCGAGTAGGTATCTAACAGCGCCGTGCATTGGTTTCCGGGCTATGTAAGCAGATAGGCAAGTCTATGTCGGCTTAATTGTAAGCACGGAGTTTTAATTTGTCACTTCTTGAAGAAGCTAAGGCAAACACTACATCGCCCTCAGTCCATTCCATAGTCCATCCTCAGTCCATAATATGTATATAAGTATTATATACTGAGATCGCTCTCAGTTCATTGTACGGTACCGATAACACAAGCGTTACTTAAAGTGGGACCGTATAGGTAGTTGGTGTGTTCGTATGGCGATATTTATTTATTATTGTATTGTACAAGATTTAGTTTAGTTAGACTATATAATTGGTGTGTTCGTCTGGCATATAAAAAAAAATGCCTCATAAAGACTACTAAAATAATATACTTATTTGAGTATCATTCATTTAAATAAGACATCGTGTTTTGAAGTATATTTATAAACTGTTTCAAGATGTCTGAGCGATTGAATAGCTCAGGACTTCTTTGACAGAATTTGTATGAGCCCGTCTGTTCAATCAAAGGGTTTATCAAAACCCATAGATATAGATAATCTCATTGAAATATAAGTAAAAGCGGCGTTCCCAGAATGTTGAAAGATCTGAGCGAAAAAAAATAACCTTAAATAAGTATTTTATTTCATAAAACTATTTAATTTTGCTATAATTACAAAAATATTCGATTTCTTTTATATTGAATATCACGGCTTTGTTGTCTATGACTGTTTATGTCTAAGTGTGTAATACCTAGGTGTGTTTTTATGAATTCGATTATTATTAGACACTAAAAAATTACACACTGTTCTGAGCGCACACGGCCACCACTGGGTCGCCTTACTTAAAAAAAAAACAATCATTTACACAATTATTTCATACATCAACATGATCCATATCCATATTTTGTTATACTAATTCACAATTCAATCTGTTCTCGCGCAGCCGCATTTTAGAAGCTCTAGCAGGGTTGCCAGGTGTGATTTTAAATTTCTACCCAAATTTGAAATTATTTTTCTCCATTATGATTCATTGGCTTAACTTTTACCCAAAAACAAAAAGTGAATAATATCGATTAATTAACCTAATGGGTATTTGATCGGTATTATTAGCTTTTTGCCTTTTTAATAATTTTTTTTTATCAAAAATAATATTCTTATTTCCGAACCGAAACCGCAGAATAACCTAACAAACAAATATTAGTAAGTGAATGGAAAGAATCAACAATAGAATATGTTCATTTTATGTAGAATGAAACGACCAAGTGAACTGTTTTAAACGGGTGCGTTCGTTAAATGCACTCAAATACATAAATATACATGGATTTAGTTACAGCCTACGGTTACACTCTGAAATAAAAAAAAAACACCAAAAATACTCCATGATTTTTTTGATTTCTCCAAGAGCCAAAATTTTACCCAGAATTGCGAAAAAATACCCAATCTGGTTGCCCTGAGCTGTCCGTATACCCGCTAATAAAAACAAACTCACGTACTTATGTGAAAGCAAATCGTTGTAAAACCGCAAATTGTTAAATCCACGCAACACAACGTTATGTATTTAACGGTTGTTTGTTTTTATGACCGCAACAGATGTAATAATAGTCTGTAAATTGAAATTGGACGCGGTTAATTATCTGTTTCAATATCATTCAACACGGCCGCCGCTTGGTGTTTGACTGTATGAAAAATAAGCTTTATATTGTGGCCATGCTACAAGATTATATCTTTTTATAACTCTTAGTCTTCATTGCTCTGCGAAGATATGGATTATTTTCTTTAAAATCATAAATTTGTTTTTTTTTGGTTCGATCATATGGTCAAAAACGCTCTGGATTATTGGTTGATGCGTTGTGACGTCACACCGTCGTAATCAGTGTCAGGTTGTCAATACGAGTTCGGTAATATTTGGGATTTTAATGTGTTATCAGCCATTTTTTTTCACAAGGGTCACGTGACTTGGAGGGCGCGTTTTGGCGGTATTTTTATTTATTTAAGGTGGAAGCTCAGGGTCAGGGCGCGAAATTCAAAATGTCAATGGTTTTTATTTTTTTACGAAAAATTTGGACATCTTTACGATGTAATTTAGTGTTTTGCGATATTAGCATTCTGCGTTGGATGTCTCGAAGTTTGCTTAAAAAAGTACCTAATCTGATACAATACCATAAGGTTTGTAAAAACCGTTACTTTTACTAACTTTATGGTGTTGTTTCGCTTTAGGTATTTTTTTAAGCAAACTTAATACATCGAGACATCCAATGCAGAATGCTAATATCGCCAAACACTAAATTACATCGTAAAGATGTCCAAATTTTTCGTAAAAAAATAAAAACCATTGACATTTTGAATTTCGCGCCCTGACCCTGAGCTTCCACCTTAAACTCCATCATCAAATTCTATGAAAAATACTGTAACTTACAATGATACGTAATAATCTATTTCAAAATCCATTGGATTAATTTCAATCATGTCCGGCATGGTGTTCGGTAGCTGATGGACGAAAATTTTTTATAAATTTGTATCAGAAGTTTGTAGTCTCTGGCAGCATTGATAGTCTATGGTCGTTTGATTTGCTTGGGAAGCGACTTTCACACAGAATGCATGTCATTAAAGTGATTTATGATTATTTCTTGCATTATAATAATATAATGCAACTGTACGTCCCACACTAAGCATCGTTTGTGTTATGTGTATCGTGCAATGAACTGAGGGCGAACTCAGTATATAATACTTATATACATATTAGTCATCCATGACTCGGGTATAAACATTCGTGCTCATCACACAAAGTTTGACGCTACGAATTCGAACTCGGGACCCTCAACGTTGTAAGCAGAGTCACTACTTCAGCAACCATGGTCACGGGAAACACTTCAACCTACCGTGACCATGGTTGCTGTAAAGCAACCGAAACGTCGGAAACGTAAAGAACATAAAATAAACGCGATAAAATCTGCCAAAAAATAGTTTTATTTCAATGTGTAGGTAGTATTCGCGTAAATATAAGAAATCAACAAAACAGCAGTGCTAGCCAAGTTGGTAGAACGCTTGCTTCGGTAACGAGGATCGCAGGTTCAAACCCCGACTCGCACCTCTGGGATTTCATGTGCGAATCTCAATTTCAACCATGATTATCACTTGCTAAACGGTGAAGGAAAACATCGCGAGGAAACCTGCATGTCTGAGAGAACCCCTCGAAAGATGTGTGAAGTCCGCCAACCCGCACTGGGCCAGCGTGGTGGACTATGGCTTAATCCCTCTCGCATTGAGGAGAGGCCCGTGCCCAGCAGTGGGACATTAAAAAAAAGGGCTGGAATTATAGTTATATAATTATATATAAGAAATCAATGTTTACGTATTGTTGTCACATTCCTCTCCGAGGCAACGACTTGATAGGTACACAATTGCTCTCATAGTCCCCTCTACACGTCAGTGTTCTGCAGCGGGTCATCTCGCGAGATGCCGGCACGAGATTCTTCGCTTTCATATCTCGCCACTTTCACATACTATCAGCATCTCGTGAACCTTACGCGTTGGTGTGAGCACTACAGAGATGTGCTTGATCGGAAATTAAAAAAAAAACAGTTTCCTCATACAATCTTTGACCTATTTGACCCCATTTAGTGGGTGAATTTCCAGAAATCTCTCCCTCGTGGACCTGTAAGGTACTCAAGGAATATAAAGTATAACAAAAATAGTGTAAAATATGAATCAGTAAGTTACATGGATCACGTTGATGTATACAATAATTGTGTAAATGATGTTTGAATTTTGTAAACAAGGCGCACCACTAGTCTTTGTCTATGCGCTCTGTACAGCGTGTCTTTTTAAATTTCAAATAATGTTATTTATTTATTTTGGAATGTTATCTTAAAACGTACAACATAAAACGAAAACATTGACCTCTTCAAAAGTCAAGTATCCATGCGCGCGCGCCCCGTTTTCAATTTTATAATATTATCTAACAACGGAATTAGTATGCAGGACGGTCTACGCGTACGATTGCAGTGCACATAACATTGGGTTCAAGCATATAACTAGATCAATTGAATCGTCAATAGCCTAGTGGTTAGTAGGGCGCTGCTGGACAAGCGAGAGGTACTGGGTTCTATCTCCTTGGCCACAAGCCGTGTCCATCAATAAAATCATAGGTATTTATGATCATAGCATAATTTATGAAATTACTAGAAACGATGATTAGTGCAGTTGGTAGTGACTTTGTCTTCTGTGCCGAGGGTCCCGAGTTTAAATCCTGGTAGGGACAAACTTTGTGTGATGAGCACGAATGTTTGTACCCGAGTCATGGATGTTTAACATCTATATAAGTGTTATATGATAATTAGAACTATATATGCACTCAACAAATTCCCACCACCATCGGCCGGCAGGGTGCCCAGAACGCTGGCAGCATTGCCACGTTGAATGGCAATGCTGATGTGTTGGTAAACACATAGTTAAATAAGATATAAAAAAATAAAAATAAATTAGGTAATTAATTATTAAAATTTCAATAAATTAAACTAATTTAACTGATTTTATCGCGTTTATATTATGTTGTTGCGTTCCCGACGTTTCGGCTGCTTCACAGCAACCAAAGTCACGGGAGGACACGGGAGACGCAGACAAAGTCGCGGGCAAGAGCTGGTACGAGATATATTTAGCATAGAATCATAAAAGTTTTGTTTTTTAGAAAGTGCACCGGTCGTGTTGTTTTAATGGAGAAGCTGTGACATAACGCGGCACACCCACTCGTCCACCAACCGGTCGCACTTTCAGTCGTCCGACATCGTGGGTTACATCATCGGAGACTGTAGCAGGATCGCTGATACTCGGAGCGACTGTCGTCTGCCTCCAGACACGACTGGCGGGACTACCGGGGAGCTGGTCACACCAGCTGTCAGTTCAGGCTTCTGACTGCCGCGACGAGGGTCGAAGATGTTAGAATGATAGGGACCACCAGCTCGACGTGCCCGCGCAGCACGGAGCAGGTCTAGGTACTATTTAGTGGTTGGCAAAAAACCACCTGGATGGGGTTTTTTAATGAAACTATTCACATAAGTATGTATGTATGTTTTGACGACCTGTGGCCCAGTGGGTACTGACCCCGCTTTCTGTGCTGCGGTCTCGAGTTCGAATCGTTAGGGACAGACTTGCTGTGATAAGTACGAGTATTTGTACCCGAGTCGTGGATGTTTAATATCTATATAAGTATTATATACTTGTACGGTACCCATAATACAAGCGTGGCATAGTGTGGGATCGTATTGTCGATGGTTTCGTGTGGCGATATTTATTTATTTATTATATGTGATATTTTTTATCCCAGTAAACGAAAAGGTTCCCGAAGGAAACGCAACGATCCCGCGCAATGTCGCAGACGCAATTTGCGCTAAGTAAATGAAGTCTGTTTCGAAATGTTCCAAGACGATTCAATTTATATACACTTACAAGAGGATGGCTGACATTCTTTCCCATTGTAGAATCTTACAATCTATTTTAAACCATTGTATGTACATATAATAGGTTCTGTGGGAACTACAAACCATTATAACGGCCAAAGAGTATAATAGCTTGCTTAAGTTAGTATAACCTCTAAAATAGTTTTACCGCAGATAAGCTTCGGCAATATTCGCCGACCCGATTACACCCGAACGGACGACCAATAGCGATCGTTGTAGCTTGCGTGGTCCACTCATTTATCACGTTCACATTTCAAAAAGGCCAATAGAGACGTCGCAAAATTGAGCAGGATTGATTATCAAACATTTTTTTTTCTATGAACGTAAGCTTCCAAATAAATAAAATTGGAGTGTCCGTTTGTAATATTAAAATAACCGCTTTTTACTAACTGTATTTGGATGTATACACGGTACATATACCAAAACAACATTTTTTAAAAATGTTGTCTGTCAGTCTGTCTGTTTGTTCCGGCTAATCTCTGAAATAGCTGGATCGATTTTGACGGGACTTTCACTGGCAGATAGCTGATGTAACAAGGAGTAACTTAGGCTACTTTTATTCTAGACTAGCTGTTACCCGCGACTTCGTTTAATCAACATCATGGCGTAAGTAAAAAAAATATATTAAAAAGCTCGGATCGTTCGGATCGTATCTCCGCTACTTAATCTGTGGCATGCGCAAGCGCACGCGAAGGTTGAACGCCCTCGTTCATGACCGCTAATGGCACCTGTTAGCGTTTCACTCTCGAAGCGCCGGGTTCGACTCCCGGCATGAATTCTTTAATTAAAAGATTTATTAACAACAACATTTTGTATGAGAGTTATATTAAATTAGTTAATGAGTCATTTCACGGAAAGACTGGAATTATATTAAACCAACAACACACTATTCATTGAAATAAATTTAATTTCACGGATTTTATCGCGTTTATTTTAAGTTTTTTACGTTCCCGACGTTGACTTACGACGTTATCTAAATATGAGGGTACCCCAGTTCAAACTATGACACCAGGACTTCAACCACCTCAGTCCTCCCGCGACCATGGTAGCTGTAAAGCAGCCGAAACGCCGGGAACGTAAAAAACATAAAATAAACGCGATACAAATCCGTAAAGTTAGTTTTATTCAATGTGTAGTATTCGCGTAAATAAATAAAACATCACCAGACGATCACACGGTCCCACACTAAGCAACGCTTGTATTATGTGCACCCTACAATGGACTGGGGGGGTACCCAGTATATAATACTTATATAGATATTAAACATCCACGACTCGGGTACAAACATTCGTGCTCATCACACAAAGTTTGCTCCCACCGGGATTCGAGCCCAGACCCTCGGCACAGAAAGCAGGGTCACTACCATCTGTGCCAACAAGCCGTCACATCCGCCACTTAAATGGTAGAAACTGAACATCCTGTACAGCGCGCGACAATTACTTAACCATGTAGAATGATAATGCACTCACATCCTTGAATTAACTTTCTGTTACACAGGGTGAGGTTAAAACCATTAGTCTATAAAGACCCATTCGCACAGTTAGCAGTGACCCTGCCTCCTGTACTGAAGGTCCCGGGCTCGAATCCCGGCTGGGACAATTATGTTGGTACATGAATGTTTGTACCCGAGTCATCGTGGATTTTTTGTATCAGCCCTAAGTTATATTTACTGGGACCGCGCTTCGTTCATCGGTACCCTACATACACCCAGGCTCACAGTGTCTTGAGGTCTTGCAATGGTGCGCTTGGTTTTGGATTTAATGATTTTCACGCGAACAATTGCAAGACTTCAAGACTCTGTGAGCTCTTTCTGCGTAGATCGGACCGCGAACAACAACTAAATATGCGGGTACCCCCGTCACACTATGACACTAGGACGCCTAACACCTCAGTCCTCCCGTGACCATGGTTGCTGTCACATGGGGAACGTAAAAATCATAATATAAACGCGATAAAATGCTTAAAATTCATTTTATTTAAATAAAAATTCAACTAAATCGTCTCGCGCGGGCACAGTTAGGTATATTAAAGTTTAAAAAATATCATCAAGGAAAGTAATTTCCCATCGGAATGATATGTTAATTAGTTGTCTCTCAAATATATTTAGATATCTAACACTTTCACTTTCATTTAAATATTTTAACATAATTTATTGGAAATATGTGTAAAAAAAAATAACAATTATTATTCAGTCTATGGTCATTTACATTTAGAGTTTGGACTCGTGGCAGTAGGCACTTATAGACCATGATGGAGCATTAAAAACTTAGGGCCCGGCTTAAACCTTACCAATAATGTGTTCTGACTACTGAACTTTTTTTTCTTTTCAATTTTTTTAGGCAGACGTGATTTTTATTTATTAATTTAAATAGAGTACCCATATGTAACAATAATAGTGTAAAATATATCAACACGGCCAACAGTAGGTTATAAAGATAACATTCCCAAACAAATAAATCAAATTATTAGACATTTAAAAAATGACATCCCGTAGTGTTTATAAAAATTCAAACATCATCTACACAATTATTGTATACATCAACGTGATCCAAACAACTTACTGATTCATCTGTTACAAATATTTTACACGACTTTTGTTACACCTTATATATAGTGTTTCTAGGCGGCTCTTCTCAGTGGGAACAACATTCCGAATAAATTGAAATTTCTCACTATTCAATTTATATTTTTCGCGTAGAGGAATAAACAAAATTATATCAGATGAATTGTTGAAATAATTCAAAGATTGCACCGATCACAGAATGCTATTTATTCCTATAAAGTAAACCAAGAAACTCTATGATCAAGCAAGGATGTGTGTGGAATTAAACATTTTAATTAAGTTAGCATAGCTTAAGCTACGACCGGCTAATTATAGTAATGTATAATTTATTTGATTTCTCTTGTGACCCGCGGACGTGCGATCGGGGACATTACCGCTTTAAAACACATTTAATGTTATTTTCACATGGCAATACCACAGTGTTACTGGTGGCAATACTTTGCTCGTAAGCCACCCACAGCTTACTAAGGACCTGTACCTGTAAATTTGTTAGTGATTGTATAGTAGATATATATAAATTCAGAGAATGTTAAATAGATTTTTTTTTGGAATTCCTAAAGTACGGCTTACACGACCACACTTGCTTGACACGATTATCACAGTGGTTAATGTACCCACTTGCTTTCTGGGTTCGAATCCTTCCAGGGGCAAACTGTGTGTGATGACCACAAATATTTGTACCCGAGTCATGGATGATTAATATATATATAAGTAAGTATATACCGGAATGGCCCCCGTCCCTAGTGCATTGTACGGCTCCCATTATACTTAAAGTATTGCTTATTTTGAGATCGTAAGTAGTTGCTGTGCTCGTGTGGCGAGGGCACAGAAAGCAGGGGTCACTGCCAGCTGCGCTAATCAGGCCGTCGAAAATAATAAATAATTCGTTTTTTTACCATGGGAATATACACCATTCCTAAGAAAGGCGTGTTGATTGGTCCACTGATTTTTATTTATAGTTTACACAACAAATATTAGTTGTTTAAGTATTGTTTTAAATTATAATGTAAGTAACGACTTACCATCTTTCCAGCGACCAACCAAATTTAAATCCAAATCACCAGCTCAAAAAATATCCAAACACGACGTCTACGAATAAAAAAAAAATATTAAAAAAAAAATCACAAACTGTCACCTCACTCCGCGCCAAAATTACAAATTGTTCGTTTATTTTTTTAATTCATTATCATTTTTAAGTTCGTTCGTGTATAATTTTGAATACGCACGCCTTGAGATAATTGTTTTTTTTCTACTAAAAGCCGTCTCGCGTTACCGAATGTGAGATTCGTACTGAGAAGAAAACAGCTTCTTTGAGTAGAAAGTGGGATTCAGTTCCCATAATAAGCTTGTCAGACGCCTCACACGCGCCGGCGGGCTACTTTCACTTCAATAATCCACGTGTTAAAGTTGAAATTCCCATGTTGAAGCATACAAGCTTATGTCAATATCTGCCACCGACAAATGAAAAGCAATTTTTAGTTGAAGTTCCTAATGTCGATTTTCCTTTAATCATCTGAAGTCCTTTTAAAGGCTGGCCTGACAGTCTAATGAAAATCAACTTTCAAGGAACAAGAATAACATTGAAATTACATTTTCAATTAAAAATTCCTCGTGGGTAGGGATAAAATATTTAAAAATAATACATAATATTGATTTACAAAATCGTATGCCTACGACATTTTACTTTTTATGTAAAAGCACGTTTTAAAATAAAATTATTCCCTAATGTCCGATAAATTGTCAGTAAAGTATCCCCAGCTATACTGATAGGGGTGGGGGACTCATTTCATCATCATCAACATCATCTACATCGTCATTCCCATCCGAGGTATATTTATTACAATATTATTAAGAAATATTCGACACTGGCAAAAACGGCTCTATTTTGTAGCCGATATTTCAAACCTAAAAAGAAAAAAACTAAAAAATGACGTCAGAACATAAAATATATAAGCTCAACATGGAAACTAGTTGTCAATATCAACACTTTCTAACGCATTATGTAAATACACTTCATTTTCGCCAAATTCCTATGACATCTGCCACGCCTTGTGTCAAACCAAAATCGAATAAAATGGCCAAATAACATAAATAGTTGTGTTATGATGTTATACAACCGGATTGGCGTAGTTGGTGGTGACCCTGCTGTCTGTGCCGAGGGTCCCGGGCTCGAACCCCGGTTAGGCCAATCCGATGAGCACGAATGTTTGTACCCCAGTCAAGTTTTTTGTGAGAAACTGAAAAGCCAAGTTTTCGCCACTCTGTTTCAATTACCTACACTCGTGCACTTCACCGAACCCATAATGGTTAATATTCCACTTATATCACTCACTATAACTCGCAGGAACACTAGTTTTAGAAATTAAAACATAACTGACGCCATGACTTTTCAGTTTCCCGCCAAAAACTCGACCAACTAATTATTACAAATGGCGTCATCGCGCCAAAATATTGACACTTGCCGCGCGTAGAAAGCGTCAAACTTGTCTATATCCGCATACGGCCAATATGGCTTTCCACTGCTAATGTGTTCGCGATTCGGCACACACATCTCTTAATGAACATATCCAGCATCCCAATTGCGTAACCTTCGCATTCTTTCTAAACAATAGTCGAGAATAATAAGTCCTAACACTTGTTTTTCTTTTAGGTTGGCAATCAGCTACAAAATAGTGCCTTTATGCCAGTGTCGAGTAATTCTTGATATTTTTTATTGAATTATTATGTACCCCTGATGATAATGACAATGTTGATGGCTATGATGATGATAACATTAATCGATTATTTTATGTTTTTACGTTCGTCGGGAACGTTTCGGCTGCTTAACAGCAACCATGGTCGCGGGAGGACTGAGGTGGTTGACGTCCTAGTGTCATAGTTAGAACTGGGGTACCCTCATATTTAGTTGTTGCTCGCGGTCCGATCTACGCAGAAAGTGCTCACAGTGTCTTGAGGTCTTGCAATGGTGCGCTTGGTTTTGGATTGAATGATATTAACTACTGGATCCCAAGTCGGTGGTAGCACCCAGCCATCTTCCCTGTTGAAATTATGTTTTTTTATTTCAATTTGTCCCTTTTGCGAGGATCTGTGGTTGATCAAATCTGATATAATGGCGCGTGCGATCTTGTACATGTATGTTCACAGATTGCAAACTTCGTGGAGCGCCGGTGTTTCACATCAGCTATGTGTTCTTTTACCCGGGTTTTTAGTCCTCCCGTGACCATGGTTGCTGTAAAGCTTGCGAAAGGTCGGGAACGTAAAAAACGTAGAATGAACGCGATAAAATCTGTAAGATTAGTTTTATTTCAAACTGAAACTCAAACATTTATTGCAAACTATGTGTTCATTGGTCTTACATTAGTTTTAGTACTTATGACATAGCGGCCTTCTTCAAGCATTGCAATGTTGAGGGGCTAGCTCTATCTACTAGACACGATTCTTAAATACTAGGTACAGGAACATGTCAATAGAGTTGTTTGTCAAGGTTTAAATTCAATGTGTAGTATTCGCGTAAATATAAGAAGTCTTCAGACGTTGGTTGTAAATCTTTTGCGTTTCATTCAACGTATCGATAGAAATGTCATCTCCGAATGATGACACACGCCGGAGATGTGCTTTCTCTGTGGCAAGGCCGCAGGGCGCGGCCCACACTTTCACCTGCCTCAGTGTAGGGGGTGTATGTCGCAAAGGTTATCGGGACAGTCCTGAATATAAATATTTATCTATTGAATTAAAATCTAACAGATACTGATGTTCAGACCACTCACAAGTTAAACTTAAACGTTCTTGACTCGGGTACAAACATTCATGCTCATCAAACCTATTCGAGCCCAGGATCTACCGTACAGCCAGCAAGGTCACCACCAACTTCCAATCAGATATACGATATACTGTCAGCTAACAACATAAACATACAATTAACAAAAAAAAAACTTAACACTCATCTATACATATAAATAAAATTGGAGTGTCTGTTTGTAATATTAAAATAACCACTTTTTACTAAGTGCATTTGGATGTATACACGTTACCTATACCGAAACAAATTTTTTTACAATTTATTGTCTGTCTGTCTGTCTGTCTGTCTGTCTGTTTGTTCCGGCTAATCTCTGAAATGGCTGGACCGATTTTGACGGAACTTTCACTGGCAGATAGCTGATGTAACAAGGAGTAACTTAGGCTACTTTTATTTTAGAAAAAAAAATAGGATCGCACGAAAAAAAATTAAAACCAATGTTGCAGCGCAGCGCCTGATTAAGTTTGATAGCAACAACCTGCAATGCGTCCCGCGGGCTCAGAATGGGCGAGCAGGCTGTTGTCAACGGTTGTCTTTGTTAAATACCACGCGGACGAAGTCGCGGGTAACAGCTAGTGTTGAAATAAAACTTATTTTAAGGATTTCATCGCGTTTATTTTTGTTTTTTTACGTTCCCGACGTTTCGGCTGCTTTACAGCAACCATGGTCGCGGGAGGACTGAGGTGGTTGACGTCCTGGTGTCATAGTTTGAACTAACACCCATGTCTCAGAAATGTCTGACAATATACTCGCTGTACAGCAGCAGCGATGACGCAACCCGGACCCGAACCCCGGATATCTGATCACACTCTCGTAACTCGCGCCGGCACCATCATCGCAACAACATTCCTGAGGGGCCAGGCGGAGCAGATAAAATATAATTTTAGAGGAATTTCCTTTTGGACTCTTTAAAAGATTTTAGAGTTCCGTAATATTAGGCCGTCGTCGTGCCGCCGTGCGTGGTCGTCTGTACTTTTATAAAATAATTATTATTTTTGATACTTTTCGTCAAGTGCGAGATTATTCGTAACATCGCTAGCCTTTGGGGTCGAGTCACCTTCGTCCGTAGGAGAATTAAATACCCTCGAGATACCCTACACGTGACCCCGGGTGGTGCCAACTAGGTGACAACTCTACTGGTGGTAGGCTTCGGCCGTGATTAGTCACCACCCACTGAACAAAGCCATGTCGCCAAGCGGCCTAGCCGTGTTCCGGCATGATGTTTGGTGTTGCCATTCATGGATGGCGGGTCAGATCAGTTGCGCTGCATGTGCGTAGTGAATGTAGCGTCTAGATCTACTGCCGCCTTCCTACCTAGGCAAGTATGCTCCATCGTAGATCTCATCATCACTTACCATCAGGTGAGATCGAGATCAAATACTTGCCTATAAAGTAATAAAAAAAAAAAAAAATTAAAAAAAAAAAAAAAAGATTTTCTCATACATTTGATTCTGAGCCGGTACGAAGTTCGCCGGGAGAGCTAGTTACATATAAATAGCTGTGTTCTCTCTACGGAACCCCTATTCACCGAGATAAACACGCGCTTGGCATTTCTTTATCATTCCCAGATCAAATTACGTAAGCAGATAATCGATTTGAAGTAATCAATTACAATTATGGTACGATACAATCGATTTATACATTACAAGTTGAGAATGTATCTTTTCTACTGGTGGTAGGCTTCGGCCGTGGCTAGTCACCACCCACTGAACAAAGCCATGTCGCCAAGCGGCCTAGCCGTGTTCCGGCATGATGTTCGATGCTGCCATTCATAGATGGCGGGTCAGCCTAGTGAATGTAGCGTCTCGATCTACTGCCGCCTTCCTACCTAGGCAAGTATGTTCCATCGTAGATCTCATCGTCACTTACCATCAGGTGAGATCGAGATCAAATACTTGCCTATAAATGTATTAAAAAAAAAAAAAAACCATTGCTCGCGCAGCCATCAATGCAGCCTCGCGGCTCGACCGTATCATTATCTAATAACACAAAACCTTGTAATAATCGGTCCAGTAGTTGTGCTGTGATGCTCAAAAAAACGGATTAAACATCTAATAACGCATTGATTTCGGAAACGTCCTAATTTTGCTAATATTGCACCAATGTTGAATATCTTTAGAAAGAATCAGATTTAGAATCGGAATATTTTTTATTCATTTCATGTAAACCATTTAGTACAGTACTTATGAGTCGTCAAAATAGTTACAAAACGCTAAGCTACAACTTCACCGCCCGTTCGGAATGCCGTTCCTATAGAGAAGGACGCGCGAGAAACTCCATGGTTGCTCTTTTTAGAAAGATCTTTCACATATTTGAGCAGCACATTGTTATGGGTGTGTGAGAACAATGTAGGAACGGCTAGGCAGACTTTAGCAGCCGGTAATTTAAAGACAGGCCAGTCAGGCCGCACTTTTCCGTTGGCCTCTTTGGGCAAGTGCCCAGGGCCCCACTATCCCCGGGGTCCCTAGTTCCTGTCCGACCACCAACCCACAGTCGTTATCGATAAATATACCTATATTTGTTTTTCGATACTAAACCGATAATATCGTAAATTTTGATACTTTTTAATACTCTTGATCTGTTTATAAGGTGTACCAAAATAGTGTAAAATATTTTAACCGTTGAATCAGTGAGTTATATGGATCGCGTTGATGTATAAAATAATTGTGTGAATGATGTTTGATTTTTATTAAACAAGGCGAACCAGTAGCGTGTGGTCGTGCGCTCAGTACGGGGAGTCATTTTTAAATGTGTAATAATTTGATTTATTTGTTTGGGAATGTTATTTTTATAACCAACTGCTGGCGCTGTTCAAATATTTTACACTATTATTGTTACACCTTATACGTAGTGAGTGGATAGGGTTTATTATGACCACATTGGTGAAATAGGTCCTTAATATTTAAAAATAAATTGTGCCAACATGCAAGAGTACATATAATCAGAACACAGGAAGCCATAGAATCATCATCACGAATTAAACTGTTTCCCAATGTCAATGTCCAATCATTTATTTGGTATAGGCCTACGGGGGCACTTACAAAATGCCATTATTATTTTATTTTTCTTAACACTACAACCGGTTTGGAACGCGACCTCAACTAAGAAGATCCGGCGAAAAACTCAGAAAAAGACTATATTTGACAATCAATCTATCCAAAGCTTGTGACTCAACACGTCAATCTATCGCAAAAATATGTTTAAAGTGTAAAAGGCGGCTGACGACTCTACAGTTTTCCCTATTAGTTGTTGCATGGCCCACTGACCACCCCGTATCGATATAACCTTTAATACCACACACATTGCATGGGTAAGCGATAACAAAGAAACTAAAAAACATTGATTTCAGTGAAAAACAAACTCTACTCATTTGAATTTATATTAGTTTGTAAATATTTAAGTTATTTTCTTTCAAATCACAAAGAGAAATAAATTGCGTACTCGTATCTGGGGCTCGTGCTTAAGATATCCACAACCGATACGAACTTCTGCAACTCATAATGATGGGCAAGATTGCCTGAATGAGACGAGTACGTCGTAGATAGAAATCCTGGATGCGTAGCATCAGGGTGGAAATTGTTTAGTATAATCATAGTAACATCTGTTCCGTTGGGTCGTACCCGCTCCGCTTATACCCAAGCTCGACCCTTATCCACCCAAGCGTAACATAACATTAGCAAAGCCTAGTATGCCAGTGTGTTGCCACCCTGACACCAGTAATGTCTCTGTGCCCACCCTGTGACAACTTGAAGATATAGAGAGATAATTGCGAACCCGTGTTCAGTACGTGTGTGTTAAAATTAGATTGTGTTTGATCCATTGGAAGGAGTCGAAGGTATTGTTCCATGAAGATAAGAGACGCTTGAGGATCTTATTGAAATGTGTAAGTACAGTCCAGCTGGCCTATCCCCTAAATATAGGTGTATTACCCCCCATTGCCACAGTTGATGGTGTTCCGAGGGTCCCGGGTTTGAATCCCAGTAGGACCAAACAGTATTCAATGAGCACGAATGTTTGTACCCGAGTCATGGATGTTTAATATCTATATAAGATATAACAAAAATAGTGTAAAATATTTGTAACCGATGAATGAGTAAGTTACATGGATCACGTTGATGTATAAACAACTAGCTGCGCCCGGCGGTGTTACCCGCGATAAAAAGTATGAAAAATTAAAACATCTATCCCACGGGAACCATACATTTTACCGGGATAAAAATTAGCCTATGTGTTATTCCAGACTATAATCTATCTCTGTGCCAAATTTCATCCAGATCCGTTCAGCCGTTCGGGCGTGAAAGAGTAACAAACATCCATCCATCTATCCATCCATCCAAACTTTCACATTTATAATATTAGTATAGATTGTGTAAATGATGTTTGATTTCTTGAACAAGTCTAACCAGTAGTGTTTCGTCGTGCGCTCAGAGCAAAGTTAAATTTTTTTAATGTTTAATTAAGTGCTATCAGCTATGTTTCATCACGATACCGCGAACGGAACCGCGGGTAGAAGCTAGTATAAGACACGATATTTTCATAAATATTCATGTCACATTTTCACATCCATTATTTTATTTATAACGTGTATTTATTGAATGTGTTATTGCTATTAATTACTTGACATTGGCAAAATACCCGCTAAGTTGTGGGTGAGGCCGTATTCATATCCATTTTATTTCATCGCAACTAAATTTCGTAAAGAAAGAAGAAGCTAGTATAAAACCACATTTACTGTAACCACAGTTGCGTGTAATGTTTTTTTTTAATTTGATACCTATAGTCATCTAACTAACCATAGACGGTATTCTCCCGCCTACATAAATATAAGTACCTAATTAGAGTGCAGGAGAGCCCACAGATTTATATTTTTAACTAGCTGTTACCCGCGACTTCGTCCGCGTGGTATTTAACAAAGACACAACCGTCGGCACCAGCCTGCTCGCGCGTTCTGAGCCCGCGGGACGCATTGCAGGTTGTTGCTATCAAACTTAATCAGGCGCGGCGCTGCAACATTGGTTTTATTTTTTTTTGTGAGATCCTATTTTTTTTTCTAAAATAAAAGTAGCCTAAGTTACTCCTTGTTACATCATCTATCTTCCAGTGAAAGTCCCGTCAAAATCGGTCCAGCCATTTCAGAGATAAGCCGGAACAAACAGACAGACAGACAAAAATTGTAAAAAAAAAAATGTTTTGGTATAGGTACCGTGTATACATCCAAATGCACTTAGTAAAAAGCGGTTATTTTAATATTACAAACAGACACTCCAATTTTATTTATTTGTATAGATAAATTATATAAATACTCAGAGTAGACTGATCAATAAGCACCCACACACACCGACACACCTACATACTCAGCCAACCTTACTGACCGAGCCCGGACCGAACGCGCAACCTCTTTAATTAACCTGGACATAGAACAGATGAATGACGATACATAAAAATAAGGCGTTACCATAATAGTGTAAAATATGCCAACAGTTGGTTATAAGGATAACATTCCCAAACAAATAAATCAAATTATTACACATTTAAAAAATGACACCCCGTACTGCGCACGAACGAAGTCAAGTGCGAGATTATTCGTAAGCTAATCGTATACTTTATAGTCGACCGTATTTACACATTTTGTATGGAGTCGTACCTACCGTCCGCTAGAGGCGCTTTTCAATTCTCCATACAAAATGTCTAAATACGGTAGACTATTAAGTATACGGTTAGCTCGCACTTGACGTGCTGAGCACACGACCAAACGCTACTGGGTCGCCTTGTTTAAAAAAAATACAAACATCATTTACACAATTATTGTATACATCAACGTGATCTATACAACTTACTGATTCATCTGTTACAATATTTTACACTATTTTTGTCAAACCTTATAGATAAGATATGAAATAAAAACTTTTAGGATTCGCAGTGCCCTTAGTAGACTTGGGTGTTATTTTTCTAATAATAAAACTTTTGTTTTGTGAATGTGATGATTATAAAGTACCGAGATAGGTCTCTTAAAATAATTAACAAGACTGATGACACTCAGGCGAGCGCTATCATAATAAGTATGTGCCTCGTAAGCCCACGCACGGCAGGACTCTGAGGCTGCCTCGCAAGGCCGCGCGTTCGGTCTGTACTCGGCTGTGTTCTAAGCCGCGATGAAAGGATGCTATTTCGAGACCTCTCATCAAAGGTTCTAGTGTCGACATTTATTTTATATAAAATCTTTAGCTATAATATCATATAACTATGATAATATAGAGCCAGTACTTCAAATTTATATGACAAATCTAGATTTGCTCAATTAATAGTGACGTGACCCTGCTTTCTGCGCCGAGGGTCCCCGCTTCGAATCCTGGTAGGGGCAAACTTTGTGTGATGAGCACGAATGTTTGTACCCGAGTCGTGGATGTTTAATATCTATATAAGTATTATATACTGGGTGCGCCCTCAGTCCATTGCACGGCAGCCATAATACAAGCGTCGCTTAGTGTGGGACCGTACAATTGGTGTGTTCGTCTGGCGATATTGATTTAGTATCAGTTCAGTTGAGAAATAAACGCACAATTATATTAATAAAATATTTATTTGACAGCAATGAATCGCCAGGAAGACACGGAGAGATCCGACCGTTCTAAGTCGCCATCACGCCGAAATTCCGCCTCCCTCTCTCGCCGTAGCAGCCTCATAGAGAGAGAGAGAGACAGCAAGAAGTCTCCGTTGAACACTGCTCCTAGTTCAGTTAGCTGTTCTCCCAAGAAGACTTCTGTTGTTTGTACTCCTAAGAGGAACGTCTCAGCTGTCAAGAAAACTGGAAACCAAAATGTAGAATTTGTTGTAACTGGCAAACAAATATTGAAAAGGTAGGTATTCAACATAGATTTGCTAACTTTACCATACTATTATACCGGGTGATACATAAAGGCTACACTAAGCCTTGAACCTGCGCTAATTAGCGCATTTGTCATTATTAAGTACCTATGTAAAATCAGAATTTAGTTAAGTCAAAGAAATGCTGACAAACAAATAATATTGTCATTTTCTTAGGAACACCATTTATTTTTTTAAATCGACATACCTATTATAATAATACCAGCCCATTTTAATGTCCCACTGTTGGGCACGGGCCTCCCCTCAATGCGAGGGGGATTAGGCCTTAGTCCACCACGCTGGCCCAGTGCGGGTTGGCGGACTACACACGTCTATCGAGGGGTTCCTTTAGAGATGACCAGCTGCTAAAGTCTGTCTAGCCGTTCCTACATTGTCCTCACACACCCATAACAATGTGCTGCACAACAATGTAAAAGATGTTTTTAAAAAAATGGGACCAATCTGTAAGCATATCCTTTCATATAAAAAAATAATTTTCCAAATCGATTCATAAATGACGGAGATCGGAGGTAACAAACATTAAAAAAAAATACAACCTTATTGAGAACCTCCTCCTTTTTGAAGTCGGTTAAAAACACACACAAATCGGCTTAGTTTTTTGTGTTTCAATGTTTTGTTCGTGACATTGTCATTTTATTTCTTCGTCTGACTTTCTGACCAAATTACTTATTAAATAAACTGCCTTAGTCGTTCAGCTAATTGGTGACTAGCTAGGATCTGCGCCGGCGCTGACAGATGCGCTTTAATTTTCAGATGTGATAGAGCCAACTCCCTCCCAGGCTCCTCCCACAGGCGGCAGTCGACCGACTCCAAGCCCAGCATCAACACTAAGAGAACAGAGTCTCCCAGGCGAATAACTAATGTATCCCAGACTTCTAAGAGTCAGGAAACGTCGCTGGAAGATGATATGTCACTGGATTTCTCACAAGTAAGCTGCCCCAAGAACACGTGTGAGGCTTTAAGAAACAATACTGTTTTAGTGGAAAAGGGAAGATCTTCCAGCCAGGCACCCCCCTGGCTATGGTATGCCTGGCGGGGCGGGCGCTATGCCCAGACGTTTATAGTCGGGATCTTGTATATATGTTGCGTGCTCCGAAAACTCTCATAGCGCGATTCAGGACTAAATTGAGAATTGTCTATTGTTCTGAATGCGTCTGTAGCGCTATCTGTGTAGCTTGGGAGGTCGAAGAGGTCGCTACAATGTAAACACGCTGAGTTTCTTGCCGGGTATTCTCAAATACGATATAAATGATTTGACTTTGACCTTAAAAGTCCACCTCTGCTTATCCCTTTGCAATATATAAATGCTATAGTATTTAATTTATAGATGTCAGACTTCGAAGATACAAATTCAAAGTATGGTATAAGTAAGTTCGCCGCCCTAGCGACATCTACACCGAAACTGTTGAACTGCGAGCCCCGCAGCGCTTCCCTGCAGAGTCAGTTGCATTCGCTTAAATTGGAAAACAGGAGGGCGTTGAAGTCGCTCGATGGTTCGAAGCAGAGCCGACAGATGTCGCTGTCCTGCAGCCGAGATAGTTTCAGGACTTCTTCGGCTGGGAGTCCACACAGGTTTTATTATTATTTAATAGCGAAATATTCATATTAACGAATTCAGATCTACTATTAAATTTATTAATAATTTTACTAGATTGCAAAGGATTTTGAATATATTTGTTTTGGACGCCGAAACTCAAAGTTATTCCCGAAATAACTAGAGGGCGCAATTTATAAACTTAGTACGGCTATTAATTCATAGATAGCTAGCGTTATAACCATTTTTTTTAATTACAGATACCCGACCGAGCTGGACTACTCATCAGTATCCCCTGAGTATTCAGGGCAGTCTTCCAGCGACCTGTCACCGACCAGAGCCTCGCAGATCATGTCCCCGGGAAGCCAGGACCTTCAGGTGTCCAGGTAATCCACAGAAAATTAAGTATATTTAGAGGTGGATTCTGTACGCTTAGCGCGAGAAAATTATGATAGAATTCAATAAATAATATTTGTATGGTTCAAACTAGGCAACCTTGTGTTATGGGTACCGTACAATGGACATTATAATCTATAATAACATTATCAAGATGTAAAGATTGTCAGTTATTATTTAAGCGGTAATCTCAGGCAATACTGAGCCAATTCTTATAAAAATTACCACATCGTGGAGAGATTATTCTGAAGACAAATTGCTTATTGGGCGTATTCTTTTTCAGTTGTGTCAGCAGCTGGCAGGACTGCAGCGAGGAGCGCACCAAGGTCGAAGGTCATCAGCCCACTGACGGCGAGTGGACCAGCTTCTGGGCTAACTACAATAACTCCTTAGCCAAAGTGCCCTTGAAGCAGTATTACGACCAGTGCCCAACACCATACCGCACTGACAGTTTTGATGTGGGAGACTTTGGTAAGTTGGACGCGGTTGCCACCAAAGCGGAGAGTAGTAGACCAATCAGGGCCCCAAGTCTGCTAACACAATCGATTCATAGTCGAACAGCAACCGCATAGTAACTGTCACTTTTGACAGATATTGTATGGGCTATGTGTCAAAAGTTTTGACACATAGCCCATACAATATCTGTCAAAAGTGACAGTTACTATGCGGTTGCTGTAAGATTATGAATCGATTGTGTTTTAGTTTAGCAGATTAGTTTGGTAAGCCTATCATCGGGTTTTGATTGCGTTTGTGAACGGCTTACCTGCTGTTTCACATATGGTTTCCCAATCACTTTGCGTAACGCACTTTTAAAAGGGCGTCCCTATAGCATGAGGTAGTATAGCAGTACTTCCTATAGCAAATTGTACTGTAGGTAGGTAGTTCAATTTATGTTCACCTCAAAATTTTGTTTCAGAACTTTCAGACGGCTCACGGAGACATGCCCCAGACAACATCCAAGCAATTGACAATATTATATGCAATGAAGGTCTCCATTTAACGCCAAGAGAAACTCAAAACATAATAAAATGCGCGCATTTACTAGGCAACGTGTTGTCCAAAGCGATTGAACGTCGAACGACAATTGTAGAGACTGCAAACCCAGAGACAATAAAAAAGAAGAATACAATGACGTTAGATTTGAAAGAGACGAGTATACCGTTGAATATGGCGGAGGAAAAGAGATGGGAGACCGTGACGACGCAAACCGATATTTCTTTGCCCAATACGAAGGCGGCGCCGAAAATTTTTGAAAGTATTCTCAGACAATTGTCTAGAAGTTCTATTGATGTCGAGAAAGTTGATAATGGCGCGAAAATTGAGAAGAACGGTGAATAAATTATTTATTATCGTGATATGGCTTGTGGTCGGCAGCAGGTCATGTAGCGACCTCTACAACCTCGCTACAAGAAACATGGATTACGACAACGACAACAGATGGCGTTGACGATTTTCCTTTCAATCCTGAATCGCACTAGAGTTTTCGTAACATTTACCCGACGTCAACTGGTAGGGCATAGCGGCCAGTCTCACCAGGCACCCTGCCTTACGTACTGTGGGTCCCGATTTCTAATCCCGGTTGGGTCAAACTTTGTGTAATAAGCACGAACGTTTATTTATACCTGCCGAGTCATAATCGTTTGAATATGTTATGTTATATAAGAACGTAACTATATACTAAGATCGTCCCCAGTAAATTGTACGGTACCCATAATACAAGCGTTGCTTACTAATGGTACTGTACTGTTGTGTTCGTCTGGCGGTATTATTATTACTTACCTACTTATCCCGCCAAAAAGTATTTGTGAAGTGACGCATATTTAAAATTTAAATTAGTGTCTCATATGAATGTACATGTAAATGTTAGATAATGTTCAATTAAAAATATTGTGACTGAAGGTTTTATGATATTTTAGTGTACAGACTGGTTCATAAAGGTTATACTAAGCTTTCAACCTGGGCCCAAGTCTGCTAACACAATCGAACAGCAACCACATAGTAGCTGTCACTTTTGACAGATATCCCATACAGTATCTGTCAAAAGTGAGTTACTATGTGATTGCTGTTCGATTATGAATCGATTGTATTAGCAGACTTGGGGCCCAGTGTTTTTAACGCATTTGTAATCATTACGATAAAAAACAACTGTCATTTTGCCGGGAACAAACTACTTTATTTAAAATCGACATATCATTCTGGCTTCACACAATCATTTCAAACGTGCTAAAGAAGGTTTAGTATACGCTTGCTGAATCACCTGTATTATTCCTTGTCTCTGCCGACTCTGTTGCACCTATATTCCAAGGAATCATAATTAATACCACACAATTTTATATATTTTCTCATAATTTATTTAAAAAATATAAATCTAAAAATTCACAATTTGTTTTGTTATACATCTAGGAAATTATACATTTATATATATTAGTTTATTTACCGTAATATAGAGTTTCTACACGCGTCATATGACCCAACTGGCACACTTTAAAAACCATATTAAAAATAATGCATAATGCCCGGATTACACGATACAAGTTTGCGAGTTATGTTTTTAATATACAAAGTTCGTTTTAAATCTTGATTCTAAGCCAAGTAAACCCTTGAGAAAGCCCTTCACACGGACAAGTTTCAATAAGCCAGTCGTTCAATGGGTACGAATAATTTTAGGGAATCCCGATGAATGGGGTACCCCTTGAACGACTTGCCCGGTCTCTGGCTGCACAATTACTGGGCTGCTAGTATCAGTTTCGAATATAATCGAAAATATTGCCATTTTTGCCGGTTTCGAGTAAGAGCCCCCGCGCACTAGGCAGCCTGGCTGCGCAGCCAGGCTACGGCAGCCAGAATATTTGCGCAGCCAGTTATAGCAGCCAATCGACGACTATTCGAGATATTTATTCTATTCGTCATTTTTTTTAAAGTTCGGAACCCAAAATACGTCTGGCTGCTACAACTAGCGCGCGGAGACTGACGGCAGCCACATACATTCGCCTATACACGCTCTGGCTGCGCGCAGCCAGCTGGCTGCGCGCAGCCAGCTGGCTGCCGTGCAAACAGGCGCGTTCTATTGGCTGCCGCAGCCGGGAATTCGTGGCTGCCTAGTGCGCGGGCTCCCATACAACGTCATATGATTTACTGGCTGCCGCAGCCAGGCGGCCGCAGCCAGCCTGCCGCAGCCAGGCTGCCGCAGCCAGGCGGCCTAGTGCGCGGGGTGTCTCAATTCTTGACAATTGTTATTGAACTATATGTACCCCTAATGATAATCCTGATGACGATGAGGAGGAGGAAATGAATCCCCTACCCCTATCAGTAAAACTGTGGATACTTTACTGAAAACTAAACGGACATCTTGGGAGAACTTGAAAAGTCAAGTAATACTATTTTATTTTAATCTCCTTCACTCGTGCACGTTTATGAACACACAATGGTAAATATCCCGCTAATATTACACATTATTTATCAAAGAAACAAATTGATTGCAAAATAAAACTAAATTGACAACTTCACGGTTCAACTTGCCGGCATAAAGTCTCCAATCGTTATTTGAAGTTGTCTCAACTCCGGGTCAGTTGTTTACATTGGGCCAGTCAAGTTGACTCGCAACAACCACTTGCACCGTGTATGCCGGGCGTAAGTACAGACATGAGGTGCGCTCGAGTGTACCTGTGTCCAAGCGTATATACAACGACACTAGACACTCAGTGTACTAGTCGAAGTGTCGATGTCGACATAAGTGTCGAATGTCGAGTGTCGCCGTGTACACTAAGCATAAGACCAACATTATTTTAATTATAATCTTATCGCAAATGGCGTCAAGTTGAAAAATATGAATAATTATAGTCAAAAAAATACATGTAAGCAAGAAATATTTCTAATATTCGTATTTACATAACTTATTTATTAATAATTGCTAAATTGTAAGCGTATCTTCATGTTAATATAATTTAAGTATTAGATTATAGTAATACCAGCCCGTTTGGTGTCCCACTGTTGGGCGCGGGCCTCCCCTCAATGCGAGGGGGATGAGGCTGGTCCCGCACGCTGGCCCATTACATATAGCTAAAGAAAAACGTTACGGCGCGTTACATAGGGGGGGAGGGGGTATATTTAATACTGGACTGAGCTTAATCACACTGGGCCACCGTGCTGGACTTGGCTTACTCACACTTATCAAACTCTCACAGGGATATTAAGATTTATATTTGTGAGACTAATTCATTGCTTCAGAGTGTTTTAAACTATTCAAGACACCTGACACTGAAACCTATACTTTCCACAATCGTATGGTCCGCTTCCAGCCTCCCTGGATGTGTCTGATCTCTGATATTCACTCGGAGCGACTGTCGTCTGCCTCCGAGTCACCAGTGTTGCCAGATGTGATTTCCTATTTCTACCCAAATTTGAAATTATTTTTCTCCAAAATGATACGATTTGCTTGAGTTTTACCCAAAGGCAAAAAGTAAATAATAATAGGGTTAGCTTTTTGCCTTTTTCTAATTTTTTTCCTTGAAATACTGTTCTAATTTCCAAACTGAAGCAGCGGAATGACTTTTTTTTTTTTACGTTACACATCCCCAATGCATGGGTATTTTTTTCTCCAAGAATTTCATTTCTCCAGAGCCAAAATTTTTACCCAGAATTGCGAAAAAAAATACCCAATCTGGCAGCACTGCGAGTCACAACTAGTGGGACTACCGGGGACCTGGTCACACCAGCTGTCAGTTCAGGCTTCTGACTGCCCGTGACGAGGGTTGAAGATGTTGGAATGATAGGGGGACTATTAGCTCTATGTGCTGGGCGCAGTATTGGATGTTTTATTCTATGTTTATGTCGACTTTAAAATTACTATTTACAATCTACTTACAAACTTATAATATATTGCATTTAGTCGAAAACTAAACTAAAAGGTGGGATACCGACTAAGCTATATTTTTGTACTAATAACTTACTTTTTTATGAATAATATGGCATTTTTTTTTGTTAATTATTTACATACTTAAGATTAGATAAAATTTTGTGTAATTTATAATCTAAAAGATATAGCGTTCTTTTCAGTAGACTGGTGGTCTTTTCAGTAGACCGTTGTTATTTTTGAAAGACCAAGTATTAGTCGAAATTTAAAACTCAATTCTTTAAAAATATATCAATAGACCAGCGGTCTTTTGAGTAGACCAAGAGTAGACTTTGTAGAACAAGTTATTTAAACCATGGAACTTTTCAAAAACTCATCTCATACTCAAAGACAACTCAAAAGACCAACGGTCTTTTCAGTAGACCATGATACTTTTACTCTTTTCATACGTTATTTACAACATTTCAACTATGACATACAGTAAATACATCTATAACGCTCTAGGAATGTCCCCATAAGTGCAAACGAGAGCGCAACATGGAGAAAAGGGAATATGCCTATGTTTTTAATTGTGAAATAATATTCGAAATACGTCACATAATTGAAAAAAAAAATTGTTAAAAAGCAGTAGTTAAAAGAGGGGGGTCATGCTCTATCTCTGTCGCACCCGTGCTCACTCATGGCGGTGACATCATTTGACACTGCTATACTAGTTTTTCTTTGATTGGGAACTTCAAAATGTAGTTTTGTAATTATTTGTGTTATTTCAAATATATATTTCACAAATATAAATTATACAAGGTGTAATAATAATAGTGTAAAATATTTCAACAGCGCCAACAGTAGGTTATAAAGATAACATTCCCAAGCAAATAAATCAAATTATTGGACATTTAAATAATGACACCCCGTACTGAGCGCACGACCACACGCTACTGGGTCGCCTTGTTTAAAAGAATCTAACATCATTTACATAATTATTGTATACATCAACGTTCTCCATATAACTTACTGATTCATCTGTTAAAATATGTTAAACAAATGGGGGAAGAGGAACCCACCACTGACCCTCGGCTTGTCAACTTTTCCAATTACAAACCAAACAAGTTGATCGATAATTAAAGAAGCCAGCAACACCGAACTCCTCTAAGATGTCAGTCGAGAAACTATCTATCACGAGTGTCGGGACCCCAAATAAAATGCAATTCTCCGCGAATCGAAGCGAATCTAAGAAAGTATTCGACACGTGTTTCGCCTCTAAACAAGGCATCCTCAGTGCCCCGACTCTGCTAACACAATCGATTCATAATCGAACAGCAACCGCATAGTAACTGTCACTTTTGACAGATATCCCAAACAATATCTGTCAAAAGTGACGTTTACTATGCGGTTGCTGTTCCATTATGAATCGATTGTGTTAGCAGACTTGGGGCCTAGGCGGCTAGGCTACAAATGAGCAATATTTTACATAATTTTTGTAACACCTTATACATGTTGAAATAAAACTATATTTAATCCTTAAAAATAGTTTTATTTCAATGTGTAGTATTCGCGTAAATATAAGAAATCAATATGTGAACCTTATGCAAGCATATTCCCTTGTTAGAGGACCGCCAAGAACCTTGAAGAGCCCCTAAAACAATAGTCTATTTTTTCTCTTATGGCTAACTGACGTAGAGGGCTGGTTGACTGACCTATGTTGTCTCAACTGTTGCCGGTGCAGCGGGTCCAGCATGGCGGTGTAGCCCGCCGGCGAGCACAGCGCGGGGTAGCGCTGGTAGAAGGTCCGGTAGCCCTCGTGGAGGAGGTAGACCTCGGGGTAGCGGAGGGAGGGGTAGTTCTCCTTGTTCAGCTCGCGGTCCGAGGATCGGAGGAAGCGGGATCTGTGGAAGGGAGACGGTGCATGTTTAAGATATAATAATAATAAATATCGCCATACGAACACACCAACTATACGGTCCCACACTAAGCAACGCTTGTGTTATGGGCACCGTGCAATGGACTGAGGGCGAACTCAGTATATAATACTTATATAGATATGAAACATCCATGACTCGGGTACAAACATTCGTGCTCATCACAAAAAGTTTGTGTCCCTACCAGGATTCGAACCCGGGACCTTGGGCGCAGAAAGCAGAGTCACTACCATTGCGCTAATCAGGCCGTCAATATATAGTACCACATTGGATTATTGCTTCTATCTATAAGTAATAGTGTATAGTTGTGTATATAAGTAATATTATATATTAGCATCCTGCATTGGATGTCTCGATGTATTAAGTTTGCTTAAAAAAGTACCTAATCCGATACAACACCATAAGGTTTGTAAAAACCGCTACTTTTACTAACTTTATGGTGTTGTATCGCTTGTTAATGTCGCAAAACACTAAATTACACCGTAAAGATGTCCAAATTTCTCGTAAAAAAATAAAAGCCATTGACATTTTGAATTTCGCGCCCTGACCCTGAGCTTCCCCCTTAACTATCAAGAAGTCTAATTTTCTACCCCAGGGCCCAGCCGGTATATATTTATGAAATCTGAATAGTGTGCACTCACAGCTTAGGCCCCCTCTCGAGCGAGAACTCGCAGTGGAAGACGAGGATGCTGCGCCTGCGGGGCTGCGCCGGCGCCGGCTCCTGCAGCGGCGCGTCCACCAGCGCCAGCACCTGCGCCGGCGTGTAGTAGTTGAGCGCGCGCTGGATGTGGCCTCCTTCGAACTCGTACGGGTAGCGGCAGTCGATCACCTGGGGAGGGGGGGGGGGCTGGCTTGAGTATTTTTTTTAATAAAAAAAAAAGTTGGTTGGTTGGTTGGGTTGATAGGTTGGGTTGGTGGTTGAAGGTTGGCGTTGATAGTCTGTGGTTGATTCGATTTGGTTGTGGGGTTGTGTTCAGTTGATTGGTTGGTTGGAAGGTTGTGTTGATAGATTGTGGTTGATGGGTTGTGTTGGTTGGGTTGATGAGCTGTGGTTGATTCAATGTGGTTGTTGGGTTCTGTTCAGTTGGGAGGTTGTTAGGTTGTGTTCAGTTGGGTGGTTGGTAGGTTGTGTTGATAGGTTGTGGTTGAACATGATATGTTGGGGTTGATAGATTTCTGCAGTTGGTTAGTTGTGGTCGATTGGTTGGCTGTAATGACACAAAGCTTACTGTTTATCTTTCAAGATAACGCGGCCAAATCCACGGGCAATGCGAGTAGTATTATAAAACAACAAATGCAAATGTTACCCATAACACGAGCGTTGCTTAGTGTGGGACCGTATAGTTGGTGTGTTCGTCTGGCGATATTATTATATTATATAACTGGCTGCGCCCCGCGGTGTTACCCGTCATTAAAAAGTATGTATGCTCCCATATTAATCTATCCCACGAGAACCATATTACCGGGATAAAAAGTAGCCGATGTGCTATTCGAGACTATAATCTATCTCTGTGCCAAATTTCATCCAGATCCGTTCAGCCGTTCTGGCGTGATTGAGTAACAAACATCCATCCATACTTTCACATTTATAATGTTAGTGGGATAGTGGGATTATTGAAATTTCCCTGGACGAGGATCCACCCCCGACCCAGCTAGCGTCCTAATGTGAAGTAGCCATGATTACCTGGTAATCACTAATAGTATGTTCGAACTCCCCCCTCAGCAGCCCCGCCAGGGTATCGCACGAGATGCTCTTCAGGTCGGAGTGGTTCCCGCTCGTGAGGGGGAGGGCGAAGGGCTGCGAGAAGTCCCCGATGAGGTCGGGCTCCACCACCGCTGTTAGCAGAAGGTATAGCTTGAAAAAAACCGTCTGCGCCAATTTGGTCAATATTTATCGACACCCCAAACCGATTCGGAAATATTCCGAAACGGTTTCCGTAATCGTCATATGAATGAATGCACACCATATTTCCGCGATCGGAAACTTTCGCCATATTTAACAGTTATATCCAAAATTTCTTGGATATATATCTCAATCCATAGTCCCAATCATCTCTACATATTCCTGCAATAGTTGCTCCGCCTGCTGACCTCAGTTCGCTGCTATCATTGTCAGCCGTTGACCCCAGCAGGTGGCTAACATGACATTAAAATTCTCAAAAAGGGCCTCCACGTGTTGGACCCATGTCCCCGCGCAAGCCTTCCAAAGATCCGGGTATAGCCCGCGTGGAGAGAACCATAACATATAAGTTGTATAAATGTATTATGCATTTACTAACTTGAGAATCGAACCCAAGACCATTCGATTAACTATAATAATAATACCAGCCCTTTTTAATGTCCCACTGTTGGGTACGAGCCTCCCCTCATTGCGAGGGGGATTAGGCCATAGTCCACCACGCTGGCCCAGTGCGGGTTGGCGGACTTATTAACTATTATCAGTGTTTAAAATAGAATTAGGGGAACTTACATCTAGCCAACGCAGACATAATGGAAGCGTTATTTTCCGAAAACGCTCGGTGTAGCACCGGCCTTTTCACTGGACTCAACTTGCGTCTCTTATTCGACACATCCTCGCTGTCCTCAGATCTCTTGTTGGCTCCCTTCCTGCCCGGACTCTCGAGTATTGACAACAGAGATACCCTAGCCTTGGACTCCGGGTTGAAACTCAAACTCCTATTCAACGGTCGTCTCATAAAGTTCTTGTCAGTAATCACGTTGCTCTTGATCGTGCCTGATAGTAAGTCGTTGAAGTTCTCCACTTTGGGTGAGTTGGACTCTTCTATTTCCAAGAACGGCTCGTCGAATTCTGAAATAAAACCACTTTCCATCGAAGTGGTGGACTCCGAGGTGTACAATCTCACTTTGGGAGGCGTTTGGCTCATGGAACCAATGCTGGAGTCACTCTTCTCATGCTGCAGTGGAGTTTCAGTGAATTTCAGGGACTTTTTCACCGCGTTGTTCTTCTTCAGCGCGGGAGATGTGAACTCGAAGTCTTCATCTTCGAAATTGAGCATCCTTGTGGCGGTGTTGCTTCTGTTGAAGCTGGTTGACGGTTCATTGTCAGCGAGGGGTGCTCCGAACACGAAATTCCTGGTGGTGACTTTTCTGCTGCTGGTGTTGCGGCCCCTGGATATGATGTCAGGGCTGTCGGTCGATATAATCTCGTAGTTGGAACACTGATCGAAGTTGTCGGCGTCGAATTCCTGTTCCAAGTCCAACAGCGTGTCGAAATCATCGTCTTGGGCTATCTCCTTTTCGGGAACGTAAAGGTCCTCAGGTTGGGTCTTGTGGAGAGCATCTGTGAAGTCCAGCTGTGAATAGAAACATGTCTTAGTTAGATTATGAAGAAGTTCACCACCGGTGTGTGCAGCCAGTGAGGGAGCGTTCAAGTATTACGTAACGACTTTGGGGGGGGGGGTCTTCTGAAACGTTACGATGCGTTACAGGGGCGGGAGGGTTGAACTACGCGTTACGTAACATTGTTTTAACCCTTCACAACGGTCGCGTAGAGATTTTACGTTTTACTAGGGGGGGTTAGGGGGGGTTTGTGGATGTCATTCCCGAGGAGCTGTCAAAAGGCCTATTTAATAAGCGATCGATTGACAGTTTGAAATCTTTCGATCGCGTACAGCCGGAGTGTATTTACTCCTCTTCCTTCTTATTTTCATTTATAAAATTTGTAAATGTGGGAACCATGTATCCATTAACCAATAATTATATACTTGGAGTTAGTACTTTTTTTTGACCAGCTACTCAAGTCTGTCTAGCTGTTCCTACATTGTTCTCACACACCCATAACAATGTACTGCTAAAAAACTTAAAAGATCTTTTCAAAAAGAGCAACCATGGAGTTTCTCGCTCGTTCTTCTCCATAGGAACGCCATTCCGAACGAACGGTGAAGTTGTAGCTTAGCGTTTTGTAACTGTTTTGACGATTCTTAAGTACTGTACTTAATGGTTTATACGAATAAAAAAAAACTTACTTTAGTTGTTGACCAGTTCATCTTCCTCTCTGTGTCAAACCCAAAACCGAAAGCTCTCGTCTCCTCCTCTATGTCAATCTTCACCAGAGTCTCACTCAGTCTATTCTCATTCTCTTTATTGGCCTTAAACCGGGACCTCTCCTCGAACACTCTGCTAAGCTTAGACCGCTTACTCCTCGAGGTTAACGGAGAGTTTCTTTGCAATGGAGAATTGAGTACCGGTGAGTTCAGTTGGATGGACGCATTGAAAACTGGTGAATTTGATATGACCGGAGAGTTCCTGTTCAACGATGTGTTGAATACGGGTGAATTGGACATCGCTGATAAGTTTCTTTGCAATGACGTGTTGAATGTATTGAATACTGGTGACTTTGATATTGTCGCAGTGTTTCGTTGTAACGGTGAATTGTAAACCGGTGAGTTCATACTTCTGTCCATTAAGCTCTTCGGTGATTTTATCCTTTCCAACGGTGTGTTTGTTAGTTGTATCTCACCGAGTATTCTCCGTTTCCCCGGTGTGAATATTGGTGACGGAGATTTGGTGAAGTCTATGGTGTGCGGGTTCATTCTCAGTTTGTAATTGTGTGTGATGGAGTCCTCCTGCTTCCGTTTCGTTGCGCTGTTGCCAGAGTTGATTTTGAATTTTTCTGTTATTAATCTGTAAAGATATAAATTGTTGTTAATAAATTTGAAACATTAAATTTGGTTATATGTTAATAAGTATGGTATGGTCACTGCACTAGGTGGTTACAGGTTGAATTCCCATCAGTGCCAATAGCAGATATAATCTTTTTATAGGTAAGACAAAATAAAAGCAAGTTTATTTATTATTGGGCAAAATTTGTACCAATTATTAATATGATAAGAATACATTACTATAATTTGCCACAGTCGGGGTGTTACTGAGAGAACTTCAACACCTATATTGTACGGTACCAATGATACTAAAGTGGCTTTGTTTGGAGCCATACGTATTAGTGTAGTTGTCTGGCAATGTGATCAAAACTAGTGTAGGTAATATGTTATACAAATACTAATAGTAAGACTTCAAGGAGCCTTGTGAGCACCTGTCTGCGCGAACTATAGTGCTTATAACCTGATATACTTTCTCAATTCCATGCGTTAGGGTTCCCAGAACTGCCCAGGGCTGAGTTTCCCACAGGGTCATGACCACCAACCCATTGACAACTGAACACCTTCAGACACCTAACAACCCTAATTTATAAAGTAAAATATTTAGTTCACACACAAAATTAAGGTTTGTTTTTACTAGGAATACTACTACACGCGTTATATCAATGCAGTAAGGATCAAAATACGACAAAACTAAATTTAAAATCGAAGGGAACAATGTCGACAGCCCTTTGTGATTTTTTTTCAACATAACCTATCTTTAGTCGTATAAATAAATCGATGTAACTGGTTCTGCGTACCGTCGATCCCTTCCTGCAGCCCTGAGGGACACATTGTGAACTTATTTCGAACGTATAATGATGACAATGGAGCACTTGATTTGAAAAGACGTGTTTCGTCCGCGGTCGATGTTCCGACACTACATTCTCGTGCGAATCTTTTGATAACACGCTTTTCAGGTACACCAAACACGAATATCACAAACAACACGGTTGTTTTAATCAAAATATAACTAAATTAGGGTAGAAATTAATGTTTTTCGGATGATACGTAGAATCCGTTCGCGCGGTATGCCATTTTTTAAATGTCAAAGTTTTCGCGCTCGGGATGTCATCAGCTGATGCAGCGTTGCAGCCGTCCGACCCGATTTGAGCACGATTTTCGATACGATTCAACTTATTGTGAGGTTCTATATGCCAATGTCTTTTGCGAAACGAAACATATTTTTTAAGATATAAGTAACCAAGCAAGGGCTTACTTATTGGCGGGAAATTTATCGTAAAGTTGTCAATTGTTTTATTTTCTAATAAATGTGTTTATTTAATAAATAATGTGTAATATTAGCGAGATATTAACCATTATATGTTCACAAACGTGCACGAGTGAAGGAGATTAAAATGAAATAGTAAAACTTGACTTTTAAAGTTCTCCCAAGATGTCGGGTAAATTTTCAGTAAAATATCCCAAGCGTTACTGGTTCGCGTAGGGGATTCATTTCATCGTGGGCATCGTCATCAACGTCATCATTACCATCAGGGGAACTTATAATTTTATAACAATTATCAAGAAATACTCGACACTGGCTAAAATGGTATTATTTTGTAGCCAACTGCTAACCAAAAAAAGGAAGTTTTTTTTGGTATAATAAAATTATACTAGGTAATTGTACTCATAACATCGTCTCTATATTAATGTAGGGTCAACATATTTGAAGTAAAAAAAACATTTTGTCAGTTAAAAATACATAAGCATTAGAAGGATAGATGTTTAAGATTTATTTATGCAACCGTATAATAGATACTGGAATTAGTCGATCAATATTCCCGTACAGAATAAGGATGGGGCGTTCGACTTATGAATAAAATAACAAGCAACCGTTACATCTGAGATTATTCACAAATTGAAATTTAAAATTAGAACCTTAGTGATTTTCAAATAAGTTACTCTTAATATAGATAGTTGAGTATTTATTCAACCTTAATGTGATTTATGCTGCAGTCAGAATGCAGCGTCAAAATAGCAGAAAAAATATACAGTTCAAGGAAAAAACGTCGTTTTAACACTCCAAGGACGCACCGAAGCGTATCTAACTTGAAACGTATGCCTACTCCGGATGTAGATAAGGGTGTAAATACTTCGTCTGCAACTCTAAACATATGGGTTCAATAAGACCGCTGTTGTATACAATCCATACCACAGTCTGGCACTATTATTTTAGTGGATTAGGTAAAAAAAAAGACGTCCTAGTGTCAACGTTTGAACTGGGATACCCTAATATTTAGTTATTGTTTGCGGTCCGATCTACGCAAAGTGCACACAGTGTCTTGAGATCTTTAAAATAGTGCGCTTGGTTTTGGATTTAATATACCTTTGCACGAATTATAATTCTACTGCTCTGCCCGTAACAAGCAATCAACTGTTAAAACCGTAACGAAACTAACGAAATAGCCCAAAATCCGTTACTCCATTGAAGTTAATCACAAAAACAACGGGTCACGACCTCAACGTTCGCTAACTCAATCTTACCCCATGTTTACCGTTAAAACTACCCTTGGTGCAGGGTGCAGTTGTATTATTGTTCATTTCTTTGGTGCAACGTACTACCGTGTAGCGTGCTGAACAAGAGGATTGTATAAACTACTTGCACAATGTGTATCTTGAAAGATAACTGGGCCCCAAGTCTGCTAACACAATCGATTCATAATCGAACAGCAATCGCATAGTAACTGTCGCTTTTGACAGATATCCCATACAATATATGTATGCCAAATTAATATTTTAACTCAATAATACGTTATTTATCCAAATAACATTAGCGCAGTTAGTTGTGGCCTGCTTTCTGTGCCGAGGGTCCCGGGTTCGAATCCCGGTACTGTCAAACTATGTGTGATGAGCACGAAAGTGTGTACCCGAGTCATGGATGTTTAATATCTATATAAGTACTAGCTGCGCCCTGTGGTGTTACCCGCGCAAAAAATCATGTCGATCCTTTGCGCTATGAAAAATTGAAACAAATCTAGCCCACGGGAACCATAAATTTTACCAGGATAAAAAGTAGCCTATGTGCTATTCCAGACTATAGTCTATCTCTGTGCCAAATTTCATCCAGATCCGTTCAGCCGTTCTGGCGTGATTGAGTAACAAACATCCATCCATCCATCTATCCAAACTTTCACATTTATAATATTAGTATAGATAGTATAGATTATATACTGGGTTCGCCCTCAGTCCATTGCACGGTGCCCACAACACAAGCGTTGCTTAGTGTGGGTCCGTATGTTGGTGTGTACGTCTAAAACAATAAAAAATCTACAAACCATACCGTAAAAAACATGGCGACCTATCTTGTAAATGGGACAGAGTCTGTATCAAACTGAAGCTGTTGAAATGGAGGCCACAAATAATAATTTATCTAACGCGTGCTGCCCCACTTCGATACAGCAATGATGTCACGCGAAACAAAGAGTTGTTTTATCGTCAAACACTAATCGTATGGTCCCAAACTAAGCGACGCTTTTATACTGTACAAGGCAGAGTACGGTCCTTCTAACGATACCAGACGGAATTGCACGAAGTTAATTTTAGGTACAGTCGAAGCAGTGATAGCCAAGTTGGTAGAACGCTTGCCTCGGTAACGAGGATCGCAGGTTCAAACCCCGGCTCGCACCTCTGGGATTTCCCAAACACTGTTCGAAAGTTAAGCGTCAGCTCTGTTAAGATCCAGGCGGGATCCATCTGCGTGGAAGCATACACATAAAGTGAAGACCGGATTCCGCTTCAGTCAGAACAGTCCTTAAAAAAACGTTAAAGAAACTCGCTCACTGCACCCATCTTTCACAATGCACTCGACGACAAAGAACGCCGATTTAAATAAACATTATCCGTGAACACGACACTACACCTTATGTTGCAACGAATAACAGCTATTTTAGTTTAACGGTGCAAATATAACAGGTTTAATTAATGTTAGACGGTTATCGATAACGGTTATTGGTTTTGAAACATCAGGTTTTATGGAATACTGATGACATTATATAGGATGTAACAAAAATAGTGCTTTTTTTATTTTTTTATTACGATATAGGCAAGTATTTGATCTCGATCTCACCTGATGGTAAGTGACGATGAGATCTACGATGGAGCATACTTGCCTAGAAGGTACCTGTTCACTCTCTACTTGAAAACACCCAGATTGTAGTCAACGGGGAACAAAGACGGTAGCGTGTTCCATTCCTTGGCAGTTCGCACGATGAAAGTAGAAGCAGTGTGAAATATTTTAACCGATCAATCAGTACGTCAAGTGCGAGACTTCGTAAGCTAACCGAATACTTTATAGTTAACGTATTTATACACATTGTTAGGAAAATCGAAATCCTCCGAACATGTAAAGCAGCCGAAACGTCCGGAACGTAATAACAAAAAATAAACGCGATAAAATCCGTATACTTAGTTTTATTTCAATTTGTAGTATTTTTTTTATTACATTATAGGCAAGTATTTGATCTCGATCTCACCTGATGGTAAGTGACGATGAGATCTACGACGGAGCATACTTGCCTAGAAGGTACCTGGGCCCCAAGTCTGCCAACACAATCGATTCATAATCGAACAGCAACCGCATAGTAACTATCCCATAAAATATCTGTCAAAAGTGACAGTTACTATACGGTTGCTGTTCGATTATGATTCGATTGTGTTAGCAGACTTGGGTCCTGTTCACTCTCGACTTGAAAACACCCAGATTTAAGTCAACGGGGAACAAAGGCGCCGGTAGCGTGTTCCATTCGCGTAAATATAACAAATCAATACACAAATACCTTAACACATACGAGATGATGGGTTTGGCATACCCAATATCTAAATATAACCCAAGGTTAGGGGAAGGATACGTCTAGTAGGTACGCGGATAACGAACAGGAAACAATGTCTATCCGGTGATGGAAAACATGTATATATCACCTGTCAAACATATGCTTAGTTTAACTAACCGCACAAATGAAATATCCCAGAATATTGGTACTTTAACGTTACTGAAGTGAACGAATGTGGACTGTATATAATAATAATGAAACGAAGATGTGAATAGTGTACAATAATATAATTAGATAAAAGAACAAACCTCTCTTACCACTACTTCCATCAATCTGCCAAAAACATATAATTTAAGGGGGAAGCTCAGGGTCAGGGCGCGAAATTCAAAATGTCAATGGTTTTTATTTTTTTACGAAAAACTTGGACATCTTTACGATGTAATTTAGTGTTTTGCGATATTAGCATTCTGCATTGGATGTCTCGATTTATTAAGTTTGCTTAAAAAATACCTAAAGCGATACAACACCATAAAGTTAGTAAAAGTAGCGGTTTTTACAAACCTTATGGTATTGTATCGGATTAGGTACTCTGAGCTTCCACCTTAAATACACTTCAAAATATATAAAAAGAACATCAAAATAAAAAAGGAATAAAAAAGTAACAAAAGAGTTTGCAACAGTTATACCCTACAAACAAAAGTGAACAATCTATACATATAAATAAAATTGGAGTGTCTGTTTGTAATATTAAAATAACCGCTTCTTACTAAGTGCATTTGGATGTATACACGTTACCTATACCGAAACAACATTTTTTACAATTTTTGTCTGTCTGTCTGTCTGTCCGTCTGTCTGTCTGTCTGTCTGTCTGTTTGTTCCGGCTAATCTCTGAAATGGCTGGACCGATTTTGACGGGACTTTCACTGGCAGATAGCTGATGTAACAAGGAGTAACTTAGGCTACTTTTATTTTAGAAAAAAAAATAGTATCTCACGAAAAAAAATTAAAACCAATGTTGCAGCGCAGCGCCTGATTAAGTTTGATAGCAACAACCTGCAATGCGTCCCGCGGGCTCAGAATGGGCGAGCAGGCTGTTGTCAACGGTTGTCTTTGTTAAATACCACGCGGACGAAGTCGCGGGCAACAGCTAGTTAATCTATAAAGTTTAACTAATTAAGTTAAACATTACCTAGTTCTAATTGAAATAGACCGTTTTACAATAACATCCTTGTTTTGCGGTTAATTACCGATATTAACAAATAATGGGTAGGTCGTCGAGTTGTTTCTGTTATATAACATCCTAGAAACGTGTATATAACATTATACAATATAACATATTGTAGTAGAAAAATGGGGGAAGAGGAACCCACCACTGACCGTCAGCTTGTCAACTTTTCCAATTACAAACCAAGCAAATTTGATCGATAATTAAAGAAGCCAGCAACACCGAACTCCTCTAAGATGTTAGTCGAGAAACTGTCTGTCACGAGTGACGGGACTCCAAATAAAATGCAATTCTCCGCGAAACGAAGCGAACCTAAAAAGTATTTGACACGTGTTTCGCCTCTAAACGAGGCATCATCAGCACGTGAAGTGCGAGCTAACTGTGTACTTTATAGTCTACCGTATGTAGACATTTTGTATGGAGAATTGAAAAGCGCCTCTAGCGGACGGTATTTAAAACATTCAATTCTCAATACAAAGTGTCTAGATACGGTAGACTATAAAGTTTACGGTTAGCTTACGAATAATCTCGCACTTGACTACAGGACGGCTGGGCTACAATGAGATGACTAATAATAAAGATAAATATAAAACAAACAGATGTACTATAAAAGGATAATTAAATCTCGACCGCCGGCCCCCACCCTAAACCGTTAAAAAAACTAATCGATCGAATAACCGTTACTAGACGTTATGGCAACGAACTACCAACACTTATAGCGAAGGGTGGCGCTAATTATCGATATCGATTTAAATCTAGACTAATTTGGGTATTGTTTTGGCGGTGATAGAATAAAAAAAAGTCCTTATTGTTTATTGATAATTGGCACACAATCGATTGACAGTCTGTCCTACAATCCGTGAAGTTTTGAATTGAAGTATGAATTGTCCTTCCGATGACCGGGAACATTAGGGATCGATTTAAAATTCAGCTGCTCTATAAGATATCGTGATGTAAGCCATCCATGATAATGCAAGACGTTGAATCGATTTTTTTTTCACATAATCGAGAAAAAAAAAACAATAGCACATTACATCCCCCAAAACTTAGCACGTGCCAACCGTTATATATCAAACGCAATGGAATATAAACTTTATAAACAAACAATAACGTATACATTTCGATAAATATAATAATACTAACCTCCGCAATAGAAAATATACTGTATTACTCGGTAATAAGGTGTCAAATCTAGTAGATTATAGCTATATGGTGTGGGTGTTATCGTGTAAGGAGAGCGTAAATGAAATAAGCAAACTTTTTTTTCAATGACAAAGGTCACAGGACATCGTTTATTTTCGAAGAAAAAAAAAATACGGCGCGTGCTACTCTATTTAAAAACTAACATTATTATCTATGCTTCACGACTATAAACACCCAATTGGCACAGTGGGTAGCGAGCCTGCTTTCTGCACCGAGGATCTCGAGTTTCAAACCTGGCAGCAGCAAACATAGTGTGATGATCACGAATGTTTGTACCCCAGTCATGGATGTTTAATATCTTTATAATTAATATACAAAATCTATCACCAAGATTGGTCGACGCAACCGGCGACCCAAGGGCCGGGCATTTCCTCGCTCAGCGAGTAGCTTTGGCTATTCAGCGAGGAGATGCGGCCAGCATCTTGGGCACGCTGCCGCATGGACCAAATTATTTAAACTTAAATATTGAGTAGGTAAGCTTTTTTATTACCCTTTTTAATGTATATTTGTATTGTGCATATTGTGTAAATAACATATTATACATATACTGGGTCCCGGTGATGCCTATGTCCAGTAGTGGACGTTCGGCTGATAGATTAGACACTGGGTCCGCCCAGTCCATTGTACTTGCTTGATTCTGGTCGCTTGCCTACTGGACTTACTATGTCCTCAATCCCCCTCGCATCAAGGGGAGGTCTGCAGACAAATTATATGCAGATTGATGTCATTAAGGATCACCTGATGAATGTATTCCATTGTTACTAACAAAACACCATTTTACTATTTTAAATGTGTGTTGAATGAAAGTGAATGGGATGGGTTGTATGATCTCTTTATTTTGTATGGAGCGCACGTGCGTTTCCGTTTCCGGATTGCGAGTCAATACATCCACCATTATTGTCTGTGCGTAAAAAAATGAATAGGCCATTGACGAAAGTGAAAATAAAAAAATAAACAGTATTGTTTATCGGTCATGGTCGTGATGACTTGGGTTCGATTACCGAGGCATAGGCTTTATTTAAACTTGATATACTATCATCTAAGAAATGTGGGTTTACAAAAATGCACCTTTTTATAACCATTTGGGTAATGCGTCATACTATAAAACAAATTAAAGTCTGGTTTTATTCGACAATTTAATAAAATATTGCTAATTTATTCATGCATATCGACTTATTGGAATGGATAGAACATTAAAAGGAATTAATTAAAACACCGTCCTTGTTCAATTATTTACCGATAGTATCGATTGAAATGGCGAAAATCGATTGCAACAAATCATTCGGTAATCTTATCGGGCAAAGCATCTGCCGATTCCCCCTTGCTTTAGGTTACAGCGGAAAAAAAAATACAAAAAAAAATGGCTCACGGCCAAATGTTTCCATATCTTATTGGTACCAACTACGAGCTCTAAGATCGATGACTTAAAACGATAATGGGTCTTTTAAATAAAACTAATTTTACGGATTTTATCGCGTTTATTTTTGTTTTCACGTTCCAGACGTTTCGGCTGCTTTACAGCAACCATGGTCGCGGGAGGACTGAGGTGGTTGACGTCCTGGTGTCATAGTTTGAAACGGGATACCCTCATATTCAATTGTTGCTTGTGGTCCAATCTACGCAGAAAGTGCTCACAGTGTCTTGAGGTACGATCCTCCCGTGACCATGGTCGCTAGAGTCCTCCTCCTCCTCCTCCTCTTTATATTATTAGTATAGGTATACTAGACTCGAATTTGTGCCAGCCATCCATCCTTATTTTGTGTCGGCCGCTCTCCCCCGCTAGAGGATACTCGATTGCACAATGCACCGGCATGGCTGCGACAATATCGATCGCTAACGGTCCCCGGCTGTGTGTCATTATGCCTGTGCCAGTGAGCACAAAAAAAAGTGCGAGTCTATGCCGCGCAATGAGGGAAAGTACGGATAAAAACGCCATTCTCATATCATCATGTCACATCCATTATTTTATTTATAACGTGTATTTATTGAATGTGTTATTGCTATTAATTACTTGACATTGGCAAAATACCCGCTAAGTTGTGGGTGAGGCCATTTGCATTTTCATTTTATTTCATCGCATCTCATTTAGTAAAGAAAGGAGAAGAAGAGGGTAAGTACGGACTTCTCGGCGGGAAGTTGGTCAATTTTGTTTTATATGTTAATAATGTGTTAATTAGCGGGATATTAACCATTGTGTGTTCATAAACGTGCACGAGTGAAGGCAATTGAAATAAAATAGTATAATATAACTTTTCAACTTCTCCCAAGATGTCCGGTAAATTTCCGATTCATATACTTCGCAAAAAAAATCTTCAATAAAAAAAAAGGCTCAGCAAGATAAATATTATACAATAATGCACAGATAACGAAAACCGTTATTCCAATCGGTCAGAGGTCTTGAGTCGGCGCGTGCGCATCCCAGCTGCCAGCAACAATAGATCCTTGCAAGTGCAGGCAGATGCGTAGGAAGCAATCGGGATAATATCGGGCCCTTCTTCCGATTTTTTTTTCATAAATTCAAGATGCAATGCTACCAACTTAACTGATTCAGGGGATGGCGCCGTTACTTATGTCTATGGTCTAAGAGGAAGAATACAATGAGCATTATAACTATGACATATTTTTACAATCATTTATGTGAAACTTTCAGCAACTATGATCATGGATTTGTCTCAATTCCATCTTCTTATATATATTATTGATATGTGTGGAAGTCGTTGGGGGATGCCTATGTCCAGCAGTGGACGTGTATCGGCTAATAGATAGATGGATAGATATATATTATATAAAGCAAGGTCGTTTTAGTTACACCATTAATAACTCAAGAACAGGTGGGCTGATTTTTATGAACTTTGATTTTTTGAATTCATCTCCGCCCCGAATAGCAGAATAACTAACAAAACTAGGACAAATCCACTAAAAATAATAATAATAAAAGTTGATCATGGCAGGTGTCCGCAACCGTTTCAATGTTCCCATCTCACATCCATCTAATCCTCAATCCATAGTCCCAATCATCTTTCCATATTCCCGCAATAGTTCCTCCGCCTGCTGAGGTCAATTCGCTGTTTATGCTAATTCTTAAATCAGGCCTCTACGTGTTGGACCCATGTCCCCGCGCAAGCGTTCCAAAGATCCGGGTATAGCCCGTGTGGAGAGAGACATTATAATAAAGATAATTAATTTTCTCATACATTTGATTCTGAGGCGGTACTAAAATCGCTGGGACAGCTAAATAACAAAAAAAATAGGACGTGCTTATGATAGTCTAATGTCTTTCCTACAGTATGGTGACTTAAGGTCAAGCCATAAGGTCCCAGTAGTCCCACTAGTTGTGTCTGGAGGCACACGACAGTACCTCGGAGTGAATATATGATTTTTAAAAAAAAAAGAACAACCATGGAGTTTCTCGCCCGTTCTTCTTCATAGGAACGGCATTCCGAACGGGCGGTGAAGTAGTAGCATAATATTTTGTAACTTTTGACGATTCATAAGTACTGTACTTAATGGTCTACGTGAATAAAAAAAAATCTGATTCTGAATATCAGCGATCAACCAGGGTACCTTATTTGACCCAGTTTACAATATGGTCATAGACAATACAGATCAAGGAACCGTTATACGGCATCTTCCGACTTTTTTTTTACCACATCTGCCCGATTTAAGATATTGACCGTGTACAAATTGGCTGTATTGATAGTAACAATGTTGTTTCACAAAAAAAAAAATTACAGCTGTCCTGAGAAAATTAGGGGTAGTTGTAGTACAACGACCCCTTGGTTGTTGAACGAGGCTCGGTTGTTACTACCCTGTTCCGAAGCGAATCTTACCCTTTGGGGAGGAACCTCTTCTTCTTCTTTCTTTACGAAATATAATACGATGAAATAAAATGGATATGAATATGGCCTCACCCACAACTTAGCGGGTATTTTGCCGATGTCAAGTAATTAATAGCAATAAAACATCCTATCCTATCCACATCCACCAGGATTCGAACCAGAGTCCCTTAGAAAGCTGACTCACTATCAGCTGAGCCAATCGGTCCCCTGATTACGTTTTGCCTAGCTAAGCGATAGCAGAGCGACAGCAATAATCGCGCAATATATGCTTTATAAATCTCAGATTTGAATGAAGTCGCAGCCCTACGTAACACGAATTAGCGATTTGAAAGCAAATATGTATTGCGATCGCTAGGCTTTTGCAAGTTATGTAATCTGGGGGCGAATCATCTGTGCCGCCTTTCGCTAAAATAACAATGTAAACCATTTTACTTGATCTCTATCGTGGAAAGAAAAATGGAAAAACGGTTAAGCAGTTTCCTACGATGGCACCGCAAGTAAAGACGCATATTTCCGCTCCGTAACCTAATATTACTGAGGGTACGTAGCCAAGCTTGAATCCTACCGGCCACACCGCTTCCGCTGGCGTAGGTATAGCGTTACAACAAGCAACAGAATGACAAAACACTTACATGGAGGTCTGAGAATCGCTGGTCCTTGATATAGATCCTACTTACTCACTTACTACTTGCAAGGATTCACACATCTTTCATGGGGTATTGTGTTAAATTTTATAATAAAACACACTCTGACATTACTGAACGTGATAATAATAATTCCAGCCCTTTTTTAATGTCCCACTGCTGGGCACGGGCCTCCCCTCAATGCGAGGGGGGATTAGGCCATAGTCCACCACGCTGGCCCAGTGCGGGTTGGCGGACTTCACACATCTTTCGAGGGGTTCTGTCAGACATGCAGGTTACCTCACGATGTTTTCCTTCACCGTTTAGCAAGTGACAATCATGGTGGAAAATGAGATTCGCACATGTAATCCCAGAGGTGCGAGCCGTGGTTTGAATCTGTAATCCTAGTCACCGAAGCAAGCGTTCTACCAACTTGGCTATCACTGCTTTACTGAACTTAGTGAATATAAATTCAAAGCGTACATAAAAAGTTCGCCATGTCAGAAGGCTACTACACACTCGATGCTTATCTTAAGGATGAAAATGCTTGGTTAGCTGCTGGTCCGGCTGCTCAGGAATATAAATGACCTTGTGAGGGAAAAATCTAACTGGTCTGAGAAGTAGTTTGTTGGTTGTCTTATCAATGTATATATCTTTTTGTTTTTTTGACCTGCTGCTCAAGTCTGGTTAGCCGTTCCTACATTGTTCTCACATACCTATAACAATGTATTACTCTAAAATGTAAAAGATCTATTTTAAAAAAGAGCAACCATGGAGTTTCTCGCCCGTTCTTCTCCATAGGAACGGCATTCCGAACGGGCGGTAAAGCAGTAGCATAATATTTTTATAACTTTTGACGATTCATAAGTACTGTACATAATGGTCAATAAAAAATATTCTGATTCTGATTATGAAATGGCAAGGTCATAGTGACACCACAGCAGACACATAATGGAGGGCTGTTCCGTCGAAGCCCCACACACGGGTGAAGTAATATTTCACTGGCTTCGTGTCACGCGATTTTTATAATTCGCTGCGCCCGCGCACCAGATGGCGCGGCCGACGCGGGAGGGACCACACGGGAGGTCCCGAGTGTTATTTTTCGACACTTTATTTGTGGTGGCACTAAACTAAATTGGTATGAAAAAAATGTCCAAGTGGTATGGGCCCCAAGTCTGCTAACACAATCGATTCATAATCGAACAGCAACCGTATAGTAACTGTCACTTTTGACAGATATCCCATACAATATGCGTCAAAAGTGACAGTTACTATGCGGTTGCTGTTCGATTAAGAATCGATTGTGTTAGCAGACTTGGGGCCCTGGTTAAGGAACGAGGAACAAGGGGGGTGTCGTGTCGTCTTAAGTCGTGGTTATGTGACGGTAGGAGGGATTGGTGCAAGCCAGTTATGGCGATGACGGCTCATTATTTATGAAAACAGTAGCAGACAGACGAGAAACAGTATAGAATTTGAATATATGGCCTTGGCAAGCTAGCGAGTCATCTTACGTTGGGACTCGGGAGCCCAATAAAGGCACATCGACATATATTATTATAAAAACTTTGTGCAGTGTGCAACCACATTAATTCAAAGACATACAACTCAGCAAGGTCTTATTTTAATCCTCAAACCTCTTAATACAAACAAACCGAAAAGCCAAAATCCGAATCCAGATAAAGGGATTAAATAAAAAAAAGTTTCAAGCGTTCCTTTTTTAAAAACCATTAGTACCAACGGCGGCGGGACGGTTTGACGGTGACAGTTAAAATGGCGGTAAAAAGTCAAGTGCGCGATAACAAAGAGATGACGTGATTATGCAAAGTGCATAATAAAATATAAAAAAATTACAAGTAAATCAAGTATATTGAAATAAAACATACCGACCAAAGATGATACGTGAGACCATTGAAATTAAAAAAAAACATTCTAATCTCAATAGGAAAGATGGCTGGGTGCTACCACCGACTTGGAATCCAGTAATTAATATAATTAAATCCGACACCAAACGCATCATTGCAAGACCTCAACACTGTGAGCACTTTCTGCGTAGATCGGACCGCAAGCAACAACTAAATATGAGGGTACTCCGATTCATAGTATGACACTAGGACGTCAAACACCTCAGTCCTCCCGTGACCAATGGTTGCTGTAAAGCAGCCGAAACGTCGGGAACGTAAAAACATAAAATTAACGCGATAAAATCTGTAAAATAAGTTTTAAAATCGGCAAATCAAGTAGAATATTGTAAGCTTCATATGAAGGTAAACATCGTAAGGAAAGCTGTAAGGAAAAGGTCTAACTTATCTTAAACCTAGAACTCGTATCACGTGCTAGACAGAACAAGACTCAGACTTTGGACGTCCTCAGTCCTTGGTCGGGCACGTGGAGCTGGTGGTCCCTATCATTCTAACATCTTCTACCCTCGTCGCGGGCAGTCAGAAGCCTGAACTGGCAGCTGGTGTGACCAGCTCCCCGGTAGTCCCACCAGTTGTGTCTGGAGGCAGACGACAGTCGCTCCGAGTGAGTATCTATGATCAGTCGCGTCGCGGGAGACTTCAAGCCGATTAATCGACTTATAAACAAGACTTGGAACCACACCAAAACCGTCTAAGACTTGGAACCACAGTTAAAATAAAATACGTTACAATGACCCTCTAAGCCTAAGATAATGTTTGCGTCCAAGAACCTTGCCCCCAATATCAATTGGGACCAATTTATTTGGGTCAATCTAAACTTCCATTCTTTGGAACGATATCTAGCTTCGTAATATATCCGAGTTGACACGACTCGTGTGTAATAGTGGCTCAAACATTATTCTAAGCAAAGAAAATATAAATATTGCCAATGGCTGTTGTATTACTACTGTAATTTACGTTGATTCCGTCTAAAATTCCACCTGTCCTTATAAGGCGGCCAAATTACGCGTCACATTTCAAACGTGGAACTAAAATTCAAATGTGCGTTCTATTTTTAAACCGCACCAATAGACGACCGCTCCCACACGTTCGGTATTCGAACGTACGTACCGAATTCAAAACGTACCAGTGTTGTGTTTCAGCGGATGACGTCATTTTAACGGTTTTTCGCTACGCGGGATGGTGGGCGGGACATTGCAGTACCTAATTATTACTTAATAGGTCATTTAGAAGTTGAACTTTATCTGCACATTTCATTGTGTGTTACATACAGTCACACTCGCACGCATTCACAGAGAGCCAACGAGAGCACACAATAAATAGAGAAATGTTTTATGAATCCTATGACGTCACAAAATCTGTTTTTTTTCACCTTGCTCCAGCGCAACCTTCTTCTTAGGGCCATACCAATCCATTTTTACGATATAATGTGCATACCCAAACAAAATATTATTTGCAGCATCTTCCTGGCTTACAGCCTCCGCTGATGTGTCTGATCTCAAAGACCCAACTAGTGGGACTATCGGGACCTAAGAGATAGACCAGTGTTCAGAAATTACCTAAGAATACCTATATCCGTAGAAAAAAATAATATAAAAATAAGTCATGTTTTTTTTCACATCAACCGATGTGTCGATTGGCATTTCCGTTTAATTATCGCGGAATATTTATAAATAACGAGTGTTGCCCGATAATAATGTTTTTGGTTGTACAGACTTTATAATCGAAGGCCGCTAGGATGATTAGCCGACCGAATATTATTTATACCAGCTAAAACTATATTGATTAATTGGATCGAAGGTTTTTTTTTCTAAAATATTTATTTTAACTCACTATTATTTTGTATGCCATAGTATCGTGGGAAAAGTTAAGTAAAATATCTATATAATTTATGAGTCTAGCGTTCTTGAATACATTTGCATGATATCGTGAAAAAAAAATGCAAAGCTTGTTTTTGATAACCATAAATAAATTAACGATATTGTTCTTTTTAGTGTGGCTAACCGGGTACGGCGTGCGATCACAATCGTGTACTAGATTATCTATACTAATATTATAAATGTGAATGTTTGGATGGATGGATAGATGGATGGATGTTTGTTACTCTTTCACGCCCGAACGGCTGAACGGATCTAGATGAAATTTGGCACAGAGATAGATTATAGTCTGGAATAGCACATATGCTACTTTTTATCCCGGTAAAATGTATGGTTCCCGTGGGATAGATGTTTTAATTTTTCATACTTTTTATCGCGGGTAACACCGCCGGGCGCAGCTAGTGTTATTATATTTTTTCAAAGTGTACATACCTACCCTATACATTCAATGCCGAAACCAGAAACGAAAATAAATTTAAAAATAAATAACCCATCAGCTGTTACCTTCGCCACGTTCCCATCGCGAAAAAAAAATCTAATTCAAAATGGCGCCGCCGCTCTACATTCGGTCCATTGCGACTTTTTCATCATCTCGCGCCCTAAGGTCATGACCCTTTAGAAAAGATGTTTCCCATGCGAATCTTGTATCTATTGTTGTTATACTCTCACGCTTCCGTGTTGCGAAACTGGGGTTGCCAGGCTAACAATATAATTCATGTCTCAGTACGTAGGTATTGACATACAAGTGACCAATAAGTCCAATGTTACAGCTGTCCTCAACACTTAGCTACAGCAACAAGAATGAAAAATAAACCGCTTTCGAATAAAAAAAAAACACGTTGAAATCGGTCCAATCATTTAAGAGCTACTCACGATGCCACGGACAGAATCAGAATATGTTTAATTCATGTAAACCATTAAGTACAGTACTTATGAATTGTCAAAAAAGTTACGAAATGCTAAGCTACACCTTTACCGCCCGTTCGGAATGCCGTTCCTATGGAGAAGAACGAGCGAGAAACTCCATGGTTGCTCTTTTTTAAAAAATATCTTTAACATTTTTTATCAATACATTGTTATAGGTATGTGAGTAAATTGTGGTAGGTATGTATCCAGCGAAGCTTGGGACAGTCCCATCTATCTGCCACACTCAGGATGCTGAGGCACTGTCCCGAATGCGCTGCATTAAAGATCACCGCTTGCGCATAACATAGGCCTCAAACATATAAAACCGGTATTATTTTATAACCGATTACCAACCCCTACACGTATCGGTAAAGCTGTGGATACTTTACTGAAAATTTACCGGACATCTTGGGAGAATTTAAAAAGTCAAGTTATACAATTTTATTATTATTGATTTCACTCGTGCACGTTTATGAACGCACAATGGTTAATATCCCGCTAATATTGCACATTATATATCACAAGGAAACATGTTTTTACGAAAATAAAGCAAAATTGTCAACTTCAATCGTTCAACTGTAGTTCGATTTGAGGAAATATTTTGTGGTATTTTTTCCTGGTTGTATCTTGGATCGCCCCCAGTCTATTGTACGGTACCCATAATACGAGTGGCCCTTAGTTTGGGATCATAATTATTTGTCTGGCGAATGTTTGTAGCCAACCCGTCGCTGCTCTGGTGACATTTAGTGCGTTAACCCGTTGCGTGTTATCATCACAGGATGTCGGTAATAAGCTTAGTAATCCTTGTACTGGCGGTGACATATGTGTTCAAGTAATAGTATCGGATACCGGTTTTTATTGAATCGGTAAATGCCGGTATTATTGAATCGACAAATACCGCTACTATTAAATAGGAAAATACTGAGTTTCATTGAATCGGAAAATACCGGTATTATTGAATCAGTAAATACCGATTTTTATTAAATTGCCAAATACTGTTTTATTACGGTTTTCGGATTGATCGACCCAAACGTATCAGTAGCGGTGACACATCAATGACAAAACCGATTTTACCGGTTCATGGAAGATTAACTACACCTGAATCGAACCATGAGATGGGTGCGATTCGACATTTTTTTGTTGAAGAGACTTGGCTATTTTCTTTTTTCTATTAACTTATCATGAACACTATTGTGCTCGACGGTACCGGCGCGGGCGCACGCTGCGTACACAAAGCTAGAATCTTAAAGCATTGTTTATAGTACAACGCTCCTCATTAGCCAACAAACTAACAGTCAAACACGTGCTGGGCACATGGATTATGTAATCTTTCAAGTTCACTGTAAAAAAAAAACTAAAAAAAAATAATACAACCGAATTGAGAACCTCCAATTTTTTGAAGTTGGTTAAAAAGACAAGCTCGCTGAATTTCTCGCCGGATCTTGTCTGTTAAGGTCGCGTTCCGATCCGGTTGTAGTAAAGAAAAAAAAAATGTTAATTACATGATGAGTGACAATGAAAGCTCCGAATGAACTAATTATTTGTATTATTTGTAAGAACACCACAGCATCAATAAAAATGCTTATATCCATATAATTTCAAGAATTTGTCTTAACATATCTTACGTCTTCGAGATCGAACCAAAAACTTACGATTTGGATCAAATGTATGAGAAAATGACTAATCTTCCATGATCTTATAGTTATTCTGCTATTCGGGGCGGAGACGAATAAAAAAAAACAAAGATCATAAAAATCGGCCCACCCGTTCTTGATTTATAAATGGTATAACTAACACGACTTTTTTATAGATATATGTAGATTAAAAGAAAAAATGCAGACTTGGCCAGAATTAGATAAAAATTAGCACACCAAATGTACCGTCCCCAAACTAAGCAACGCTTGTATTACGGGTACCGTACAGGGACTCAATTCTGCTATTTTAAAAACGCTTCAGTGGAGTGTCGATAGCGTGTCGATTAAATGATTTCAGTCATTTGGTAGTCTACTAGTTGTTAAGACCAGCGACTTTCCACTGACCAGCCATTCAACTGCCATATAACTATTTCGTATTCTGAACTACAGTCGCGTATCAATATAATGTAGCTAAGTTATGTTATTCGAGTCGTTATCTGACGTTTCTAGCAGTCGACACACAACCATTGACACTGAAATGAGACTCCATCGAGACGACATTAATGTTTTAGCAGAATAGCCAATCTGCCACAGTCATAATTGAACCTCAATGGCGTGTCACTGGAATGGGCGCGATTTCGGTGACACCCGAGCTAATAATGGATCATTTTGTTCCAATTTTCCCAGACTGGAACAGATCCTGCAACCATGCAGTGTAGAGCCGTGCGGCCTACGTTCAAACCACAAGTCCATGCTGTCGTCCAATGCAGCTAACACAATAACAACCAACTACAATGTATGTATAACAGCAGTGATAGCCACGTTGGTAGAATGCTTGCCTCGGTAACGAGGATCGCAGGTTCTAGGATTTCTGGATTTCATGTGCGAATCTCATTTTCAACCATGATGATCACTTGCTGAACGATGAAGGAAAACATCGCGAGGAAACCTGCATGTCTGAAAGAACCCCTCGAACGATGTGTGAAGTCCGCCAACCCGCACTGGGCCAGCGTGGTGGACTATGGCCTAATCCTCATCGCTTTGAGGGGAGGCCCGTGCCCAACAGTGGAACCTTAAAAGGGCTGGCATTATATTATTATAATAGACAATTTATCTACACTCCACAGATAGCTCTATCATCGCTATTCAGTACACCTCTTCGCCATTTCGAACGCGCGCACGCATCCTTTGTCAATGATGTAAGCGGAAATGACGTCACCACGAAAAAAGCTATGTTCATAGCCTCCGACACGCTTTTATACGCATGTTGGAATCCTAAATCGTGACCTTAAGTTTATTTTATGGATTAACCGACCGTCGGATAACTGACCATCGTATATTATTCGCAGATACCCAACTGTTGGGACTATATCGCGGTAGTATAAAGGGCCATTAATTAATCACGTGAGGCGCGAAAGGAGAGGGGGGGTTCCGGAAAAATCCGTTTTATTCCGTTAAACACGCGATTTCTAACCTCTCCGCAACCTTCTAGGCATTTCTTCTAGGCAGGCAACGGTTCTTAATTTTCCAGAATTAAATTAGATTATGCTTGCATTCGAATGTAATATTCTGAAGTGTCTCAAGATACGGTGTACAAGAAAAATACACTGGATATTGGGTAGGGGTAGGGGGGCTGGGTTAGTTTAAAACCTCACCACGTATCACCAGGGGGGGATTTCAAAGTTGCTAAAAACATCACGTGATCAATGGACGACCCCTAAGATAGACCTGTCAGCATTCTTCAGGTATCTATCTGCCTTTAAAGACCCTCAAAGGTGTATAGGAACTCGGGCAAGTTGCCAATGTCGAGGTAGGCAAAGGCTGTTAGTAACTAAATTGTTGTTCGGCTGATAAAATCCAAGCAATTTATGGATGTATCTTTTTCTCCCAGGAACTAAAGGCATCGTTTGGGATAATCGAAAAACCGAACTACCTCGCGTACAAAGTAACTGTACGTCAAGTGCGAGATTATTCGTAAGCTAACCGTATACTTTATAGTCTACCGTATTTAGACATTTTGTATGGCGAATTGAAAGTTTTAAATACCGTCCGCTAGAGGCACTTTTCAATTCTCCATACAAAATGTCTAAATACGGTAGACTATAAAGTATACGGTTAACTCGCACATGACGTGCTGGTACTTCAGCTTATAAGTTGTACTATTAGGCATGATGGGCCAACTTTGGCACCAACCGGATGCAATAATTCCCTCCGGCCCGCTAAAGGGCCCGAAAAGGTCGTTGAAATTTGTTAAACACAACGGTACTCGAAGGTTTTCGTAACATCGTAAATAGAAAAGCCCGTCATTCCTAACATATTTGCATTTACCGCCATCTGTGGAGTGGTAATAGGTTGACACAACATGGCGGACATGCCGTGTGAAGTAATATTTAACGTTTACATTTACATATTGGTGTGAAATTTGTTAGATTTAGCGGAACATTGACTTTTATTACACCGTCGTGGTTTGGGGGCACGAGCTGGAGGTCTCGGCTGTCTTAACATCTATGTACTATCAATTGATAGATTGCAATAACATATTTTACAGCATATATCGCGTTTATTTTATGTGTTTACGTTCCCAACGTTTTTGGGATCCAGTAATTAATGTAACTAAATCCAAAACCAAGCGCACCATTGCAAGACCGCAAGACACTTTGAGCACTTTCTGCGTAGATCGGACCACGAGCAACATCCTCAGTGCTATGTCCACTCTTCATCCCTAATAGCTACTGTTGACAGGAGACATAAGATGTTCGCTGTCGCCACTTGCTGTATTCGCAATCACACCGCACTGAACGATCTTCTGAATCCTAGCCAACGATTAGATTTGTCTGTAGATAAAGTTCTGGGAGAAACATACATCACCGATTATATATTGTTGGTATAATATACCTGTGGCCTTTTAAAATAGACCAAACTAAGTGAATAAGTGCTACAGCTCTAGTTATCACGACAGGGTAAAGACGCATGTTAATATTCAAGCAATGAGACCTAGTGCGGTATGTGAAAACAAAATCAGTTGTGTGGTTACAAAAAAACTCGCTGCGCTGCTCTGAACTGGCTCTAACGGTCGCCGCGGCATGTTGTGCTGTCTCTGTCACGCCTAATAAGTGAACATTTCCCTTCCGGAGGTAATGTGTTTATCAGTTTAGTATACTAGCTTGGTGGTACGAATGGGTGGAGGCTAGCTTAATCGTAAGTGGGTTGCAAGTTTTTTTTTTTTTTTTTTTTTTTTATTACATTATAGGCAAGTATTTGATCTCGATCTCACCTGATGGTAAGTGACGATGAGATCTACGATGGAGCATACTTGCCTAGGTAGGAAGGCGGCAGTAGATAGAGACGCTACATTCACTAGGCACATGCAGCGCAACTGATCTGACCCGCCATCCATGAATGGCAACACCGAACATCATGCCGGAACACGGCTAGGCCGCTTGGCGACATGGCTTTGTTCAGTGGGTGGTGACTAGCCACGGCCGAAGCCTACCACCAGTAGAGTTGTCACCTGGTTGGCACCACCCAGGGTCACGTGTAGGGTATCTCGAGGGTACTTAATTCTCCTACGGACGAAGGTGACTCGACCCCAAAATTGTATTGTATTGTGTAGTTGTAGATATAATATTATAAATATAATAATGTATAATATTGTATTGTATTGTATTGTGTAGTTGTAGATAATTATAGGACCAAATGGGTGAGCCATTTGGACCTTAAGACTTAAGATGTTTATCTGGGATGAGAATTTCTTATGGGTGTTAATTTGGAGATTTTTGGGAAAGCAGATTGAGAATAAGTCATCTATTTTGGTATCCAAGATGACGGAAGTAGAAAACAGATAATGGGTGTCACAAGAAAATGTTAATAACATTTTAGAAGTTGGAGACTTAGCTCATTTTATCACATTTAATATTTTAGACAACTCAAACTTAACTCGTGTTTAGTTTTATAACGTAAAATATCTTAATGCCGAAAGAGTTAATCCTTCCATTGTTTCAACATGAGCTAACTATTTCAAACAGTTTCGTCAATCTTCTCCATCAGGATGCAGAACTGTGTCAACTCACTTAATACGTAAGGTCAATTGGTCATAAAAGGATCATAATGGAGCCATTTCGCCATAGCAGCAGTGTAGGCATGGACCTATTTCGTACGAAGATGCTGCATTGACACACTTTAGTGCCGGTTCCCAAAAGTTTCCCAGCGGTCGACATAAACGAAAACTGATTTTGGGAGTCGACGAGGTCTCAAAATCGACCCCTATTCATTAACACAAGTTCTTATTTGAAACTTTCAAGATACTGTATAAGTTGTGTCGCGTGTACCAACTTGTTATAAGAATGACTGATATTTTTGTAGGAAGTATCATTGTTGTACTTTTAAAAACTCAACGAGTCGATAAGCGTGCACAAGTTTGTACAAGATGAGAGTATTATTTTGAATCAATAGGAAAAAAATGGAGATAGGATTTTTAAACATGCAGGTGTCTTCACGATGTTTTCCTTCACAGTTTAGCAAGTGATAATCATGGTTGAAAATGAGATTCGCACGCGAAATCCAGAAATCCTAGAGATGCGAGCCGGGGTTTGAATCTGCAATCCTCGTCACCGAGGCAAGCGTTCCATCAACTTGGCTATCACTGCTTACATAATGTTTTCAACAAAACATCTCTAACCACAAACAAAAAACCCGAATCACGTATCTATGGAACGTTGAAAAAAAAAGGAACGATGAACAGGCTTCATTCAGCCGTTATTCTGTAGCTCTTTCTAGCACGTACGGACAACTCGCTCTAACGTCTCGAGGTAATCACCATGTTCTTGTATCATCTTAGAAGGTCCTAATTTACATTATCATTACTTTTCTAACTATGACACTAGGACGTCTAACACCTCAGTTTTCCCGCGACCATGGTTGCTGTAAAGCAGCCGAAACGTCGGGAACGTAAAAAACATAAAATAAACGCGATAAAATTCGTAAAATTACATTTATTTCAATGTAGTATTCGCAATATAAGAAATCAATAATTTTTTTTGTATTTTCCAAGAAATTAGGGTCCAATATAAATAACGCGTAAATTGGTTGGGGATTCATTTCATCATCACCATTATCTTCAGAGGTATTTATAATCTTATAAAAAATCTCAAGAAATACTTGACACTGGCAACAATTTGAAGCCAATTGCCAACCTAAAAAAAGTAGAATAACTGAAATAAAACTAATCTTAAGGATGTTATCGCGGTTTATTTTTTTATTCTACGTTCCCGACGTTTCGGCTGCTTTGCAGCAACCATGGTCACGGGAGGACTGAGGTGGTTGACGTCCTGGTGTCATAGTTTGACGGGGGTACCCTCATATTTAGTTGTTACTTGCGGTCCGATCTACGCAGAAAGAGCTCACTGTGTCTTGAGGTCTTGCAATGGTACGCTTGGTTCTGGATTTTATGATGTTCACTACAGGGTCCCAAGCTGGTGGTAGCACCCAGCCATCTTCCCTATTGAAATTAGGATGTTTTTTAATTTCAATGGCCTCGCGTATCATCCTTGGTCGGAATCGGTGTTCTTTTGCGAGGATCTGTGGCTTATCAAATCTGATATAATGGCGGGTGCGATCTTGTACATGTTCACAGATTGCAGACTTCGTGGAGCGCCGGTGTTTTACATCATTACATCCCGTGACCATGGTTGCTGCAAAGCAGCCGAAACGTCGGGAACGTAGAATAAAAAATAAACCGCGATAAAATCCTTAAGATTAGTTTTATTTCAATGTGTAGTATTCGCGTATATATAAGAAATCAATAAGTAGAATAACTGTCAACTAATACTCGCCATTACGATGACATTATGCGTCGATTGTGTTCGCACACTTAGGGTCCAGCTATCGTGCAATGGTCTAGCGTACTAGCTGGTACTACGATCGATACCCCTCGAGGTTGTTGAACTCAACAGATGCGAGCACCCTCGCGGTGCGGCAGGCAGGGGTGGCGGCATGGGGGTGGCTCGCACACACAGATATATTAGAGGAGATATGTTATGAAAGCGGTGGGCTTGCGCTCACCTTTAGCCAAAATTACGCTAACATAGAGTTTTCGCCGTCAGTCGACTGCAACTGCACGTCGGTATCGGAGCTCTAACTTTTTTTTTAAATGCCGTGTTATTCCGTGGTTATTAGCTAAAATACTAGCAGCAAAGTGAACTACGCGAAAGATGGAATCTAATTTCACCAGCCAGTATTAAGTATTTTATTTATTCGTCTTTAAAATCATTAAAAACAACAAATCAAAAAATATTTAATGCCTTTATTATGTTATTTTAGTTTTCATGTAGCACAACGACTTTTTATTTTTGTACAAAATACATGGCTCTTTAAGTACCACCTATGTTCGAATACTGAGTGAATGTACGCGGCAATGGATAGATCGTCTGCAGATATTTTGAATAAACTGTTGCGTCGCGTGGTACGGCCGCTGTATGCGGCGACGACGCAGCACGCACCGAATTATTGGCACGCGTGTGTGTGTGAGACTTCGTATTGGTTGGTTTTATGTAATTGCATGTGTTTTGTGGCGAGTGGTGGGGACAAAACGGAGACAGCGAGTTCCCATACATTTTGAACCGCACGGCATATCTCTCGTGATCTGTGCTCGCACAGCTATAGCAATACTGTTAGATATTAGATAAGTTGACCTAACTTAACTAGACCTGCAGTTATAGTAACTAACTAGCTGTCCCGGCGATCTTCGTACCGCCTAACAATGAAATGGAAGATATTTTTTTTCCCATGTTTTAATACATAGTTATTGTTTACTAAGGCTTTGAATTTAATGAAATAATATGTACTATAATTAAAAAGAAAATAACTTAAATATTTACAAAGTAATATAAATTAAAAAGAGTATAGAAAAGCTACAAAAAGTGTAAAAAATTTGGCCCATGCGACAGCGTGCCCAAGATGCTGGCCGCATCTCCTCGCTGAATAGCCAAATTGCTATTGTTTTAATTCAAAGATCATACCGCCCGCCCGCTTGGATCTATAAATAGTTTAACTAACATGACTTTGTTTTATATATTATATGTGTGTGTAGAAGATTAGTACGATCACAGAACAATTGTTTTAATTACGCAAGTATCCAAGGTCCTCACAGATAAGATCCCCCATTCTGAGGGTGGAATTTATTATAGATAGTCATATGGCATTTTCGGTGGCTCATTACATATACAAACTCCTCCCTCCCTGTCGACTGTGCCAGTGTTGCCAGCCCTACCAAACTCAAAAGCGGAAAATTACCGATAAGAAAACAGAAAAATTGTTATTTCAGAACATTCGTTCGTATTCCGCCGTCGTACTTTTGACAGATATCCCATACAATATCTGTCAAAGTGACAGTTACTATGCGATTACTGTTCAATTATGGATCGATTGTGTTAGCAGACTTGGGGCCTAAGGGCGGTTGTCGCATAGTAACTGTCACTTTAGACAGATATCCCACACAATATGTGTCAAAGTGACAGTTACTATGCGGTTGCTGTTCGATTATGGAGCGATTGTGTTAGCAGACTTGGGGCCCAGGGGTGGTTGTCGACACAGACTATGGTCTGACGTCACACGGCACATCCATATGCTCAGTGGAAGTTGGTCGTCGTTAACGGCGCGTCACGGTACACGGCCACGGAGGGCTGGTAGGAGAATCGTTATAAGTTTTTTTCTTCAACTGACTCTTTGGTCTAGTGATTATGAGCATCGGCTGCCGATTGTCAGGTCGCGAGTTCAATTTCGGGTCATGTAATATGGTTAAGTCGACGGTCTATTTCGTAGTATTGTTTATGGGACTTAATAGTGTTTGTATAAGCCTAAGGGGGTACCAACATAATATATACGACCTGATTAGCTCAGTCAGTAGGACTCTGCTTTCTGTGATGAGAGTCCCTGGTTCGGATCCTGGTAGGGGACAATCTTTGTTAGATGAGCATGAATGTTGGTACCCGAGTCATGGATGTTTAATATGTATATAAAGTATTATATACTGAGTTCGCCCTCAGTCCATTTTACGGTACACATAATACAAGCGTTGCTTAGTGTGGGACCGTATAGTTAGTGTGTTCGTCTGGCGATATTATTATATAGATCTTTTCTTCGGATTGTTGCCGTTTGAATCGACTGGTGTACTCCTGCCTACTCCTTCGGGGTATCCGTGCGTGATAGTCCATTTTATATTCCAATAATCAACAGTGTCCAATTTTGCGGAAACAAATATTGATCTTCCAACCACCGTACTATGTTAAAACACTCCAACAAAACATTCAAATATAGCCCCTAAACACAGTACACACACGGTCATTTTCACATTAAATACGTTAATACATCGTAAAAAAAAATCAATAGTCAAGCTCGTCTAGTGCGTGCAATTACAGCGTTTACAGTTCACGGAATAGGGTGGCATTTGCGGTGATATTGATTTCGCAAAGGGCATCCCTTGAAATGAGGCAGGTGTTATCAGACCCCATTGGAACCCTTGGGGTTATTACCAGCATTGTTTCCGCTGATAGCATAAATTGTCATTCTGCCGCGTGGTCTAAGCTTTGGGTAAGGTACTGCTTGCCCCTTCAGGGAATTGGGCGTGATATTATAAAGAACTTAGTAATATCGCTAAACGAACGCAACAACTAAGCAACGCTTGTATTATGGGTACCGTACAATGGACTGGGGCGGTCCCGGTAACGCTCAAACCGGGGCTTATTAGGCTAGGATTGTCGACATTGAGACATACACAAAAAAAAGGAGAAAAATATTTAATTTCCCGCTAAAAAGTCGGTACGAGCATTTATTTTTCGATCAAAATGCCAATAAGATGCATAGGAAGGATATTTCAATGTAATATTTAAGTAGTACCTCTTATGTTCAATCTAAATGGGGCGCGCATACCTCCCCAGTCTAAACAGACTTCACTTTCCCAACGCACGTAACTACCCGCTTTAAAAGCAAGATAAAATAAAACCCGATCCTCTGCAGTATAATTTTCCGTGGACCGAGATGCCATTACGGACTTTTTTTATCGGCCCCATAGATCCTCTATGGTCAAGTAACTTTTTTTACAGGCTGTGGTGTGGTATGGTATGTGTTCCCTAACGTCCCAGATTCTTGTGGCAATGGAATAGGATATTTAGGGCGAGCATAAGGCCTGCAATTTTTTTAAATAGCTCTTAGACTTCATAAATAGTTTTGACTTGTACTGGCATAATACGTGAGATGTATCACCATCTCACGTATTATGCCAGTAGTATACCCATATTACGTAGTATACCCATATTTTTTTGAAATAAGAATAAGAAAGTCGGTATTTACCGTACTTATTTTTTTTTCATATGGCCTGACCCGCCAGTTATTTTTCGAGCGTCAAGAAAGAATGACTTCCCACCCAACCATAAATATGGGAGATACATGGAGGCCTAATCCGTAGACACGGCCCCATAAACCTCCCCTAATCCTTTCAGTAAAGTAGAGGATACTTTACTGACATATTACTGAACTTCTAGGGCGAACTAGACAAGCCAAATGTTACCATATTTTAAATTTCTGCATTTGAGCACATTTATGAACACATCATGATTATTATTACACCAAAATAAGACATAATAACAATTCAAAGAAATAACAACAAAAAAAAACTAAATCGACCACCATTCTTTGAATATCCTGGCATTAATTCCTTCGCCTGCCCTACTGGACGAATTAAACAACTACTACTCTCTTTGAATAACTCCAAAAAGTTCAAATAGTAGATACCATAGATACACTTACCTAAGACTAACACGAAGACCGTGTAGTTCACGTTTCGTTTACATAAAAAACTCGTACTCTGTCGTGTATATCTATGTAGTATGTAGTTGATGCAAGCAGAGAATCCCGTGGGTGGAGGTACTTGTACAGATTTAAACTATCATCCGGGTATCAGATGACCGTTAAATTCCGATAGGAGAGAGTTAGGAAACCTGTTCTGAACTGGTACTGATCTTGAGTTCAACTTGGCCGTTGACCCGTCTTTAATTTAAACTTTAGTTGGGAATAACTAATCTATCCATAAACGGTTTTTTTTGTTGCTTGAAAAGTTGCCAAGTAAGGATCTAAGTAAATGTGGTTTGAACATTATATAAGGTGTAACAATAATAGTGTATAATTTTACAGGGCCAACAGTAGATTATAGAGATAACATTCCCAAAGAAATAAATCAAATTATAAGCCATTAAAAAAATTACTCCCTGTACTGAGCGCACGGCTAAACGCTACTGGGTCGCCTTGTTAAAAAAAAAACAAGCATGAATTTACACAATTATTATATACATCAACGTGATCCATATAACTCACTGATTCATCTGTAAAATATTTTACACTATTTTTGTTATACGTTCAGAAAGTAATTACTACAGATACAATTATTTTAATATTTTTTTACATCCATTCGCTAAAGGAACGTGAATTTCGAATATGGAATTTGATTCACGTAATAATAGTTGTCAATTAGCCCCGCCTTTTTATTCGACTTAAAAAAAAGCAGGAGGTTCTCAATTTGAATGCATAGTTTTTATTTTTTTTGTTACAAGTTTCTTGTCTATAACAATAACTGTTAGCGGCAAAACGGCGGACCTCGCAGCTCGTGCATTCCCTAACGAGTTTGTAGATGTAAATAAAACTAATTTATCGAATTTTATCGCGTTTATTTTAAGATTTTACGTTCCCTATGTGAGCACCTTCTGCGTAGATCGGACCGCAAGCATCAACTAAATATGAAGGTACCCAAGTCCAAACTATGACACTAGGACGTCAACCGCCTCAGTCCTCCCGTGACCACAGTCGCTAATTTAGTAGATGTTCTTGTAAATAAATTCGTTACCAGAATTTTGTTACTTAAATAAGAAAAAAAACCATGTCGTGAGTGTATCGAATAAAAAACAAGACTGATTCGATATAGCTCTATGGGCAATGTTTTTAAATCCCTATTCTAGAACATTGCTCGAAGGTCGTATTCGACATAATAGCATTTAAAACTCGGATCAACTGTTCAATGTATCGTGCAAAGGAAACACCGTGATGGCAGGGTATTGCAATCAAAGTAGATTCTGTGCGTGACCAGCTCGTACGTGTTCGCATTATCCCCGTCGTTACAGGTAAAAAGGAAAGGGAAGGATAGATGACCAAGATTGCCGCGTGAAATTAGTTTAAAGTGACCTCATATAACTATAAAAAAAGACTGTTTTTACCGATAAGTGACATAGACTTAGGGCTTTTTGTGCTCGTAAACGCTATCAACCACTTATTTGACAGATCAAGATATACTTAACACTGGCAAAATGACATTATTTCGTAGCCAATTGTCAACCTACAAAAAAGAAGAAGAATTTAGATTTATACATAATTAACACTGGCCAAATATCTAAGATGCTGACGTCATATTTTTTAAAAGAAGAATTAGTGTCGCATCCGTTCTCTCCATTTAGTCGCGGTCACGGGCGGCGCGGGCGCACGCTCGCGCCTGCAGTAAAAAGTATACAACAGATAAATTACTAACAGTACACAGTGTAATTCACTCTTACTCTCGTTGTAACTTTTATTTTCTAACCATTTCGCTCGTTACGGTTGGCTGGCTGGCAACACGGCTCGTGATCCATTAGAGTAAGCGACGATAGTACGTTTTTATTTTTATTGTAAAACCATAGATGATTTTCCATAAACGAGACCGCCAACGATACCGCTTAGCCAATGCAGGACGTTGAAATTACCTTGGACACGAAGCATTTATGGTTTCTGATGATTACGAGATTTTAGGTTAGAATATTGTCTATTTTGAAGACGCTAAACTAGTACCGGCTTGATATAATATACCTTTTTGTTATTGAACGCATACTTCAAAAGGCTTGTACGCGTACAAAAACTGTAACATCCTTATCTATGATCTTCTAAATTCAAAAATCTTCATGAGCTCACTCGCCGGCTCGCGTTCGAAATTCGAATACACGACGAAACGAGACGTTACTTACAAACGAAACAGGTTTTAAAAATTCGGCTCTTGAACCAAACGCTTATACATAGAGCACTTATATTATACAACTTTTTTTTTTCGAGATTAGAGGTGGGCGGTGAGATAGGGGCGCATTGTTGTCTGTTAGACAACCGCAGCTATAAAAATAACTTTTCTTTGTCTATGGTCCATCATTTGTTTATACCTTTTTTTAATAGCAATGGCGTTACTGTCTTTATTACCGATAAGCCCTTAAGCATAGACGATTGTCCAGAAGTGGGGTTCTTTAATTGCCTAAAGGTTTGCGAACCAAGGTTTTGTAGGTTTCGTAAAAACATTAGAATTACAGCTTTTGTTGTAGTCTTTTGTAGACTACCATCAAAAGAAAAAAAACAGCTGACACGTTCCATCCGAAAGTTTTCTCGTTTCTCTGTTGTCATTTACAACTATTTATTGTTGTTATTTTCAACGCCTATCTGTACGGCAAGTGCGAGATTATTCGTAAGCTATCCGTGTAGTCTATAGTCTACCGTATTTAGACATTTTGTATGGAGAATTGTAAAGCGTATCTAGCGGACGGTAACTTCCAATTCTCCATAAAAACGTCTGAATACGGTAGACTATAAAGTATACGGTTAGCTCGCACTTGACGTGCTGTCTCTTATAAGAGTCCTCACGACACGACAATTATCAAACGTGATACCCCCAATTTAAGCAGTACCTACCAACCTATTTAGACTTTAAAATATTGGACCGTCATCTTTTGACCATCCTAAGCTTGCTCTTTTGCCCAGAAAAGTCAGATTCCTGCAAATGTATGACTACATTTAATTTTCTTAACTCCAAAACATTGCGAGTCGCAACAAGCAGTATTGAAATCATTTGTTTTGATGTTCTTTTATCAATATGACCCAATTCCTCAATGGAAGGAAGTGTAGAATAATTATGTTTCATTGTGTCTAACGCGTGCTATTAATGATTGTGTTATGGTCAGGAATAGTAAACAGACTTTTTAAAACTTGTCCCAACAGTGGCGACTGGGCCCTGTAAGCGAACATCTCGTCATCAAAGATAACACCGATAACACCAAGATGTCCCACCAAACGCTCCCAACACTGTCTCCTGGAAGCCTGGATCTATGACAATCTTTATAAATGAAACTCGACCTTAGACTCCTAGAAGCATCATTGAAATAAAACTAATCTTACGGATTTTATCGCGTTTATTCTACGTTTTTTATGCACAAAAAACCAAAACGATTTGTGTAGGTACCTAGTTCTGGCGAGTTCGCGTGCACGTAAGGTCGTAGTTCGCGTGCTTCAATATGTAGCTCGCTACACTATTCTACATTATATCTTGTAGAACCTGGCTTATGGAAACCAAAGCAATGCGATCCTGCAATCTCCGTAATAGACGCCCATGTCAGCCTCTGCAAGTTGATGATTGCAAAGCAACGTTCGTTGACGTTAACCATTTCCCCCTAAAGTTAATAAACCCGTCTCTATCAAGCGTATTACGTCTGGTTAGTCGGAGCGAGATGGATATATAAACATAACTTATCGCGTTATTGCGTTATTGCCGACATCCTTTTTGCAGATAAAAAAGCTGTTGTTGTTTTTTAACGGCAACGGCTACGGAAATAATAGTCAAAGTGGCTAGGTATGTAGGCATTTATCGCGAACGGTCTTTGCAATTTGTCGAACTGAAGCCTTAAGAAAATTGTCTATGATGAAGCAGAGGTTTTTTTTATTAGGTTCCACACGATAGTACAACATAATCTTCAGCCAGTCATCCAACTAAAGCTTTTCAGATAAATGTGTAGTTAGGTCATTGAGTTAATAAGGTAGGTTACACGAATACACGAGGCGCCAATCTGAACGCAAATCGGGATGGTGTGTTAAGGCTTAAAAAAAATTCTAATGACATTTGTCTATACTTTTTGTGTGAGGATATGACGAAAAGGTTCTCCCTTTCATTATGAAAACGAAAACACTTTCGCGCCATTAGTTATTTGGACCATAGACGTGTTGAATCGAAAAGAGTTCGTTCACCTAGACTATGCTTCAAGGTTATTCGCGATTTGGCATGATGTCATGGCTTACTTTTTTTTTATAAGTAAAGACGTGTGTATTACATATTATAATTAAGTTTATTCACTTACATATAATTATCTTATGTTTTGTGTGTGAAATTTATTTTTGCCTATAACCACTGTGTGAGATCTAGGCGACTTAAGCTTTTAAAGCTAGATAAGTCTATGTTTTAAGAAGTGGACTATGACGTCATATCCTATGTAACGTAAGGTAGATATCTACCTAGGTAAGGTAAGTCAAAAAAGCATTAAACATGTTTGAATGTTTGCTTCCAAGATTTACAACAGCGTAATGTTAACACAAAAACTTATTAACTTAAAAACTTAAAGGCTAATAGTGTTACAGTCTGTAGGCTAAACTAGATACCTACTAAAAGATATTAAAGATAGTTAAGTACTTACCTACGTTTATTTTCAGTCAAGATTTGGTTTAGTTAGACATGTACGTACCTAGGTAAACAAGTAAACATTGATTTGAGATTGAACGTGTTATTAAACTTCATCAAAGCTGTTTTCTTTAAAATTAAGTTAAAACTACGTGGGAATATCGATGACCCATCGATGTTAACCCTTTGAAAATATGCAGGGTTGTTGTGCAGTAAACAAGGAAGTCGCTTACCCAGAGCACTGGCAGTTGGTCTCACAATTCTGGCTGCTTTCTCCCCACATTTTTGCACAGTTCGTTGCACCAAACACAGATCACAAATTAGTACTTATTTCATTATCAGTCTTGTTGTTTTTTTTGTAAATTATCACAGGAGTAAGACCACAACCGCGCGGCGTGGCGGGCAGGCGGCGACTGCTGAATGAACTGAATTGAACGAAGTCCCGCGGGCGCGAAAGACCGTTTGTGATACCACCCTCGACGTTTTGTGTTGGTAGGATAGATGAAAATGTACTGTTATAGTATTTTTTATGATGACTGGTTTGAAAAATTTATAAATATATATGTTGGCCCTCAACAAGGTGACCACAGAAGCAATGGATAAAATATGATCTTTCTGCTAATGGGTAAATTAATTGTGAAATAGGAGCGTTTAAATAGATCAATAATTTACTCTATGATTTTCATCCATTCCATCAACCTAAGCTTGGACTATGATGCGAACTAACCTACTAAACTTGTTTTTCAGATAAGTAAGTAAATTATTTTAAAAGTTTACGCCATACACACCTTACATTATATTTCGCAATGAAAGACGATTGAAAAGTATTTTGGTGCAATAATTAATATATTGAAAGCGCTATTTGACACCTTAAAAATTAAGAAACTGACTTGAAAATATATTCACAGCACATCATTATATCAATCATTCAAAAACGCTTAATAATGACATTGTAAAATTGTAAATAGATAAAACTTCTATGAATTTGGAGGGCTAGATTTTAATACAATAAAACTACTCCCACGACGCATACCTATAAACATTATAAGCTCTCGTACAATTTGAAATTTAGAATGTAACTCCACTTGTTGAGCAATAAATATAGCTTTTGAAAATTCCTTTAAAATGCTTTTTATTGTCCAAGACGGTAAATGTTTTTTGGTAAATCATAAACATTTGGGAATAATTATAAATTTAAATGTGTCATAACCTAAAAACAGCTGTTAATAAAAATAAAGATAGAAATTTTAATTTAAAAGCTGGCAACTTCCGGACCCTCCCTCCTAACTAGATCGAGGATATTAACTTTACAGATTGTAATATTACACCTTATTGCAAGAGCAATAATGTATACATTACAATATCAGTAATCCTGAATGGTATGCCATACAAAAATCATATGGGAAACGAATCATGTTCTTACACACACGTAAACAATGCTTCAAACAAAAATAACCTCTAAATATAACCATATAAGATTTATAATTGTCAGAAGTTACCAGAAAAGCCAGTATTCCTTTACATACACAAACAAAAAATTCAAAGTAAAAATCATATGATCGGGTTCCTTTTATACCTACGCAAAGTAAAACTAGCTCAATCCTAACAGCATAAAGTTTAAATTCAAATAAATTTGGTACTTCACAACCTAGCGCTCTCACAAAGTTAATTTGCAGCTAACTTTAAAAGGATCTCATAGATATTAAATTACATTTCTTGCTTACGAAGTGTAAAATAAGTTTGTTTTACGAGTTATCCTTAAATTCCACAGCAATCATAAGGTTACCTACCTATGTTTCTCTCGCCGATTATAAAAAAAACATGCCGTCAAACCAATGCTTTTCAATTTTTTTAATAAAATTAAATCGGACAAATTAGTTATATTAAAATATTTATTTTCAATTTTGTTAACATTCTTAATTTAAATATTCTCATAAGGATAGCCCATGCATTTTTTTTTGTCATTTTGTAAAGAACCTGCGATCTTGCGCTAGTAAATAGGTAGGTAGGTACCTTTATTAGGTACTGGCACTAAGATGCTACCACTAACCCTACTAACCAGCAAGTCGTTAGGCGAGCCGCAGTCGTTCAAGGGGTACACCATTCATGATCTTTGTCTACGAAAGACAGGTGTGTTATATGGGAAATCCTTTCGAATGGGTTTTGTGTCTAACTTAGCTGAATCCAAAGGTGAATAAGTCAAATCCGACAGCAATTAAGTCGTTCAAGAACCCAATCAAACCCCGTTCATAGGCTTTCCAGGTTCCGGGCCCTCCCAACAGCACAGCGGTAACTCCACTAGCGTCCACCATTACGCGCTAAAACTTAATAACAGAATTATAAGTTTTATATATTCTCAGTTAAGTCATAAAATCATTCGCGGTAATAGCCATTAACCACCCACAACTAAGATGTGTATCTGTTCAAATAAAACATAGGATATCCCGTACCTATCGCATAGATTTATAGATTATCTTATAATTATTTAAAGCTGCCTCTTCGTTTACTACTACACTCTATGGGTGGTAGTCGAACATATATTATACGAGGTTCAAACCTGAGGTACCTCAAATATAGAAATATTGTACCTTCCCGTTAGTGAAAGAAAGACACCCAATCAGAAGTTTGACGTGATTCTTTAGCAAACATACTTCAGAGCCTTTTGTCAACAACTTTACCTAGCTTCCAGCCAGTGTCTGAACTCCGATATTAACTCGGAGCGACTGTCATCTGCCTCCAGACACAACTAGTGGGACTACCGGGGAAATAAACCTTTAGCGGAAAAGGGAAATCTTCCCGCCAGGCGGGTGGTATGGCTTACGTGCTCCGAAAACTCTCATAGCGCGATTCAGGATTGTGTCGAGCCTCGTCATTTGTTCTGAATGTCGTCTACAGCGCCATTTTACTTCTGTATAATCAAGCCTTGACTTAAATTTTAAGAGTTATAAGCAAATTTACAACTCGTTCTACTGCGGGCGTTTGCCACAAATCCAAGACCAAGCGCGCCTGTTTTGTGTGTGGAAGGATGGTTGGTTGGTCACTCCAGCCACCGAATCCCCACCTGGAAGTTTCTCAGCTTTTTGACCTCGCTAAATATCTACTGGATAGTACCCGGTGTGCCCTGGGCCCCAAGTCTGCTAACACAATCGATTCATAATCGAACAGCAACCGCATAGTAACTGTCACTTTTGACCGAAGTCCCATACAATATCTGTCAAAAGTGACTGTTACTATGCGGTTGCTGTTCGATTATGAATCGATTGTGTTAGCAGACTTGGGGCCCAGTACGTGCGCGACTCTTTCGTCTATTTCAATTCAGGCACTGCTTAGATGGCAATCCGTTAGAAGTCCTTGGATAAAAATATGTTTGTTATAAAGTGGCTATGCCCTGTTATAACACGTTATCGGAATCGACTTGGGGATGTTAAAACATCGTTTGGTTATAATGAGAACGTCTCGGCATTGATAGTTCAACATTTTTACTTACTTACCTACTCGTCCAATCAGCTGGGAGATCGCTGAAGGCAATAAAAATGTACTTCTGTGAACGTATAAAAATTATACGCTTTGAATTTTAAACAGCTTACTGTGTTTCTTCTATCAACAACACATTCCGAACGGTTGGGCAGATTTGAAACATACCAATTTACAGGACACACCTTAACGCTTGTAATACTCAAAGGGGTAAGCAGAGGGTGCATTTCAGAGCGCCCACAATTCGTCGATGTTATTTGGTACCTGTGTGATTAATAAAATGCGAGCTTATAGCAATTATTTCAGATACTTTCGACGTCAATATGAAGACGATTCAGGCCACTGGCCAGCTGTGTTTTGGTGAAGTTCGGACTTCCCACAGACGTTCAGGTATCCTCACGATGTTTGCCATCATATTCCAGCAAGTGATAATAACATTGCCAATACAAAGAACATAATTTAATTATATAATTTGACAAGTTGTGTGTGACCCCATCGCCGCAAACATATATTTTTTTATTAAAATGATAGTCCATGAGGCTAATTCCTGTTGCCCGTGCGATTAACAAGTCATTTAAACGTTTCATTTCACATGCTAAGACATTAAATCCGCCCGCTCGTTTAATATTCCACTATCAAACTAAGTTTTTTCAAGCGGCTATTACTATTATTTTTATCTCCAAGCGCGCTAAACTTAAAGGAGTTGACCTATTAGGCCGATTATTCTACGTTTTAGCCGAGTGGCGCGCCCCAAGCGAATGCTCGCGTTGCTTCGTACCAGCATCTGTCATCTGTCAACTTCCTCGCCGTCAGATTGTGTATGTATACTTACTTATATTATAAAGATGGAAACTTTGTTAGTTTGTGAGTTTTGATGGAGGGGTTAATCTTCGGATTTACTGATCCGATACGAAAAATTCTTTCACGAATAGAAACCTACATTATCGCTGAGTGTTATATGTTTCGATATACTGTGGGCGGAGCCGTGGGCAGGAGCTAGTCGTATATATACTTGTACCTAGTTGTATTATGTGATTGTATCTGAGGCCGCTCCAAGTAGGATTTACTAAGTTGAGTGAAAAGTCTTTACACTGCTACGTAGAAATTCTGCCAGAACTTCTGCATCAGCTCGAGTGCGCAACTAACTTTAGCACTGATGAGGGAGTAGTTTTAATTGGCTGTTTTCTCAAGATTTGATCATATGTATCTCTAACATACATACTAATCTATCAATATCATAAGTACATAGCTTTAATAACAATATTCGGAGTGCTATGCTCCAGTTAACACGTGTCTTTATCGAAGACAAGCGTGCTAAAAAATCCAACCGAATGTTCTATCAATTCATAGTTACCTAGTCGTTGAAGAAAAGTTTTTTTTTGTATCTCGGACTGGACTTTGGTTTGACAAAAAAAAGATTTGCCTGACGCTTTGCAACCGCCATATTCGTTTTGATTTGTGTAAAGATCTTCCCATCCTTCCCACTTTGTGTTGCGGACGGCTTCTATAGTCAACCAATTGGTCTGATTAGCGAGATTCATATAGTGTGTGTAGTCCCATGCGACACACAAGAATATTGTACGGGGCACGAAGTCTTTTTAAGCTTACACAGAAATATGATCAGAATATTTTTATTCATATAAACCATTAAGTACAGTACTTATGAATCGGCAAAAGTCACAAGATGCTAAGCTACAACTTTACCACCCGTTCGGAATACCGTTCCTATGGAGAAGAACGGGCGAGAAACTCCATTGTTGCCTTTTTTAAAAAGATCTTGTATACATTGTTATAGGTGTGTGAGAACAATGTAGGAACGGCTAAGCAGACTTAAACATCTAGTCAATAAAAACTGACTAAGTATTTATTTACATTTTTGTTTTAATTACAACTTAATGGCTATATGGTTCCCACATTTACAAATTACTTATGTAAATGCAAATAACAAGGAATAACAATAAAATGTTGCTCTCTATTCTCTGTGGGCCTACCCGTAGTAGCGGTTGGACCGCTTGTGATTTTTTTTATGCCTGCCACACTCCCACCACTTATACCCATCGGGATTCCTATTTATCGGAATTCCTTAAAATTGTTCATTGAACGACTGGCCTAATATTCGTACAACTTTGTGAAGGAGTTTCCCAAGGGTTTGAATCGAAATTTAAAAATTAAAACGGACTTATTCTATGAAAGACATATGTGTGCGTTTTGTGGGGTTATCGATTAACTTAGCCGAATCATAAGGTTACCCAGCGTTACCCTTTCTAAAGGTCAATCAATTATGTTGAAGTAAGTCGTTCAAAAACCCAATCGAGACCCGTTCATAGTACCGAGCCGTGCATATGATGATTGTGTGAATCGGAAAGCCCGCCATATGATGCGAGCCGTTATACTATCAGTTACGTCACGACTTATCAACTAGTTATCGTTTGACCGTTACCGATAACCCAAAGATAAACCGCGGGTTTAAGTGCGGAAGTTAAGATTATAAGACTAGCGGCGCCAGGGTATATCATGCCTGGATCTCCCGAAGGAGCGGGTGGTAGAACTGGGCCCCAAGTCCCCAAGGCCCCAAGATATTGTATGGAATATCTGTCAAAGTGACAGTTACTATGCCGTTGCTATTCGATTATGAAACGATTGTGTTAGCAGACTTGGGGCCCTGTACAGCCATTTACCACATTTCTTTGGGGTCGAGTCACCTTCGTCCGTAGGAGAATTAAGTACCCTCGAGATACCCTACACGTGACCCTGGGTGGTGCCAACCAGGTGACAACTCTACTGGTGGTAGGCTTCGGCCGTGGCTAGTCACCACCCACTGAACAAAGCCATGTCGCCAAGCGGCCTAGCCGTGTTCCGGCATGATGTTCGGTGTTGCCATTCATGGATGGCGGGTCAGATCAGTTGCGCTGCATGTGCCTAGTGAATGTAGCGTCTCTTATCTACTGCCGCCTTCCTACCTAGGCAAGTATGCTCCATCGTGGATCTCGTCGTCACTTGCCATCGGGTGAGATCGGGATCAAATACTTGCCTATAATGTAATAGATAATAGATGATATTTGGTATTTTAATGATAAGGGCAAGCTTAATGGCACCATACTAAGTACTGTAGCGACCTCTTCAACCACAAGCTACACACACGGCGCTTTAGACTACATTAAGAAAAGCTGACAATTCTCCATTCAATCCTGCAACGCGCTAGGAGTTTTCGGAGCACGTAACATATTATATACAAGATCCCGACAACAACCGTCGGGGCATAGCGGCCGCCCCGCCAGCCATACCACCCGCCTGGCTGGAAGATCTTCGCTTTTCCCCCCTCCAACTAATATTACAATAAATTTATCAAAGACACACATTTTTTGGAAAATTAAACAAAATTGACAACTTCACGGATCAACTTCCCGCCAAACAGTCCTAACAGTTATAAATAATAAACAAAATTAAAAAAATACATGTATGCTCTTTGCCAAGATTTAAAAAAATGTGAAATCAAAACACTAGTGCAGTAATATAAAGTGAAAAGCACGCGTGTATAATAAACTGCATTATGAACTTAAAGTCGATGTAATAAGAGTCACCTTACGAGCAAGTGTGTTGAAAAAAATACTTATTTGGTTTATTACGGCTTTAACTGTTTTGTAACTACTCCCAAGCTGATTCGCAGCTGGTACGTAATGTTTATGATCTAGATGAAAGTGAGACAAACAAATCCATATTTATCTTCGCAATCTTTTTACCTTTTGTTTTCTTTTGTCTTCCATTGCTTCAGTGTTTAGTCGGTAAACATATTTTTTGTTATATTTCACGTATTGTTTCCTATAACTACTAAACTGAAAACAAAGGTAGCATCTGTTGAAGAGGAGCGCCGAGCGCCATTAGAGAGTAGGTACTGGCCAAGTTCAAATTAAGAACTACGCGACTGTATGGCATTGCCTAGGTGTCTTATCTTATTATTTTCTCGCCTAAAATGACACTTCACAGTTTTTGCAAGTACCCATAGGAAATCTGCCGAATGTGGCAATTACAATGTCATTGGCATTCGATTACGAGCCGTCCCGCACCTAGTATTTATTTTTAATACATCAGCCAAGATGCCCTTGCAATCATAGACACTCAGCCGATTTTTCCCGCCAAATTTGTCAGGACTACGAGTACTTTTCTATTTTGGACTTTCTTTCCAGCTAGCTAAGGTTCACTCACTAAGTCAAGTCCTAAATAAGGCGTATGTTTACCTACACTTTTGAGGGAAGTACATTATATTATTTATGTAAACAATATATTTCAAAAGCTCTACGAATTCCCAGAAAATATTACGATAACGCCCATTCAAGCTTATCTGTCAAGTGTTAAAAACTAAATTATAAGGAAATTAAGTTAATCAAATTTCGACCTTATTATAATCACTAAAGGATGTTATGTCAGCAAGTGCTATGTTTGTGAGATGCAAAAGCGCGCGAAACCTCGCGTCGGTTATGGTACCGTTGCGGGCGTTATGCGTTCAAATCTGGAATGTCCGAGCTCCCGTATCCGGACTACTGTGAAAGCTATTTTCACGACAAATTCGACTTTCGATGCTTGTAATACGATTCTATAGGTTTTTTACGGAACGCAATTTGTAAATTTGTTTTGGTATCTGGGAATGTCTCGGGTCCCGGTATAGGAACTTGACAGAAATGAGCTAGGGATTTTATATTGAACTCTATTCAGTTGGCTTAAGAAGGACTTGAAAGAAATCATTTTTTTCGGAAATGCATTTAATAAGTTTGTTCGGTATCCAATAACGTGTTCGTCGCAAAATGATAGAAAATTAAGTAGGTAAGTAAGTAAACGACTATTATAATGTTTCTGTAATCGTAAAACAAACGTTCCTGAGGTCTTAAAATTACAAAAAATAATACCGACAAACACGTATGCTTTGGGTAGTTGTCGGTCAATTTATATTTCATAGACATATTATTCAAACTTATGTTTTTGAAAACAAACGTGTCCATTTTCATAATCATGCAATATAATCAGTCGAATTCGACTGATAATTAATTATTTTCGGTTCTGGTATCATTTTAGGGTAAGACAAAAGCAAGTATCTACAATACTTGCTTTATAGTAATATTAGTACTTATCTAATTTTTAACCATGATTACTTGTTACTTGATACACTTTCATGTCTCAGAGGATCTGACCTGTTATCCCCAGTGTGGAGGACTAGGGCCTGTACCTGTAGCCCCTCACGTTGTAAGGAGGCATGGGCCCAGCGGTGGGACTTAAAAGGACTGAATATTATTAGGGTGAAAAGGGATCTTTGTTCGACAAATATGTCGTAGGTATACGCTCTCTACACGCCTCCAAAAACCCTCTGACTTGCTTGACAGATCTGCAGTGAACCATTTCCATAAATCAAAATTTTATCAATCTTGCGTCATTTCTGGTTTGTGTCATTCAAAATTATACTTTGTTTCAAATAGGATAAGAATGATTTCACATTGTTTTATCACACACATGATAAAACATTTTCCCTCGCTTTTTCAAGAGGTCATTGTCGGTCAGGAAACAGGTATGTTAACAAAATACAATTAAAACTAGACTTAATTTTGTCATCATTAAGATCAAAAATCGACTGCGTAACATAATTTCTCACGATCAACATTATTACAAGGCAGCAAAAAGAAAGGTAGTTTAAAAAAACTGATGTGAACTATATCTCGTGCCGTATAGAGTTTGAATCGGTTTGTTTGATATCAATTCACATTCGCGCGCTTTCTTTTGAAGGTTGTGTGAATTATCTTTGAATTTAGGTTATAATCAGTACATCCATAGTGATAAGCTCTTATACCTGGGCTATGTTTCCCACCCCGGAGTGGAAGACAGTTATATAGGTACGTCTACATTACGCAAATGAGAACCTCTATCGCGGATCCGGTTTATTGCAAAATACTTTTACATCAAAATGTCTAAAATATACCTACATAGGTATTTATATCACTCACTCAAATCCTGTTCCTCTGCTTGCCTGACCAACACTTCGGCTGTTAGTTATGGTAGTATAAATATTATAAATTTATTATTCATATATCAATGTGGTCCCCATCTCAAGGAGATAGATAGATATTATTATATGTCTGTCATAGATGATAATTTGTTACCATAGACACAATGAATGTAACTATCGATTCTATGATTACAATTAAAATTACTTACTTTATCATATACCTAATCTATGACATCACCGATTTTATATCAATTAAATATTCTGAGTATACATTATCTATTCGTGAATTGTTAAATAATGTCTATCAAATCAATGTGGTGTTATTTCAGAATAACTGCCTCAATGATGACGTCAATGTAGCTGTCAATTACATTCGATTCCCAGACACTACAAAGTATTTGCACACCTAACTACCCTTATAACAGTTCCTGCTAGTTAACTAGATTATTTAACAGTTTGAGGAACATGGGACTTAGCACTTTGAAACTAGCCCGTCAACAAAATACAGGATACAGCACTGAAGCGCCATCGCCCATTAGTTCTTTATTCAAAATTTCACACAGTATTCAATACAATCGAATGACCATAACACAAGATATTTGGGTACCATAAACTATTGTTAATAGTTTTTTTTCCTGAGGCCAAGTGACGCGGTCACTTGGCGGGAATCAGCTGACTTCGAACAGGTTGGAATGCTCACCTCGTACCACGAAACGCTGCGATTTTATTATTACTTCGTCTATATCGGGCTTTTGATAGGCTTGCATGGGAATATTGGCCTACGTACAAGATCATAAACGTAACAAGGTACCTGCTGGGCTCATAATATGATAGGTACTATGTTAATTAACTTAATGATATGGTAGAAATTTCAATAATCCAGTTACTGAGTTATGTACAAGGTTTTATTAAATCCATTTAATACTTATTGGATACTTACTAGGTTATTTTTGTAGCAGTTGAAATATACGACTATACATAAATAACCAATCAATAAATAAAATAGGAATTTAGTCGTTTTTTTTTCTAAACTCACGTTAAGTCGGTCGAATCTGACAATAGTTGTCGGTTTATTATGAATCTCAGTTTCGTGAAACAGGGTCCTTACTTAGGTAGCATAAGTTAATCCCTTGGGATGGTTCAACCAGGAAAAAGCAAGTCGTTATAAATTATTTAAATAACGTTATCGCAAGTATTTCGCGGTACGCGGGCGCCTCACAACTGGAAACACGAAATCAGCTGAGAGAGCTTGGTGCGGCCATTTTTTTTTCTTTCGCGCGTTTTTTTCGATCATCGACAAAACAGGTTTGTCGCGGACATGATAGTGCTAGCAAGACTGGGCAGTATACATTTTATTATTTAATAGTTCTTATATTGGCGTGGCATTAATAATGATGTCCCATCCCGGCTTCGCACGGAAATAACTTGCACAAACTCGGAACTTATTAGATACCTACTTGACTATTATGACAATTGAATTGTAAGTTTTTAATGAAAATAATCACTCAGTGAGACATAGATTGACCAAGGTACTTATGGAAGATTTTGTCATATTTCTGTTTGCTGCAAATAAGTTCTTAAAGCCCGAATGTAGACTTCTTTCAGCACGACGGTTGCGGTCATATAATTTTCCTAGCTATGTTTGATGATTACGTTAGGTCGTTTCCAAGTTACACGTTCCATAATTAAAAATTATTTGTTAGTGTTCAGTCCAGTTGTAAAGTATAACATCTACGTGTTCCCGCTTTGACCGCCCCGCTACCCATTATGGGTGCGTTCTTAGAATCAGCAATGGCTGGAACGCGTTTTTTTACGAATACTTTACGCGGCAGGTAGGCAGGGTTGTTCCGGGGCTGTGTCGGGGTAGCTTGGCTTTGGTTTCTGGTTATTGTCACGGTGGAGGCCTTGGGGGTTGGATATAAATGCTTATTAGAGCGTCCTTGACAAGATATTGTTTTGTGATCGGTTTCTGCTCTCCTCTCATATGACTGATCATCAATATGAACCGGAGCGACTGCCTGGCTTCGGTACGGGCGGACTAAATGGAAAAAAGTGACCGAAACCTGTGCCTTTTTAATATGTAATTACCCAAGATTGCCGCCGAAGAACAAGTTGTTATAATTCGGTGACCCAAACTGGTCCCGGGCAGCTTTTTAAGTCCGAAAAAGCTTCAAATACCAATGACCTCTCATATTCTAGATAGGTATAATAAAGTTAGCAGGAATAATATACACTTAATCACATACGTAGGTATGTAGGTATCTGTGAATATTTGATGACAATATTAAAACTAGATATGCCTGCAATTAAATGTTAATAAAATTTGAATAATCAGCTGACAGGTGACTCGACGGTAATAAAATTTTCTCATACGTACTTGCGTAAGTACACGTCAAAATAAACCAATGATAAAAATGCCAATTTAAAATAGTTGCAGGTTCTTCTTGTTTTAGTGTATGGCTTCTAGTCTACTCTCTCCATAAATAAAAAAACTAATTTTACGGATTTTATCGAGTTTATTTTTTGTTGTTTACGTTCCCGACGTTTCGGCTGCTTTACAGCAAAGCAGCCGAAACGTCGGGAACGTAAAAAACTAAAAATAAACGCGATAAAATCCGTAAAATTAGTTTTATTTAAATGAGTAGTAGGTATTCGCGTAAATATACGAAATCAAAAGACTTTATAAATAATCTAGGTTTTTTAAAAAGATACTTTGTCCTATAAGTTGTCTATTCCATAAAGCTATAAGCTAGGAACGTATCTCTTTCTCGTCTGCCAAACCATAAAGTTTCGTGCGCACCACGCACGCGCCAACGTCCGAAAACATGATATCCGAGTACCGAGCTTTGCACCAGTTTGCGCCCAATTTTCACATTTTAAGGGGTTATATTAAAAAAAAAAATGTCTCAACAACCACCCAGAAGGCAATAGGACCATTTCTGCCTAATACCAAGGCTGTACACTTTATAATAGTACTAGAAATGGCGTATTTGGTGCAGCGAGTTGCCATGTGACGCGCCCAACAGCTGATTTTGGCGGGAACGCCGGCCGCCGCGCCATGTTGGAATGCCGCCGGCACGACTGGTTTGAACGGTCGACGTGATTTATTTTTCGCGTGCATTCGGAAGTATGTATTATGTAGATCGATCGATATTTTTATTTTATAAAAGATTATCACACGATACGATTATGAGGATTTAGGGCGCTCCATTAGCCTGCCGGATCCATTCTCGCCGGATCTTCTCAGTTGAGGTCGCGTTCCGATCCGGTTGTAGAGTTAAGAAAAAAATATGTAATGACAATTTGTAAGTGCCCCCGTAGGCCTATACGAAATAAACGATTTGACTTTGACTTTGCTGCAGACAGCGACTCTCAACTGACTGAAAGGGATGGAAGTATAGTGTCTAGTGTGTTATTTCTTCGTTTAGTTCCGTCTGTCTTATTTGGATATCCCAACTGCTGGGCACGGGCCTCCCCTCAATGCGAGGGGGATTAGGCCATAGTCCACCACGCTGGCCCAGTGCGGATTGGCGGACTTCACACATCTTTCAATGGGTTCTCTCAGACATGCAGGTTTCCTCACGATGTTTTCCTTAACGGTTTAGCAAAGTGACAGCAGATCAAATCATGGTCAAAAATGAGATTCGCACATGAAATCCAGAAATCCCAGAGGTGCTAGTCGGGGTTTGAACCTGCGATCCTCGTTACCGAGTCAAGCGTTCTACCAACTTGGCTATCACTGCTATCTCAGTCGGTAGAGCATGAGACTCTTTCAGGTTAATCGGTAAGTTATATGGAACATGCTGATGCATAAAATAATTGTGTTTTTTTAAAGAACAACGCCTACTAGTAGCGTTTTACCGTGCTCTTATGTACGGGGTGTCATTTTTAATTTTTAATAATTTGTTCCTTTCTTCGGGAATGTTATCTTTGAGCCGTGTTGAAATATTTTACACTATTATTGTTAAACCTTATTTATTATATTCTCCTTTACAAAAGTTGTAGCTGAACCATTTAATTATGTACCGTCACGAACCCAGACAAAGAAACTCTCTCCACACAACCTCAACCAATTTTTTACTTAAACAACCAAATTTATCGGTAACTTTTCGGCCTTTTGAAGTCCCAAAGACTTGGATTACAATGACCGGTAGTAAAAAGAGGTTTCTAATTTCTAATCCTCGTTTTAAGATTTAAATCACTTAATTGTCAGTTTGTTACTCGTAATAATGCATTAACTAAGCCTTTTATGAGATGACTTTTTGACCACTGCTTTGCTAAAGCAGATTTTTTGTTGCTAAAGTATTGTTCATTTAGCGAGTTTATTATAAACATTACAGTTGTCCATAGATTTCAATTGTAGATATAAATCATGGCGCATGAATTATAGATACAAAAACTGCCAAAAGTCATAGTCTTGGGGTCGAGTCACCTTCGTCCGTAGGAGAATTAAGTACCCTCGAGATACCCTACACGTGACCCTGGGTGGTGCCAACCAGGTGACAACTCTACTGGTGGTAGGCTTCGGCCGTGGCTAGTCACCACCCACTGAACAAAGCCATGTCGCCAAGCGGCCTAGCCGTGTTCCGGCATGATGTTCGGTGTTGCCATTCATGGATGGCGGGTCAGATCAGTTGCGCTGCATGTGCGTAGTGAATGTAGCGTCTCTTATCTACTGCCGCCTTCCTACCTAGGCAAGTATGCTCCATCGTAGATCTCGTCGTCATTTGCCGTGGGGTGAGATCGAGATCAAATGCTTGCCTATAATGTAATAAAAAAAAAAAAAAAAAAAAAGTCAAATCATTCGGAGATACTAGCCATGCGCCTGATCGTAACATTAAATCCTCCATTTGATAACCTTACGGGTCGATTATACAGAAATTCAGCCTTAGTGTAGTCATGGGTACTCAAGAAATTTCTAGGGTCACCTGTCAAATCGCTTGCTTCGTCTGATAGCCAGTGTAAAAATATTTATTAAATAAATGGGCCCACGGGGGCCCTTACACAGCCATTGAAATCCGATCACGAGACACAATACAGTATCCATTGGGAACAGCAATTTACCAAAAATCCTTACTAATACTGCAATGAGGCAAAGATTGTGAGTTTGGATTTAGCGGGTAATCTGCGGAACTACTGCTCCGATAAAAAAAATCAATAGAAAGCTATATTATCCCTGAGTGCTATCCCACTAATATTATAAATGCGAAAGTTTGGATAGATGGATGGATGGACGGATGGATGTTTGTTACTCTTTCACGCCAGAACGGCTGAATTGATCTGGATGAAATTTGGCACAGATATAGATTATAGTCTGGAATAGCACATAGGCTTTTTATAGGTTATAGGTGGGTGTTTAGAGGTAACGCGGGCGGAGCCGCTGGAAAAAGCTAGTAAATAAAAAAATATCGAGCGCTCGAAAAATATCGCTCACCACAATAATACCTCAAACCAACAGTATTTTTTAAATTAATTAAATTACTTAACTATGCGTGAACGGGACAGGTGCACAGGCGTCTCTCTCTGTAACTGTTATAACCTATAATGTTTGGCGCACGTGGTGCGATTTGGATAATATCGCCCGGCGAACATACCAACTATATGGTCCCAAACTAACTGAGCGCCCATGCCTTCTACACTTAGGGTCTCGGTTTCGAATCCTGGTACGGACAAACTTTGTGTGATGAGCACGAATGTTTGTACCCGAGTCGTGGATGTTTAATATGTATATAAGTATTATATACTGGGTTCGCCCTCAGTCCATTGTACGGTACCCATAACACAAGCGTTGCTTAGTGTGGGACCGTACAGTTGGTGTGTTCGTCTGGCGATATTATTATTGTATCAAACGTTCAAGACTCGGGTATTAACATTTGGGCTCATCACACAAAATTTGCCAACCCGAATTCAAACCTCGATCCTTTGGTACAGAAAACAGGTGGTAAATATACTGAGAGCCCTGGGGGTAAAATTATCAACTTCTTTTATTTACATAATTATTATTTAATTAAATAATCCGAACTCTTTTTAAAATAGAACAATGTCGAAGAGACGCCATAGAGAAGAGATAACACAGATAACCATATATATATATAGAGAATTTTGCACAGAGTATTGTCCAACAGGGTAACTAATATTCCAACTGTGGCAATCGGGTCGAATATAGCCAAAAACTGTCAGAAGTTCAAGTCTTAGCACTGTAGGTATATCCCTACTTAACCCGACGATGCACGAACAAAAGGAAGATTAGGTATGTTGTTGACTTAACTATTACAACGTCTTAAGCTTCCAAGTATGGCTTGAAACTAACAGAAATATCAAATAGTAACATCCGTCCGGAGAAATGAAGATGTATATTTGCAACAATGAATGTAATGTTCTGACAAGACTGTGCACTATGTCGTGTTGAAATAAAACTAATCTTATGGATTTTATGGCGTTTATTATTCGTTTATGCACTCGAAGCAGTTATAGCCAAGTTGGCAGAACGCTTGCCTCGGTAACGAGGATCGCAGGTTTAAAACCCCGGCTCGCACTTTTGGGATTTCTGGATTTCATGTGCGAATCTCATTTTCAACCACGATTATCACTTGTTATGTGATGTAGTTAATTATTTGCTCTAACTCAAACACTGCGCAAACTCTCATAGTGTGTGTCAGAATTGAATGGAGAATCGTCATTTGTTTGTGGGTGTCATATGCAGCGCCATCTATGTATCGGCGTGGTGAACATTTGTCTTGTAGCGAGGTTTTAAGACGTACAGAGTATCTAGTCTAGTTGTAAAGTGTCTTATCCATGTTTGCTTGCAAGTTTATGTAAATAATATTCCGCGGGAGAACCGGGAATTCGCACGCTTAATATTTGTTGTGGCAACACTTCCTTGTACTTAGCAACTCTGGGCTGTTATTTTTTTTTATTGGGCTCTAGCAAAGGTAAAAGAAATGCAGTTTGTTATTATGATGTCTAAGTATATAGCTATTGCGTGATTCACTTATCTTATTCGCAATGGTATGTAAATTCTGTGGACGGCTTCCTATCTACCGTGTTGAAATGCCTGTAGTTTTTGATCGAGAAGCCATTTCAGTGGTGAAGATTTTAATATCAGATGAATCACTTTGACAATATAAAAATAAACAAGTGTGGGAAGAGGAACCCACCGCTGACCCTCGGCTTGTCAACTTCTCTAATTATAAACGAAACAAGTTGATCGATAATTAAAGAAGCCAGCAACACCGAACTCCTCTAAGATGTTAGTCGAGAAACTATCTATCACGAGTGACGGGAAGTTGATAAGCCGAGGGTCAGTGGTAGGTTCCTCTTCCCCCATTTGTATTTCCGCCAAATATCGCTTCGTAATTATTTTTTTTAATAAATAAAAAATAGTTTTGTTGGGTTGCCAACAACCGTGATTTGTCTGATCACCGATATCAAAGCTACCACTATTCTAGTGGATTCACAAGTTAGACGAGTTCTAAAAATGTTTAGTCTTCTAAATTCCGTTATCGTAGTCCGTCATAGATATTAGAACGACCACCGGGACGAACAACGTGCTCTTCGACGCACGAGTATTCAATAAAAGTATACTTACAAATGAAAAAAAAAGGATTCATTCAATATACCAACCTACTACAAAACTCACAGCGGAAATGACGCCATTCTACGGACAATCGTAATAATAGATGGGTACTTGTTAACCAAAGAACTACCGACATGAGTTCCCATAACAACATAATATAAATTCCAACAAGTATACTTAGCAATAATACGCCTTCACCATGGAATTAAAAACATTCTTAGGCACACACTGGCACACAAAAAAAATTACGCATCCAAAAAAAAAATGTAAACGTTAGTACTGAACGCATCTTTTATTGTTTGGCGCCAAATTGACAGGTCATTTTGGCGGGAACATATCTTGGACTTCTGCTTTAGGGATTGATTTCGATGTTTACTTTGTTTTCATATTGATTTCTTATATTTACGCGGATATTACTACACATTGAAATAAAACTATTTTACGGATTTTATCGCGTTTATTTTCTGTTTTTACGTTCCCGACGTTTCGGCAGGCTTTACAGCAACCATGGTCACGGGAGGAATAACTTAAAAATAGTTTTATTTCAATTTACTTTGTTTTGTCAACCCAGGAACCTATTTAATTCCCGGGACAAAATTATCCTAATTTTGACCTGGGCTATAAGCGTGTTTTATAATAATCCATCCAGTAGTGTTCTTGTGCTGCTCAAACACGCAGACAAGAATCCATAAATGGCGGGTTACATTCCGCTTCTGTGCTGAAAATAATGCCCATTGTGATCTTTTATAAAATTATTCAATGTAGAGAACACTAAGTTAATTATTTATATGTAAATAGATAGATTTAAGTAATATGCCTATAAGGTTTTAAATCTAAAGGAAACTTCTTATACTTCCATGCCTTAGTTAAATAGATGTGTAGATAGTTTAAATCCATGTACTGAGAACTGATAACCTACATGGCAGAATCAGAATCAGAATATTTTTTATTCAAGTAACCCATTAAGTACAGTACTTATGAATCGTCACTTACGAATCGTTACAAAATGCTAAGCTACAACTTTACCGCCCGTTCGGAATGCCGTTCCTATGGAGAAGAACGGGCGAGAAACTCCATGGTTGCTCTTTTTAAAAAGATCCGTTACATTTTGGACCAGTACATTGTTATGGGTGTGTGAGGACAATGTAGGAACGGCTAGGCAGACTTTAGCAGCTGGTCAAAAAAAGTACTAACTCTAAGTATGTCATTACATGGTTCCCACATTTACAAATTACTTTAGTGAACAGTTTACGGTATCTGAAAATTGAGCTCTCCTAGTACAACCAAGCGAGCTACAAATATACTTCATGTGTATTGATGACCACACAAGCCTAAATGTCGCTATTTTACAAACGCAATGCCATAAGATATTCTTTTGTTGTATACAGGTATGTTATACCTCGGAGGCGGAATACTTTTTTTTTTCACAAATACAGTTACCAAGCCACAAATTCACCTTTGCTGGTGGCCGACATTGGAACTATAAAGTCCATAGAGAAACATTGCGATTGCGAAGACAGTAGCGCCATAGTCACTCGCACGTATAACTTTGTGGTCTTGCTTAGAATTTGAATTGTCGTTTTTTTTGGTATAGCGGCACAATGGGTCACCTGATTTTATTAATGGCAACCTTGGGGATCTATCGAAAGTGTCAACAATTTGGTGGGCCTCATTTATTGAGGAATTTAAATGATATAGTATTTTTTTATCATGGGTTTGGCATGGGTATGGGTGCCGCGTCGGAGTAATATCGCGATAAAGCTGCTTATAGCTAAGCTTAATATACTTTTGATGAGTACCTACCTACGCCTATAACTGCCTATATAATTGTCCAGTGGCAGACCACTTCCAGTGGGAGATGTTACATCATCATAATTTGTGTCTATGACACAGATTAGGTATATTATAGAGTTGCTCCATGACTAGGTATTATCTAATCTGTGTCTAGGGTATGATAATCAACGAATAAAGATGTATATATAATCTCCTTGATGATAATATTATAAATTAGACTATAGACAAATCTTATTATCATTTTTCTTTTTAACGATAGGTAGCTTACGTGTTTCACCGTAGGCGAAATATTAAAAAGTCTTAGGTTAAGAGCCAATAGGGCTTTTGGGCGGGAAGTTGAACAGTGAAGTTGTCAATGTTATTTTATTTTCCAAAAAAATGTGTTTCTTTGATAAATAATGTGTAATATTAGTGGGATATTAACCATCATCAGGGGTACTTATGTTTTATAACAATTATCAAGAAATACTCGACACTGGTAAAAATGCCACTATTTTGTAGACGATTACCAACCTAAAAAAAGGAGAAGAAGTAGTTAGACTATAGACAAATCTTATTTTTTTTAACGATATGTAGCTGACGTATTTTACTGTAGGCGCATTAGTCTTAGATTAAGTCCCAACAGATGACGCTTTAAACAACAAAACGAATTTTCATAGAGATTACCTACTACGTTAAATTTCCTAATCAAATCAATAAAATTCAACCAATCAATCGTCAGGGGGATAGAATGGCATGGGATACCATATTATTGCTCAGTACGCTATGAACCTCGATCAAGATAACTGAACAATTTTATTTCTATACTACGAGAAACCAAACAATGTTGTTTGCCACCATTTTTATTGGAAGCAATAAAATACCATATTTATTGTAGCTAATACAAAATTTATTGGAAATGTCGCAATAAACAGTTTCACAGTAAAATGAAGCTTTTCACTTGTTTAGTGGTCTTTCGTATATTTGGTATGTTATGTATTTAAATAAATAAATAAATATCGCCAGACGAACACCAATTTTGCTGTCCCACACTAATCAATGCTTGTATTATGGGTACCGTACAATGGACTGAGGGCGTACTCAGTATATAATATTTATATAGATACTAAACATCCATTACTCAGGTACAAACATTCGTGCTCATCCCACAAAGATTGTTCTTTACCAGAATTCAAACCCAGGACCCTCGGCACAGAAAGCAGGGTCACTATCAACTGCGCTAATCAGGTCGTCCAAGGGCGTTGTAACCATGACCGTACCCGTCGTAAAATGGTTGTAGGGCGGTTCATTGGACTGGGGCCGATCCTAGTAGTAGTAGACCTCCTGGCATAATTTCGGCCACGTAGGCCGATTTCAGCGAAGACTAGCCAACTACCCAGGAGATATTATAGTGCACAAGTGTGTGCTTTTTGATACATAGTTTGCTTTCATATTATTTTTAAGTTTTTTTTTATTTTTCTGGTTGTAAATATTTAGAGAGATTTTAAAAAAATATTAAAGATTTGATGACAGAAAATTAAGTAATTTCGTTAATTTCAGACATAACAACAACTGTAAAACCGAAAAGCGTGAACATAGCGCTTGAAACGATATTAGAATTTTACAACCAAGACCATTCTAGCGACGTGCAGCTAGTACACGACGTGGAAACGTTCTTAAAAAAAATTAAGACAGTCGTTCATAGACATCAAGGCGGCAGACGCTCGAACAGCCGTTCCAAAGAGAACTTCACTGTGTTCTTAAAAAACTTTATTGCCATACTCAAAAATTACGACGACGAGGACTTAGAAGATGTGTTTGCAGTTATTGACAATGAACTAAGGAAATATCATTACAAAGGCTGCAAGTTTTACGAGTTGATTGAGAATAATGATGTCAGGAGATATATGGCGATAGTATTGAACGATGTCAAAAGCAAATCCGCCAAGGAAATTAAGTATATCCTGCAGAAGGTATCCCGAGTTCTGGCTGAAGGAAACTTTGACGGCAGACTCAAAGGACTGCTTGATTACATAAATTCTTTGTACAGAAGTGACGCCAACTATAAATTCAGAAGTTTCCTCAGCAATCTAGATAATTATAAATCTAAATCGAAACGAGCTAATTTGGATCTGATCAAAGTTGTACGGGAAGGCGTCAGATCGATTGTATTCGATCATTATACGGATCTCAATCAAAACGCGAGGAGAGAGTTGAAATTAAAGCTTGAAGCGTTCTGGAAGGAAGGCTCGAATCCTCGTCACATCAAACATAAAGTTTGGAACGTTCAATACACAAGATCTGATAAAGAACCAATACCCAGATTTCATGTTATACAAATCAAAGAAAACATGTTTCCATTAAACATGAGTTTGGCAAACGTTTCCATGTTATCTAGCACTTCTTCCACAACCACCAGAGGTAGATTCAGATGGACCTTACCTTCGAAACTACCATTCAATATTACACGACCCACTTGGAGGAAACCAGCAAATGAGACCACAACAAAACCTACTAAGACCACTACGAGAAGACCCAAAACAACAAAGACAAAGAAGACCAAAAAAACAAAAAGACCTAAGAGATTTAAATTATTGAGACACGTTCCAGATTATTATTCAGAAGGAAACCATAAACTAGCAACACTAATGAAACGCGATAAAACGCGCAGACCGCGTCGTCACAGAACCACAGCCAAGGAGAGAGTACATACTCTGTGGGAAGAATCTTTGTTGGCGGGAAGCGTAGAAACACGAGTTAAAACAATAATATCAAATCACAACGCCGAAATTAATGTGGAAAAAACTGACAGGCCTAAGTATATCAAGGAGGATCACGAGAGACACAGATTAAAACATAGTAAACATAGGTAAGGTATTGTTTTCTTATATTTACGCAAATACTACCCACACATTGAAATAAATCAAGCAAAATACCCGCTAAGTTGTGGGTGAGGTCATATTCATATCCATTTTATTTCATCGCATCTCATTTCGTAAAGAAAGAAGAAGAAATAAAACAAATTTTGGGAATTTATCGCGTTTATTTTATGGTTTTACGTTCTCGACGTTTCGCTGATTTACAGTAACCATGGGCGCGGGAGGACTGAGAACTATGAAAGATGTAATAAACGCGATAAAATCCGAAAAATTAGTCTCATTTCAATGAATTATTAAGGTATTTAACTAATATATATGGCTATGGATGTTATTTTTTTGTTCTAGGAATCGGGTTAGTGAATACCATAGATACGACCAGCGATCCACTCCACCAAAACTCAGGGTATCTTCACGGAACCCCGGCACCGCCACGTTCAGGAAGTCAATACAGCGTCGCGTTACGTCCGAAGAGGGAATGTCAATTGAGAGCTTCGAAAACACCCCTCTAAATATGATATCGTTCAGAAAAAGCAACGATGATGACACATATAATCTTACAAGCTCACAAGCAATTGACGGAAACATTTTGAGGCGTATTAATCATTTAGAAAAAGAACTAATGGCAATGAAATCTAAAATCAAAGTCAAAGCTCCAATAAAAACGACGCAGGATGGAATTGAAGACAATTATGCATTAGATTTCTGGGAAGGAACTCCTAAAAATGAAATTATATATAATCAAAGCACTATTGGTATTTCAACTCCTACGACAGTTTTAACTACAATGTCAAACGAAAATAAAGCAAACGCTACAATTATAAAGTCCACAACTATTTTGATGCCAGTAAATGTCAACGCGAACGAAAACACAACACAAGATGGCGCTGTATTGAAAAAAGCGACATTTAATGAAAATGACACTCAAGTCGTACCATTTACGAGCAATATCGATAATGATACGATCCGATTCCGCGCAATGGAAGACTTGAAGAATGATATATTTTCGGCAGAAAATAACATTACGGCTTCGCCCATTTTGGAGATAGACGAAACGACGATCGCTGCAACGACATTGGAAAAAAACGAGACAAAACTTACAACGATGTTGGCAGACGAAAAAATAAGTAACGCTGTGGTGGAAATTTTAAAGAATACTACTTTACCTTCTTATTTACCGACGAATTCGCATAACGAGAGCGTCTATGTTGAATCTGAGGATCAGTTATTCAAAGATATTGACATGGATATAATTTAGATCGGATTATAAATGTTTCAAATAAATGTATGAATTGTTTCGTTTAACTCAAGCATCAGAGTTGTAGTTTAACATTGGCCGTATTCCAGGTTGAATTATGATAATATATTGCCATAACAAATATTCTTGCGGGCGAGACAATAATAGGGATACTTACGGAAAACAAAATAATAATTGAATGGTGTAACCATAAATTTTTTTTTTTTAGCTTAGTTAGTTTTTTAGGTTTATTAGGGAAAAGAACAACAAATCTACTAATCGATTGCACGTATGTAAGATATCTATCGTTGAACTACAATGCATAGCAGCTGCAAAAAAAAATCGTGTGATTATGCCCGTAGTTGTAATGACTATTTGGTCTAAGGTAACATACCAAATACATAGACTTGACGGTCAAAAGGTAGTAATGGCCCCGAAGGCAAATTTAGAATTACTTCTATCTATTCTAATAAACTATAATTAGTATAGGTATATTTATTATGACATTATTTTAGTATACTTGCCGTACATCATTTTCAGTGTACTACTGTTTTTTTAATATTCATTCGGATGTGGATATTTTTTGTTTGAGTGCTGGCAACCCAGGCCAGTTGACAGCAGACAGATCATAGATAATACATGAGACAGATAATTGACACGCCTAGTCGATATTTCTGTGCTTTTTATCGCAACAATCGTGTGATTTTCGTATTATTTCGTGAGTTTTAAGTGAAAAAGTGCTGTGTAATAACTAAATTGTGTTGCTATCACCGTATAGTGAGTGTTATTCATTTGGATCGTCGCAATATCCAGGTAAAAGGAGCTATTATTTTTCCATACATATTAACCTACTAAATGAAATATTACTCATCAACAATGTGTACGTATTATAAATGGTGCTACACAAATTGTTAGGGTAGCTCGGTTTTGTTACCTCCCATGTTTGATATTGTTTATTATTCCTAAAAAAGGAACTTTCAGGCGACCGAAGGGGTCGAAAAGTGTTCAGAATCGATTGATTTTCCACTTTCTATGCAAATTTAATTAACAATCTCTCTAGAAACTAACGGAATTATTTGTTAATGCATGACTCATGAAGGAGTACATTGAGAGTTTATTAGTAAATGCAATAAGTTGGTACTTCTTTATCGTCACGACTTATCAGGGTCAAATTATGTTCCTAGAACATATTGTTTGCTTATTTTGAATGACAAACTTGGATCATAAACAGTGATCTAAGTTTGTGAACTCTTTAAAGACTTTCTTAGATGTACCAAGGCAAATAGTGTGATAGGTATGTCTAGAGTACCTATGAATATGAAGTAGGTAGCTATGATGCATACCTTACCTATGCACAATCCACTAACATTGAGAAATCATTCATCATGATTCCGAAATCTGATTTGACAGATATTGTATAAACAAATGGGGGCAGAGACCCTCGGCTAGTCAACTTTCCCAATTATAAACCAAACAAGTTTATTGATAATTAAAGAAGCCAACAACACCAAACTCCTCTAAGATAATAGTCAAGAAACTATCTGTCACGAGTGACGGAACTGCCACCACATAAAATGCAATTTTTGGTGACATTCACTCATTCGTAGCCCAGCCATTGTAATGTTGCCTTGTGTAGAGGTGAAATACATGGCGGGTTCCTCTTCGCCTATTTGTTTAACAATGGATTTCCGCCAAGTATCGCCTTGTTCTAGCAATTATAGATATTGTATGTAGAACTTCTAAGTGGAGCTGGTTAAAGGAATACTTAATAGCAATGGAATATCATTAGGGGCACAGTGGAACCGGGGCTGTAATAGAACACGTACATTAGACCTTCATTAGATATTTTGATTGTTATTACAATAGTGTAAAATCACTTCTGCCTAGACCAAAAATCAATACTGGATTCGCTATTTTGTTTGCGTTTTGCATGCATTACTTAGTAGTTCCACGCGCAATGTGTGTGTTTATTAATGTTTGGACACACTGCATTTGTGAATGTTGTGTATAAACACAGTGTGTGTAAATGTTGTCTACAAGTGTGTGTCAATGGTGTCAACAAACACAGAATGTGTGTATTTTATGTATACAACACACCCAGCATGTGTGAATGCTGTGTATGATCTATAATATTTTCACATCTTGCGTATACTGTAATCAATTTATGATCTACCTGACGGCCTGATTAGCGCAGTGGTAGTGACTCTGCTTTCTGCGCCTAGGGTCCCGGGTTCGAATCCTGGTAGGGACAAGCTTTGTGTGATGAGCACGAATGTTTGTATCCAAGTCATGGATGTTTAATATGTATATAAGTATTATACTATATACTGAGTTCGCCCTCAGTCCATTGCACGGTACCCATAACACAAGCTTTGCTTAATGTGGGACCGTATAGTTGGTGTGTTCGTATGGCAATATTTATTATTATTATCTACCCACTTTATATAATATTGTTAATTATGCTTTGCGTGAAGGAGGGTTCCTATCAATCCGTAATACAGTTTTTATTAGTACCGAGGTAGAATAACAAATCCGTAGCCTTGGTTAGACAAGATTACTGTTGCTTTAAAACTAGTTGTTAAGTGAAGCAAATTGGAAAACAACAGTACCCTTAGTACTGCCCATTGTTATTATTGATAGTCTAAATCATATTTATACTACTTTATTTGATTATGTTTATAGCTTCCGTTTGTCCTTGTTAATCTTAAAAACTGCTATTACATAAGTAAATTACTTTATGACTTATCTTTTAAGTTGTTATTTAGACCATGTCCCCTAAATGTGTCACAAACAGATGTTTTTTTTTAATAAACGATTATAGCATGTGTAATTGTTAGGTTTCATTATGTTGTACACACAACACACAAACACACAATGTGTGTGAATCCTTATGTATGTATGCAGTTCCCTTTTGGAACGAAGTTCCTTATCGCGCGTTGCGAAAGGGGGCTAGACGGAAAAAATTAAGACGAAAAGTCGTAACGACACTTTTTGTAAGCCGTGCGGCGTGCGCATGTTTCTCTGTCTGTCTCTCTCTCTCTTATAGAAAGCAAGCCAGATATTTTCGTTTCGTCTTTCTATTTCGCATTGAACAGTGTGGTGTCGCGATGATTATTTTTGTTGAGTGTATACAGGTTTTTTGTACATAATAAATAATAAATAACTTAAAAAAAATAAAATTTTATTACAATTCCTTCACTAATTATTTTTTTTGTGAATGTGTTCAGACTTTTTTTTAAATGTTATAATCTGTTCAACTGTTCGTAATATTATCGTCATACTGTTGACCCCAGCGACAATGGCAACCATGACGGACCAGTACGGCACGACGGGGAGCCTCGCCCTCAAGTGGGACCCCCGCAACCTGGAGATCCGCACCATGTCGGTGGAGCGAACGCTGGAGCCCCTGGTGCTGCAGGTCACCACGCTTGTCAACAGCAAGGACCGGGATGCCAAGAAGAAGAGGCGTGAGTTTATATACAGACTATCCATTATTATTATTATAATTAATTGACCCACCATCTTCACGGTCCCAAAGTAAGCAGGGCTTGTATTATGGGTACCGTACCATGAACTAGGAGCAATCTTATTAATATATATTGTGTTAGCAGACTTGGGGCCCAGATAGTTGGGTCACCAACTGTGCTAATCAGATCGCACAAAGAAACCTAATTCTTTTTCTCCTGACATTTAAGATTGCTCTTAGTCTATTGTTTGGCATTGCTTCGTTTGGAATCGTACAGGTATGTTCGTCTGGTGATATTTGGTTATTGATTTAGGCCAGCCACTAAAGTCTGCCTAGCCGCTCCTACATTGTTCTCACACACCCATAACAATGTGCTGCTCAAAAATGTAAAAGATCTTTTTAAAAAGAGCAACCATGCAGTTTCTCGCCCGTTCTTCTCCATAGGAACGGCATTCCGAACGGGCGGTAAAGTTGTAGCTTAGCATTTTGTAACTATTTTGACGATTCATAAGTACTGTACTTAATGGTTTACGTGAATAAAAAATATACTCTGATTCTGATCGCAGCCGGCAAGTCCAAGCGCGCCAGTGCTCTGGTGGCGACGGTGGAGCGAGCCACCGAAATCTTCATAGACCGAGGACAGACAATAGCCTACGAGAACCCTGACATCACGCAGCAGATGCTGGCTGCCGTCGAGGAGGTCAGGAAGGCGGGTGAGTGTCATCATCATCAGTCTCATCACCAGCAGAGGATCCACCGCTGCTAACATCCATGCTGAACACACTGGTGCTTGTCTGATCTCCAAGTTAAGGGTCAAAGACCTGATTAGCTCAGTGGGTATTGACCCTATTCTCTGTGCTGAGGGTCCCGGGTTCGAATCCTGGTGGGGACAAACTTTGTGTGATGAGCATGAATGATTGTAACGACGACTGCTAGAAACGTCAGATAACGAGTAGACTACGATTACTTAGCTACATTATATTGATACGCGACTGAAGTACAGAATACGAAATAATTCACTGGCAGTTGAGTGGCTGGTCAGTGGAAAGCCGCTGCTCTTAAAATATTAGTAGACTACGAAATGTCTTAAATCATTCAATCGACACGCTACCGACACTCCACTGAAGCGTTTGTAAGTTAGCAGAATTGAGCGCCTGATCAGCGCACAGTTGGTTAGGACACTCCCTGTATGTACTGCGTATGTGTAACGCCGGGGTACTCGGCAGGCGCGGGCATGAGCGTGGCTGGTTAGGACATCTCCCCCCCCCCCCCCCTGTATGTGGTGCGCGTGTATGTAACGCCGGGGTACTTGTCAGGCGCGGGCATGAGCGTGGCGACGCGCGAGTTGGTTAGGACATCCCCCCCTGTATGTACTGCTCGTGTGTAACGCCGGGGTACTCGGCAGGCGCGGGCATGAGCGTGGCGGCGCGCGAGTTCTCGGAGTCGCCGTGCGCGAGCGCGGTGCGCGGCGCCATGGTGCGCGCGGCGCGCGCGCTGCTGTGCGCCGTCACGCGCCTGCTCATCCTCGCCGACATGGTGGACGTGCATCTGCTGCTCGCCAACCTGTCCGCGGTGAGTGCCTCCCACCAGCCAGACACCGGCCAGAGCCCTGGGCCCCAAGTCTGCTAACACAATCGATTCACAATCGAACAGCAACCGCACAGTAACTGTCGCTTTTGACAGATACTGTATGGGATATCTGTCAAAAGAGACAGTTACTATGCGGTTGCTGTTCGATTGTGAATCGATTGTGTTAGCAGACTTGGGGCCCTGGATACACTGCATGCACCAATATTAACAGAGATAAATAGAGAACCCGACTTGTCGTTTTTTTTTTGATGAGACCCGCCTCGCACTTTATTCTTTTTTTTTTATTATTATTTCATTATAGGCAAGTATTTGATCTCGATCCCACCTGATGGTAAGTGACGATGAGATCTACGATGGAGCATATTTGCCTAGAAGGTGCCTTTTCACTCTCGACTTGAAAACACCCAGATTGTAGACAACGGGGACACTCCCACCACTGCTACTCCTGTAAGCCATGATCTGCAGTCGACAACACGCTCAACTTTTTGCCCTGCCTTTTGCATTGAAAATTTTAATGCGATTTCACCTCTATCAAAGGAAGAAACTTTAAAATGGGTCGCAATAAAGTACTTGAGTCGTGTGTAGGACATCCAATACGCAGGTTATTTGTATCTCGGAATATCTCGGAATTACGGGATTGATGATGTTGGCTTCCGTGTCGCGAGATCCCGGCATTTGCGAGATCCCGCGTTAGTGAGCCTGCCTTTTTGTGCGTGTCCGAGTTCGTTGCGAGGCCGATTCAATGCAGTACAATTAAAAGGCAGTCATTGTTGTTGCAAGGAAAACTTCTTATCTACTAAAATAATATTAAGCCATCTTTGGCTGGCATCTTATTAAGTTGTGTTCTCAAAAATACAAGTCCAGACTGGATAGACACCCCAACCAACTGGCTGCTCAACTCACAATACCAGATTGTGTCAGCAGACTCAAAAGACGCAACATCCTACAGCTGGATAACTTGTAGAGAGTGTTGCCTTAATATTAAGAGAGTTGCTCCTGATGGGGAAAAGCTCATACCTGCCAAATCCTCCTCCAACCCATCTGCTCATAGTTTTTAAAACTGATTGCAAGATAAGCAAATAAACAAAAAAAAAAAACTTTGGCTGAAGACATTTTCGGACACGTTTAATGGTTCGTCTGCTGAACTGCTTCGAATATGAAATACTAAAAAGCCGGCAGCAGTAAAAGCCCTTTCAGCTTCCACACTTGTGGGTGGGTGGAATACACTTTGCCCACTTTGTGGGCATGGGTTCGGATCCCACTTCTGACACCACAGATCATGATAGATATGCCGTGCGGTTCAAAATGTATGGGAACTCGATGTCTCCGTTTTGTTCCCCACCACTCGCCGCAAAACACATGCAATTCTATAAAACCAACCAATACGAAGTCTCTTCGGTGCGTGCTGCGTCGTCGCCGTATACAGCGGCCGTACCACGCGACGCACCAGTTTATTCAAAGTATCGTTAGACGATCTGTCCATTGCCTCGTACATTCACTCAGTAGCGAACATAGGTGGTACTTAAATAGCGATGTATTTTGTACAAAAAATAAAAAGTCGTGATACATAAAAACTAAAATAACATAATAAAGGCATCAAATATTTTTTGATTTATTAAAGACGAATAAATAAAATACTTAATACTGGCTGGTGAAATGAGATTCCATCTTTCGCGTAGTTCACTTTGCTGCTAGTATTTTTGCACACAACCACGGAATAACACGGCATTTAAAAAAAAAGCTAGAGCTCCGATACCGACGTGCAAAATTGCAGTCGACTGACGGCGAAAACTCTATGTTAGCCTAATTTTGGCCAATTGTGCGCGCAAGCCCACCGCTTTCATAACATATCTCCTCTCATATATCTGTGTCTGACACCAAGGAGAATCTGGAAGTGGATTTGAAACTTTCCGATGTTGGTGTCGCTCCCGACGAGCTTTACGACGCAAACTTTTTGAAAAAACGATTTGGTATTGTCATCAAGATACATCGAAGATAATCAAATTCGGAAATTTTAATAGCGATTGCGGTAATCCGGTTCGGAAGATTTCGATTCCGTTTCCGATATCGATGGTTTAAAATAACCCCGCTGAAGGACGTTTTTATTCGGCTTCCTAATCCTGCAAATCCCGGATCCCGCACACGTAATCTCGCTCATTGTGGGATTGGAAAATCATGCGGGATTTTTGTACACCGAGATTGGATGCCCTAGTCGTGAGTCGGGTTATATTGCACCCAGTCGCTGTCACTCTAATCTATAAAATCAATCGTGTGAACGGGACGGATGACTCTATGTAAGAAGATGCCGTTAGAGTCATTGTAAAGATGTGGGTACTGGGTACTGGGTACACAGGTGGAGAACGACCTGGACAAGCTGAAGTCGGCGTCGTCACAGTCGGAGCTGGCGGAGTCGGCGCGGCAGTTCGGGCGCTCGGCGGGCGCGCTGGGCGCGGTGGCGGCGCGGCGCCAGCAGGAGCTCAAGGAGCCGCGCGCGCGCGACCAGCTCGCCGCCGCGCGCGCCGTGCTCAAGAAGCACTCCACCATGCTGCTCACCGCTTCCAAGGTGAGCCCCACACACACACACACACACACACACACACACACCGCGCGCGCGACCAGCTCGCCGCCGCGCGCGCCGTGCTCAAGAAGCACTCCACCATGCTGCTCACCGCTTCCAAGGTGAGCCCCACACACACACACACACACACACACACACACACCGCGCGCGCGACCAGCTCGCCGCCGCGCGCGCCGTGCTCAAGAAGCACTCCACCATGCTGCTCACCGCTTCCAAGGTGAGCCCCACACACACACACACACACACACACACACACACACCGCGCGCGCGACCAGCTCGCCGCCGCGCGCGCCGTGCTCAAGAAGCACTCCACCATGCTGCTCACCGCTTCCAAGGTGAGCCCCACACACACACACACACACACACACACACACACACCGCGCGCGCGACCAGCTCGCCGCCGCGCGCGCCGTGCTCAAGAAGCACTCCACCATGCTGCTCACCGCTTCCAAGGTGAGCCCCACACACACACACACACACACACACACACACACCGCGCGCGCGACCAGCTCGCCGCCGCGCGCGCCGTGCTCAAGAAGCACTCCACCATGCTGCTCACCGCTTCCAAGGTGAGCCCCACACACACACACACACACACACACACACACACGCGCGCGACCAGCTCGCCGCCGCGCGCGCCGTGCTCAAGAAGCACTCCACCATGCTGCTCACCGCTTCCAAGGTGAGCCCCACACACACACACACACACACACACGCGCGCGACCAGCTCGCCGCCGCGCGCGCCGTGCTCAAGAAGCACTCCACCATGCTGCTCACCGCTTCCAAGGTGAGCCCCACACACACACACACACACACACACACACACACACACACACACAGCTCGCCGCCGCGCGCGCCGTGCTCAAGAAGCACTCCACCATGCTGCTCACCGCTTCCAAGGTTAGCCACACACACGCGAGCTGAAGGCTATCACTGCTATATGGACTATATTTGTGTGCAGGTGTATGTCCGGCACCCGGAGCTGGCGGCGGCGAAGGCGAACCGCGACTACGTGTTGCGCGCGGTGTGCTCGGCCGTGGACACCATCTCGTGCGTGGCCAAGGGGCAGCCGGTGCCCGTCGCGGGTGAGTGCACCGCCGATCACACGCGTTTGATAGAGACTCACACATTTGTTACGAGTTACAAACATTTGTTAGAGTTTCACACATTTCTCATATGTACATAGTGTAACACATTTGTTAGAGTTCCACATATTTGTTAGAGTTTCACACATTTGTTAGGGTGTATCCAGAGTTCATAGAGAACAACGCGATGGAAGCATTTTTATTTTTGTTACTTCGTCACAAAATGTGTCATTTCCGAACAAATCAGTTACCAAGTTAGTCAAATTGCTGCTTCAACAATAACCTTTTTGTTTGGTATTGTGTTCGAATTCTAGTCTACTACTACAACAGACACCAGTGAACTCCGCCCCCACACAGAATTCTCACCCGAATACACGCATAAACACACACACACACACACACACACACACATACACACACACACACACATTTGCACGCATACATGCACACGCTTGCACACATACATACTACACATTTGTACACACACACACACACGCTTGCACACATACATACTACACATTTGTACACACACACACACACACGCAGGCACGCACAAATAGCTATGTGGTAAAATAGCGGTTTCAGTTGCCTAAACTTTCATATCAATTTTTTGTCAGGTGGGAATCGTCCGGTCGAAGGCCCCGGCGAGTTGGCCCAGGCCTTGGACGACTTTGATGTAAGTCAGGAGCTCCCAAACTTATTTTGTCTACTGCCCACTTTGAGAATAAACTATTTTTTAGCGCCTCCGTTTTTTTTACCTACTTAAAAACCACTGTAACTTCAAATTAAATTAATTATTGTAAGCCTCTACACAACGCCCCCAATTTTTTTCTCTCGTCTCTTACCGCCCCCCTTTAGGCTGGCAGCGCCCACAAGGGGGCGTTATCGCCCACTTTGGGAAAGGCTGATGTAAGTTATATCTTTACTGATACATCTTCGATTATAATATGATACAAGCGTTGCTTGGTGTGGGAACATATAGTTGGTGTGTTCGTCTGGCGATATTTATTTATGCGAGAGCTTACCGCAACCAGCTAAGTGTCCGATTGTAACATAAAAACAATATTTTTTTTTACAAACTTCGACCCTAATTACCCATTAGGGGTCGAATTTCCAAAAATCCCTTCCTCAGAGCACCTCTAGGGTCCTCAAGGAATATATCCTCAAGGTAGCGTTCAGGTATTACGTAACGAATTTGGGGGGGGGGTCTTCTGAAACGCTACGATGCGTTACAGGGGCGGGAGGGGGGTGTTTACACTACGCGTTACGTAACATTGTTTTAATCCTTCAGAACGGTCGCGTAGAGACCTTATGTTTTACTAGGGGGGGGGGGGGGGGGGGTTAAAAATCTCAAGTCCTGGGCCCCAAGTCTGTTAACGCGATCGATTCATAATCGAACAGAAACCGCATAGTAACTGTCACTTTTGACAGATATCCCATACAATATCTGCCAAAAGAGACAGTCACTATGCGGTTGCTGTTCGATTATGAATCGATTGTGTTAGCAGACTTGGGGCCCTGGCTGTGTGTTGTGAGTGAGTGAGTGAGTGTTGGGTGTTGAGTGTTGAGTGAGTGAGTGCTGGGTGTTGAGTGTTGAGTGTTCAGTGAGTGAGTGTTGGGTGTTGAGTGAGTGAGTGTTGGGTGTTGAGTGTTGAGTGAGTGAGTGTTGGGTGTTGAGTGAGTGAGTGTTGGGTGTTGAGTGTTGAGTGAGTGAGTGTTGGGTGTTGAGTGTTGAGTGAGTGAGTGTAGGGTGTTGAGTGTTGGGTGTTGAGTGTTGAGTGGTGTTGTCCAGGAGCGCATGGTGATGGAGCCGCTGGCGTACTCGGAGCTGCGCACGCGGCCCTCGCTGGAGGAGCGCCTCGAGTCCATCATCTCCGGCGCCGCGCTCATGGCCGACAGCTCCTGCACCAGGTACACTGCGCTGCCGGCTGCCTGACACCACAACCAATATACGCTACATTGCGTGCAAACTAAAAACTAAATAAAAACCGTCTTCAAAAAACTAAAAAGCAAAAATTTTATTTTTTTATTTTTTTTATTACGATATAGGCAAGTATTTGATCTCGATCTCACCTGATGGTAAGTGACGATGAGATCTACGATGGAGCATACTTGCCTAGAAGGTGCCTGTTCACTCTCGACTTGAAAACACCCAGATTATAGTCGACGGGGAACAAAGACGCCGGTAGCGTGTTCCATTCCTTGGCAGTTCGCACGATGATTATCTAATCTTGAAATGTACCTTGTCTAACTAAATCAAATATTTAACTAATCTGAAGTCGGTGCCAAGTAAACAGCCGACGAAGAATAACAAAAGTATACTCAGTAACGAGATGCGCGACGGTTAATAAAACGAATTTTACGGATTTTATCGGGTTTATTATACGTTTTTTACGTTCCCGACGTGTCGGCTGCTTTACAGCAACCATGGTACCGGGAGGACTGAGGTTGACGTCCTAGTGTCATAGTTAGAACTGGGGTACCCTCATATTTAGTTGTCGCTCGCAGTCCGATCTACGCAGAAAGTGCCCACAGTGTCTTGAGGTCTTGCAATGGTGCGCTTGGTTTTGGATTTAATTATATTAATTACTGGAGCCCAAGTCGGTGGTAGCACCCAGCCGTCTTCCCTATTGAAATTAGGATGCTTTTTAATTTCAATGGCCTCACGTATCTTGGTCGGAATAAGTGTTCTATTGCGAGGATCTGTGGCTGATCAAATCTGATATAATGGCGGGTGCGATCCTGTACATGTTCACAGATTGCAGACTTCGTGGAGCGCCGGTGTTGAAAAAGTATAATAAACGCGATAAAATCCGTAAACTTAGTTTTGATTCAATGTGTAGTTTTCGCGTAAACATTAGAATTGATTTCTTATAGTTGCTTTGTATTTTAATTGTGGTTGCGAAGGGAGGATATCTGTCTTTATTGTTTGATCCGTGGTTGTCGCAGGGACGAGCGGCGCGAGCGCATCGTGGCGGAGTGCAACGCGGTGCGGCAGGCGCTGCAGGACCTGCTGCACGAGTATATGGCTAACGTGAGTATACTACATATACTGTTGAGTAGGGTGAGTCGCATGCCGAGTACTAACATTGCAACGTATGCCGAGTACAAGCATTGCAAGGTACGCCGAGTACTGGCATTGCAACGTATGCCGAGTACTGGCATTGCAAGGTACGCCGAGTACTAACATTGCAACGTATGCCGAGTACTGGCATTGCAAGGTACGCCGAGTACTAACATTGCAACGTATGCCGAGTACTAACATTGCAACGTATGCCGAGTACTAACATTGCAACGTATGCCGAGGACTAACATTGCAAGGTACGCCGTGTACTAGTATTGCAACCTATGCCGGGTACTCGATAGTCTCTACATCTATAGAAATAAATAAAATTGGAGTGTCTGTTTGTAATATTAAAATAACCGCTTTTTACTAAGTGCATTCGGATGTATACACGGTACATATACCAAAACATTTTTTTACAATTTTTGTCCGTCTGTCTGTCTTTCTGTTTGTTCCGGCTAATCTCTGAAATGCCTAGCCGGATTTTGACGGGACTTTCACTGGCAGATAGCTGATGTAATAAGGAGTAACTTGGGCTACTTTTATTTTAGAAAAAGTTTTTGCTTAATACCACGCAGACGAAGTCGCGGGTAACAGCTAGTAGCCTATATGATTATTCGTTCGTGTAATGTGATGTAATGTGATGTAATGTAATGTGATGTAATGTAATATGTAATGTAATGTGATGTAATGTAATATGTAATGTAATGTGATGTAATGTAATATGTAATGTGTTGTAATGTGGCAGACGGGCAAGCCGGAGCAGTCGGCGGGGCTGGAGCGCGCCGTGGAGAACATGTGCCGCAAGACGCGCGACCTGCGCCGCCAGCTGCGCAAGGCGGTGGTGGACCACGTGTCCGACAGGTACCGGGGGGGGCTATTGAGCACTAGGCGACTGGCGGGGGAGTGGGCTATTAAGCACTAGGTGACTGGCGGGGGAGTGGGCTATTGAGCACTAGGCGACTGGCGGGGGAGTGGGCTATTGAGCACTAGGCGACTGGCGGGGGAGTGGGCTATTGAGCACTAGGCGACTGGCGGGGGAGTGGGCTATTAAGCACTAGGCGACTGGCGGGGGAGTGGGCTATTAAGCACTAGGTGACTGGCGGGGGAGTGGGCTATTGAGCACTAGGCGACTGGCGGGGGAGTGGGCTATTGAGCACTAGGCGACTGGCGGGGGAGTGGGCTATTGAGCATTAGGTGCCTGGCGGGGGAGTGGGCTATTGACAATTATGTGTCTGGGACATAAGAAATATGGCAACGCGTCCATAATGTTCCAGTTTCCTGGAGAGCAACGTGCCGCTGCTGGTGCTGATGGAGGCGGCGCGCGGCGGCAACGAGAGGGAGGTGGAGCAGTACGCGCTGGTGTTCACCGAGCACGCCAACAAGCTGGTGGAGGTGAGTGCGGGCATCATGTTGTAGGGGGGGGGGGGGCTGGCCTTGAAGAGTAGGCGTAGGAGTCTGTCGCCTTGAAATAAAACTAATTTTTAGGTCTTTATTGCATTTATTTTTTACGTTCCCGACGTGTCGGCTGCTTTACAGCGACCATGGTCGCGGGAGGACTGAGGTGGTTGACGTCCTAGTGTCATAGTTAGAACTGGGGTACTCTCATATTTAGTTGTTACTTGCGGTCCGATCTACGCAGAAAGTGCTCACAGTGTCTTGGGGTCTTGCAATGGTGCGCTTGGTTTTTTTTTTTTTTTTTAGTCCGGGCGCTGTCCTGGCCCGGCCCGCGAATCCCTCTGACATGGGGGTCAGAGACCTTATTTAAACTAATATTAGAATATAAGTACATAGGATTTTTTTTTTATTTAAATAAAGTAAAAGTAATCTTTATTGTACATTTTAAAAAGCAATGAAATCTTAAAGCAAATAACAACTTAAAGCAACTTTTATAAAGCATATAATCTAACATTTTAGGGTACAACTTATGACATCTTTTGGGACAGGGGAAATTCCCTCCGCCCACTGCACAAGACCGGTGCGCTTGGTTGGTTGGTAGCCGAAACGTCGGGAACGTAAAAACATAAAATAAACGCGAAAAAATTCTTAAAATTAGTTTAATTTTTTTAGCTGTTACCCGCGACTTCGTCCGCTTGGTATTTAACAAAAAGCGGACAAAGTCGCGGGTAACGGCTAGTCTAAAATAAAAGTAGCCTAAGTTACTCCTTGTTACATCAGCTATCTGCCAGTGAAAGTCCCGTCAAAATCGGTCCAGCCATTTCAGAGATTAGCCGGAACAAACAGACAGACAGACAGACAAAAATTGTACAAAAAAAATGCCATATGTACCGTGTATACATCCAAATGCACTTAGTAAAAACTTTTTAACAAAATAAAAACCGTCTTCAAAAAACTAAAAAGCAAAAAATAATCTAATCTTGAAATCTACCTTGTCTAACCACATCAAATATTTAAGTAATCTGAAGTCGGTGCCAAACAAACAACTAAGTCGAGTATTGCCGGTCTGCGCCAAAGACTATACCTACAAATTGGTCCGCGCATCTCGTTACTGAGTATACTTTTGTTATTCTTCGTCGGTTGTTTATTTGGCACCGACTTCAGATTACTTAAATATTTGATGTGGTTAGACAAGGTAGATTTCAAGATTAGATTATTTTTTGCTTTTTAGTTTTTTGAAGACGGTTTTTATTTTGTTAAAAAGTTTTTTATTTTAAACTTTTTAGTGGATATATTTACTATTCTTTGTCACTAAAAAGATTTGTATATCAATCTTTTTACTGGATAATAGGTATACCAATAATCGAGATTATCTCGGCGCAACCCGTGAAATACGTAACACTGACAAGTTCCGCAGGCCATTTGTGGCCTTCTTAATCACTTCCACTTCAGCAAATGATACTTTCTGAATGCAAATGCTTGACTTCTTGATGAAAATACCAAAATTGCTATCGGTATGCCTATAAAATTTGAGGAGTCCTCTCAATTCCTCATGGATCCCATGATCAGAACATTTTTTTGAAAAAAATGGGACCAATCTGTAAACATATCCTTTCATATAAAAAAATAATTTTCCAAATCGGTTCATAAATGACGGAGATATGAGGTAACAAACATAAAAAAATAAATAAAAAAAAAAATACAACCGAATTGAGAACCTCCTCCTTTTTGAAGTCGGTTAAAAAGCGGTTATTTTAATATTACAAACAGACACTCCAATTGTATTTGTTTATTATATAATGGGTTTTGGTATTACGACCAGTACCTCGAGCACAATCTATTTTCGACCTACCGTTTCCGTCCATCCCTCTCGCGCCACAGGTATTACTAATAAGTATGAAAGTGACGGTATGTCTTTACTATGGTGTTCCTGATGGTACCGGCAGGTCGCCAGCCTCGTCTGCTCCATGTCCAACAACGAAGATGGCGTGAAGATGGTCCGACACGCCGCCGAGCACATAGAAGCGCTCTGCCCACAGGTAAACACGCTGCAGCGACCTCTTCAGCCTCGCCACAAGCTGCACAGATGGCGCTGCAGACGACATTCAGAACAATTGACAATTCTCAATACAATCCTGAATCGCGCTATAAGAGTTTTCGGAGCACGTAGCATATATACAAGGTCCCGACAATAACCGTCGGGCATAGCACCCGCCTGGCTGGAAGATCTTCCCTTTGCCGCCGAAACAACATTCAATATAATTAATAAATTAATTTCAAATTAATTTTTCATCAGTCCCCCTGTGATGTGCTCTTAAGAGTTAAGTTGTTAATAATTCTTTTACGGGGCAATGTATACGGTTCTATAATAAACTTCCCAAAGGAATCCGAGATTTGTCCATCAGTAAGTTCAAAATTAATCGTCAAAACTAAACTATGTCGTAAGTGTTATTACAGAATCTTGGATTATTTGTAAATTCCAAGGGGTTCAATTCCGGGCTAGGGTAATTATTTAATGTTAAATTCATATGATGCAGTATTATATTGATTTCTTATATTTACGCGAATATTGCACATTGAAATCATAGTATATTATCAAGAAATACTCGACACTGGCAAAATGGCACTATTTTGTAGCCGGTTGCCAACATACAACAAAAAAAAATATGAAATATGTTTTTTAAAAACCTAGATAGGAAGCTTCAGTATCCCTGCGTGGTATAAGCTATGTGTGATGGATGTACTGCGGCCGCCTGGCAGTATGTACTGATGCTGGTGGTGGTGATGAGGCAGGTGATCGACGCGGATGCCTGCGTGGTATTGGCTATGTGTGATGGCAGTATGTACTGATGCTGGTGGTGGTGATGAGGCAGGTGATCGACGCGGATGCCTGCGTGGTATTGGCTATGTGTGATGGCAGTATGTACTGATGCTGGTGGTGGTGATGAGGCAGGTGATCGACGCGGATGCCTGCGTGGTATAGGCTATGTGTGATGGCAGTGTGTACCGATGATGATGATGATGATGGCGGTGATGGGGCAGGTGATCAACGCGGCGCTGGTGCTGGCGGCGCGCGCGCGCTCGCGCGTGGCGCAGGAGAACGCGGCCGCCTTCGCGCGCGCCTGGGAGGCCGCCGTCAAGCTGCTCACCGACGCCGTGGACGACATCACCACCATCGACGACTTCCTCGCCGTCAGCGGTCAGTGCACGCGCCACACCACACCACACCACACACTACACACCACACAACACACACCACGACATACCACACTCAACAGGACACATCACATCATATCACTAACTACAACACACAGCACAACATATCACACGATACAACACAACACACAACATATCACACGATACAACACAACACACAACATATCACACGATACAACACAACACACAACATATCACACGATACAAGACACCACACCACACAACACAAGACATAATACAGGGTCCCAAGTCTGCTAACACAATCGATTCATAATCGAACAGCAACCGCATAGTAACTGTCACTTTTGACAGATATTGTATGGGATATCTGTCAAAAGCGACAGTTACTATACGGTTGCTGTTCGGTTATGTATCGATTGTGTTAGCAGACTTGGGGCCCAGGGTGTAAGTGGCTTCGTAATGAAAACTGATGCCATGGATTCCACTCATGATTCTGGACACCCAGAGTTGGAATTTTTCGTCGATCTTTTCATGATTTTTATACATATTTTTTCAGAATTTCGAAATTGATTTTCATGAAATATATAATTGAATAGTTAATCTCAAAGTGATTTTAAATAAAAAAAATTATAATCAGTAATTTAGACCTAAAACTGCAATGTAAATTAAAACTCGATGGTGTGAGCCGGGGTTTGAACCTGCAATCCTCGTTACCGAGGCAAGCGTTCTACCAACTTGGCTATCGCTGCTTTTATGTTGGTTAATAATTATCTAATATTGGCTAATGATGTTATGTAATGTGTTACACAGAGAACCACATCCTGGAGGACGTGAACAAGTGCGTGGTGGCGCTGCAGGAGGCGGACCCGGACTCGCTGGAGCGGACCGCCGGCGCCATCCGCGGCCGCGCCGCCAGGTACGCGGACCAGCCCCACCACCTGACAGTACACCAGCAAACTAGGGCCCGGACCAGTCCTACAATGAGCGTGGTTCAAGGCGTAAACCAATCATTCGGAATCCCTAAAATGTTACTCGCCCATCGAACAACTGGCTTCATAATATAACTTGCCCCTATGAAGGGGTTTCCCAATGGTTTCTTGGGTGTTGAATCGAATTATAAAAAAAATCTAACTTGGTCTATGAAAGACATTGGTGTGTGTTTTATGGGAAAATTTTGATCTTTTGATTGGGTTTTATCGGGTTTTGCGTTTTACTTAGCCGAATCCAAAATTAACTGGTGTTATTGGGTAGTGATAAGTCCAATCAGGCAGCAGTTAAGTCAGAACACACCAACTGTACGGTCCAAATTGACCTTTAAGGTGTAAATTGACCTTCAAGCGAGTGAGTTGTCCTTTGTAATATCTGGGTAAATTGACCTTCAAGCGAGTGAGTTGTCCTCTGTTATATCTGGGTAAATTGACCTTCAAGCGAGTGAGTTGTCCTCTGTAATATCTGGGTAAATTGACCTTCAAGCGAGTGAGTTGTCCTCTGTAATATCTGGGTAAATTGACCTTCAAGCGAGTGAGTTGTCCTCTGTAATATCTGGGTAAATTGACCTTCAAGCGAGTGAGTTGTCCTCTGTAATATCTGGGTAAATTGACCTTCAAGCGAGTGAGTTGTCCTCTGTAATATCTGGGTAAATTGACCTTCAAGCGAGTGAGTTGTCCTCTGTAATATCTGGGTAAATTGACCTTCAAGCGAGTGAGTTGTCCTCTGTAATATCTGGGTAAATTGACCTTCAAGCGAGTGAGTTGTCCTCTGTAATATCTGGGTAAATTGACCTTCAAGCGAGTGAGTTGTCCTCTGTAATATCTGGGTAAATTGACCTTCAAGCGAGTGAGTTGTCCTCTGTAATATCTGGGTAAATTGACCTTCAATATGGTATCATTGTGACACAGGGTGTGCTCGGTGGTGACACAGGAGATGGACAACTACGAGCCGTGCATCTACACCAAGCGCGTGCTGGAGGCCGTCACCGTGCTGCGGGACCAGGGTGAGTACACTGTAGCATAATACTGTACCTAGATGAATCGATAACTATTTATTGCGCACCGATTGAAATATAAGTAGTACACCGGGGCCCAGAGTCCGCTAACACAATCGATTCATAATCGAACAGCAACCGCATAGTAACTGTCACTTCTGACAGATATTGTATGGGATATCTGTCAAAAGTGACAGTTACTATGCGAGTCGAGTTAACTTTAGATGAGGTTAATGTAGTCGACTTCACTTTGGTCGAGGTTAACTTTGTCTCATCTGTATATTTCGAGTTCACTTTAGTTGAGTTTAACTTAGTCGAGGTCACTTTAGCTGAGGTTAATGTAGTCGAGGTTAACTTAGTCTGATCTATTTTAGTTGCGTTCACCTTTGCTTAAGTTTATGTAGTCGAGTTCACTTTGGTTGAGGTTGTCTCATCTATATTAGTCGAGTTTACTTTAGTTGAGGTTAACGTAGTCTAATCCACTTTCGTTAAGTTCACTGTAGTTAAGGTTTACTTAGTTTAGTCGAGGTTAATTATTATGATCAGTCAAAATTAACATCATTCAATCATAATTTTAGTGATGCTTAATATAGTCTGATTCCAAGTTAGTAAAAGATAATTTAGTATAGTCGATATTAGTCAATAACTTAGTTTAGCCCACTTTGAAGGTCTATGATTAAAGATAATAATAACATTAACATATTGACTATACTATGCCCATCCACTTGAATCAAGAGCAAATTAGATTAGTCCACTTTAGTCAATCTTAGTCTTGTTCCAGTCCAATTTAATTGAAATTAGTGGCAGTGATTTAACCTTGAAGTGGACTCGACTAAAATGAACAAAATTACTATAGTCGAATCTACTTCAAGTGGACTCGACTAAAATAGACTAGACTACTTTAGTCGAATCCACTTTAAGTGGACTTGACTATAACAAGAATACTATAGTCGAATCCATTTTAAGGTTAAATTAGTTAAGGACTTAGTATTTGAGACAAAACAATAAATGCAATATTAAAACATATTTATTATGTAATCATCGTAGCTAACGCTATGTAATATAATCTCCAACTACATAATTCACTTAATATTAATGTTAAAAACTAGAGTATTTCGCTCATGGAAACTTAACCGACACAATAACTTAATCGAACATCATAATATCTGGGAATAAAACTCGTTCAGTGAAGCGAAGTCGTTCAAAGGGTAACCCATTCATTGGGATTCCCTAATATGTTTCGTAACCATCGAACGACTGGCTTAATAACGTACCATTCCCTCATGAATGGGTTCATGAAGGGGTTTCCTGGGTTTTGAATGGAAATAACGAACTTTGTCGATTAAATATATGGGTGTTTGTTATAAGGGAAAGCTTTTCGAACGGGTTTTATCGTGTTTTGCGTTTACCTTAACCGAATCTAAACTTACCTCGTGTTATAGGAAAGCCCATACAAAAGGTAAGCAAAATGAATGGGTAACCATATATGAAATCTGACAGCAGTTAAGTCGTTCAAAACCCATTCATAGGCTAACCGGGTTCCTGGCCCCGGTAAATGTTATGACAGGAATTATAACAGCACGTTTGGGTTGAACATGGATTTTCGTAATTTACCCAAATCTGTATGTACGCCGCCATACGAACACACCAACTGTACGGGCCCATACTGTGCCCAGTAACTCCCAGCTTGCAGGATATTACGTAAAGTTATTACAATTTAAAATCGAACAATTAATTGTAACGGGGGGGGGGGGGGGATTGAATGAAATTAATTGTTATATTATTACATTTATGAAAACCAACTACGTAAGACGAGGCGGTATGTTCATAATGACTTTAGCCTGTTCGAAGGAGCGAATTTAACAAAAAAAAAAAAATTATTGTAACGGGATTCTTGGCTTACACTATTCAAATTGACGAGTCAACTTGCAATCAATTTGCGAAGTACTGCGACAACTTGTCTCCCTGACAAGCTTTCAGTGTGACAAGGCCCTTGTCAAGTTGTCAACTCGAATGTTGTAAGCCGGGCATAAGTGTAAGGCGGTTAAGGCTTCTCTGGCGCCGGTGGGTGGGCCCTGATGAACTCCAGGGATCTGAGAATGGCTTCTGGGATCGGTGGGGGGGTCGGGATGATAGCACCCTGGAACAAAAAATGTATATATACATCTATACAAATAAATACACACAGACTGTACGGTCCCAGATGAAGCAACGCCTGTATTATGAGTGTACGTCTGAAAGACTAAATATATGGCTGCATTTATCTATACAAATAAATACTATTGGAGTGTCTGATTGTAATATTAAAATAACCGCTTTTTACTAAGTGCATTTGGATGTATACACGGTACCTATACCAAAACAACATTTTTTTACAATTTTTGTCTGTCTGTTTGTTCCGGCTAATCTCTGAAATGGCTGGACCGATTTTGACATGACTTTCACTGGCAGATAGCTGATGTAACAAGGAGTAACTTACGCTACTTTTATTTTGAAAAAAAAAATAGGATCTCACGAAAAAAATAAGTTATCGTAAACTCTGCGAACTGAACAAAACTTTTTTGTTAAATACCACGCGGACGAAGTCGCGGGTAACAGCTGGTTAGATCTAAATAATAATATTAGCCCTTTTGAAATGTCCCTCTGTAGGGCACCCGGCTCCCCCTCAATCTGAGGGGATTTGGCCATAGTCCGCCACGCTGCCTGGCCCAATTGCATTGGACAATTGCACCCATTCCCCATTCCGCAGAAACTAAACGCGTCTTTGTCGAGGTTACTGCGTGGTTCAGCTATATGATACTAGATGTCGCTAGCGCCGCTAGTGTAGGACGCGTATACAATGTGGCGCCATCTGTTGTCGAGCAATCAAACGAAAAGGCAATAAGGAACTAGGAAGCCAACGCGAGGTGCTGTTCAAAGGAAGACCGCCGTCAGACTGAGCGAGCCACGCCCACCGCGGTGACGTCAGGGCTTAACTGACGATCGCAGTGCACAGTTGGTTAGGGCATCTACCATTGACATTGATCAACCATTGACATTTTGAATTTCGCGCCCTGACCTGAGCTTCCACCTTAAGGGTCTTAGATTATTTAAGTACCTGTGCCGAGTATCCGTTCTCGTCCGCTGTGTATGTGAATTCGATCGGTTGGCCGTCGGGAGCCAGCCACCTGGCACCACCCTCAACCACCACTGCTGCCTGCTCCTGTTGGAATCAAGGGGAACATTGTGAGTGCTAATGCGGCCACCCACTCAGTATCCCCACTCAACATGTAAACACCATAGTGATCCCCACCCGGCAAGTGACCCCATTCAATATGTGAACCCCATAGTGACCCCCATCTGACGAATGACCCCACTCAAAATATAAATATGTGAATCCCATAGTGACCCCCATCCGACGAGTGATCCCACTCAATATGTGAACCCCATAGTGACCCCCATCCGACGAGTGATCCCACTCAATATGTGAACCCCATAGTGACCCCCATCCGACGAGTGATCCCACTCAATATGTGAACCCCATAGTGACCCCCATCCGACGAGTGATCCCACTCAATATGTGAACCCCATGGTGATATCCATCCGACGAGTGATCCCACTCAATATGTGAACCCCATGGTGATACCTATCCGACGAGTGATCCCACTCAATATGTAAACCCCATAGTGACCCCCACCCGTTGAGTGATCCCACTCAACATCCGAACCTCATAACATGACCCCGACCCAATGGAAGACCACACTCATCATATGAACCCCATAGTGACCCGACAATGACCCCCAACTCACCGGTCCGGTGCTACGGATCGATCCGGTCTCGCGTGCTTGTATCCCATTGGCTGTTTCGTAGTCCCACTGGTAGCTGCCTTCCGGGTTCAAGTCCAAACTCTGACTCACGATGGCTGCATCCTTTTCGCTCCCAGATTTCCCCACTATGTGGGACACGTCAGCGACGGCGCACGCCGCGCACAACGAGAGGATAAAACATTTCTGCGAATAAAAAGTTGAATCACAATCGGATTTTTTTTTTATTCATGCTAACCATTAAGTACAGTGCTTATGAATCGTCAAAATAGTTGCAAAATGCTAAGCTACAACTTTACCGCCCGTTCGGAATGCCGTTCCTATGGAGAAGAATGGGCGAGAAACTCGATAGTTGCCCTTTTTAAAAATATCTTTATTCATGTAAACCAGGGAATCCCAAACTATTTTGGGCAAGAGACCCCTTTTCCAAAATGAACTGATACCTCAGACTCCCATAGCCAAATTAGTTTAAAAATCCTATCTCTAGTTTATTTCCTATTGATACAAAATTATAATTTCATCTTGTACGAACTTGTGCACGCTTATCGACTTGTTGAGTTTTTTAAAAATACAACTATGATACTTCCTGCTAAAATATATTAGACACAATTCTCTTTTCGATGTTTTCGCGGGAAGTTGAACCGTAAAGTTGTAAATTTAGTTTTATTTTCCAAAAAAATGTGTTTCTTTGATAAGTAATGTGTAATATTAGCGGGATATAAACCATTGTGCGTTCATAAACGTGCACGAGTGAAAGAAAATTGAAATAAAAAATATATCTCTTGACTATTCAAGTTCTCGCAAAATGTCCGGTAAATGTTCAGTAAAGTATGCACAGCTTTACTGATAGCGATTCATTTCATCATCAACATTATCATTATCATGTGGGGAACATATAATTTAATAACAATGATCAAGAATTGAAATAAAACTATTTTTAAGGATTCTATCGCGTTTATATTTTATTTTTACGTTCCCGAAGTTTCGGCTGCTTTACAGCAACCATGGTCACGGGAGGCGCAGGGAGACGCAGAAAGAGCTCACTGTGTCTTGATTGCGTAGATCGGACTGCAAGTAACAACTAAATATGAGGGTATCCCCGTCAAACTATGACACTAGGACGTCAACCACCTCAGTCCTCCCGTGACCATGGTTGCTGTAAAGCATCCGAAACGTCGGGAACGTAAAAATAAAAAATAAACGCGATAGAATCCTTAAAAATAGTTTTATTTCAATGTGTAGTATTCGCGTAAATATAAGAAATCAAGAATTCCCTTTCTTAATGTGTCGTATTTTTTGATAATTGAAGTACTTTTTTTTTTCAATCCTATCATCTCTGCCTACCCTCAAATATGCGTGCACTCACCATCATTCCAACACTTGAGATGCACTTAACACAAGTACACTTAAGCACAGACTGGTGTTGACCGCGAGGCGCAAGCTCTTATAAACCGTCGCTTTAAAGCGCCAAGGTCGAATACAACTCTCGGAAATAAATACCATCGCGTCGCCTGAGGTAGAAAATTTTCTACCGCCACACACTCTACCAAAATATTCTACCATGATCATCACTCGCTCGTGTCTCGGAGAGCTCGTAAAGCCGTTGGTCCTGCGCCTGATCTCTCTCCGGTCGTGTCGGATGCCCATCGGACTAGGAGAGTGAGGGAGAGAGAGTGCACCTGCGCTTGCGCATAGACTCTTGCACTTGGGGTCGAGTCACCTTCGTCCGTAGGAGAATTAAGTACCCTCGAGATACCCTACACGTGACCCTGGGTGGTGCCAACTAGGTGACAACTCTACTGGTGGTAGGCTTCGGCCGTGGTTAGTCACCACCCACTGAACAAAGCCATGTCGCCAAGCGGCCTAGCCGTGTTCCGGCATGATGTTCGGTGTTGCCATTCATGGATGGCGGGTCAGATCAGTTGCGCTGCATGTGCCTAGTGAATGTAGCGTCTCGATCTACTGCCGCCTTCCTACCTAGGCAAGTATGCTCCATCGTAGATCTCATCATCACTTACCATCAGGTGAGATCGAGATCAAATACTAAAAAAAAACCGTAGTCTCCGTTGAGATTGGCCACCATGATCGCAATTCGGTCATAAAGACTATTATTGTTGACAATTTTGTGGAAGAAAAGCGCTCTGTATATCCATTGTAAATGGATGGTTACTTTCTATTAATTTGACGGGTAAATTTAAGGTTACAAGAATATATGTCAAATACTTTACGACCTGGCCCACAAGTGGGTCAGTAGCGTTCGAGCGGCGCGCAAAAGATTCAATAATGTTTTTGTTCATTATTTACGTTAGGGTTGGCAAGCTTTTACTGAGTGCGTTTAATTAAAATTATTTTTTTTTATTTTTCATTCGTCTCCTTGAGAGGGTGTGGACTGAAGCCATAGAATAAAAAAAAAACTATAGACGGATCAATATATATTATAACTTTTTTTTTCTTGCACATATACATAATTTATATTGACTTCTTATACGTAAATATAAGAAATCAATACTACCTACACATTGAAATATTTTTTTTTTCAGATTTTATCGCGTTTATTTTGTGTGCAATAATAGTTTTTCTCATATATCTTACACGCACCGACAGCGATCAGTTACGATTTTTACTCTATGTATATAAGTTATGTCACCAGATTTTTTTTTAAATTCTCAACTGTCAACCCTAAGCAGAAAGCCGTTTACAGACAGACATATGATTAATAGTAGCGTCTTCATCTTGCGAAACGAACGCCGGTGTTTTTTGCGTGGGCCTTATTCGGAGTTAAGCAACCGTGCCCGCACACTATAATCGGCTGGGTGACATCTTCGACGCATCACTTTCCCTATAACATTAAATGACCTTATTGGGCCAGGGACCCGAAGACTTTACACAATCAACTCGTAATCCAACAGATATGAGAAATTGTTCAAAAAGGATAAATACACTTCAATAATAATAATATAATATCGTCAGACGAACACACCAACTGTACGGTCCCACACTAAGCAACGCTTGTATTATGTGTGCCGTACAATAGACTGAGAGCGAACTCAGTATATAATAATTATATACATATTAAACATCCATGACTCGGGTACAAACATTTGAACCCGGGACCCTCGGCACAGAAAGCAGGGTCACTACGAACTGCGCTATTCAGGTCGTATTTTATCAATCCATCCATCCATCTATCAGCCGAATGACGTCCACTGCTGGACACAGCCCCCCCCCCCCAAGGCTTCCACACATCCCGGTCCTTCGCCACTATACTAACTAATCTATATACTATACGGTTCCACACTAAACAACGCTTGTGTGAACCTCTCGCCTCGTGCACGTGTGCGAACATATAATGGTTAGTAGGTATTTCACGAAAATCACACATTATACTTCAAGGAAACATATTTGTCACAAAATAAAAAATTGATAAACTTTCTCTTCGACTACCCCCAAAAAGAGCAATTGTTAATTTGTTGGCGACTAAATTTATAATTTAAAAACGACACACTTATCAAAAATTACTTTATATAAAGACTAGCTGTTGCCCGCGACTTCGTCCGCGTGGTATTTAACAAAGACAACCGTTGCCAACAGCCTGCTCGGCCATTCTGAGCCCGCGGGACGCATTGCAGGTTGTTGCTATCAAACTTAATCAGGCGCTGCGCTGCAACATTGGTTTTAATTTATTTTTCGTGAGATCCTATTTTTTTTCTAAAATAAAAGTAGCCTAAGTTACTCCTTGTTACATCACCTATCTGCCAGTGAAAGTCCCGTCAAAATCGGTCCAGCCATTTCAGAGATTAGCCGGAACAAACAGACAGACAGACAGACAGACAGACGGACAGACAGACAGACAGACAGACAGACAGACAGACGGACAGACAGACAGACAGACAAAAATTGTAAAAAATGTTGTTTCGGTATAGGTAACGTGTATACATCCAAATGCACTTAGTAAAAAGCGGTTATTTTAATATTACAAACAGACACTCCAATTTTATTTATATGTATAGATGTATAGATTACAAATGCACCAAAGAAGCGCAGGGTCAAAGGTTAGTGCAGTCTCTCTGTATCACCGTGTATATTAAAATTGCAAGAAGATTCTCTCGTAGGTATGTGACATGCAATCGTTTCGGTCGCCATTTAAAAGTATTGCGTACTCCATAGAACACTTGTCATATTTCAACACTCGTGCGCAGTGACAGTCTGCCGCTTTGATCATTTCGATGATAAACAAATATCTAGTGTCATAGGTTACACTAGCTGCTACCCGCGACATCGTCCTCGTGGTATTTAACAAAAAAGTTTTTCTAAAATAAAAGTAGCCTAAGTTACTCATTGTTATATCAGCTATCTGCCAGTGAAAGTCTCGTCAAAATCGGTCCAGCCATTTCAGAGGTTAGCCGGAACAAACAGACAGACAGACACGAATTGTAAAAAAATGTTGTTTCGGTATAGGTACCGTGTATACATCCGAATGCACTTAGTAAAAAGCGGTTATTTTAATATTACAAACAGACACTCCAATTTTATTTATTTGTATAGATAAGTGATCACAGATGCGGTTCGCACTCGACATTTGATGGGCACACACTTGACAGTAATTTCTTTATATGGGAACCATGCGGATTATTTTATGTTTTTACGTTCCCGACGTGTCGGCTGCTTTACAGCGACCATGGTCGCGGGAGGACTGAGGTGGTTGACGTCCTAGTGTCATAGTTAGAACTGCGGTACCCTCATATTTAGTTGTTGCTCGCGGTGCGATCTACGCAGAAAGTGCTCACAGTGTGTTGAGGTCTTGCAATCGTGCGCTTGGTTTTGGATTTAATTATATTAATTACTGGATCCCAAGTCGGTGGATCCGTTAAATAAGTTTTATTTCAATGTGTAGTATTCGCGTAAATATAAGAAATCAATATGCATCATTGCTATTGGGTTGCGTGATTTAATTATTTTGCGTAAGTCGAGCTCCTTATTCTGGCACTATTTATCTATACATAAAAATAAATAAAATTGGAGTGTCTGTTTGTAATATTAAAATAACCGCTTTTTACTAAGTGCATTCGGATGTATACACGGTACCTATACCAAAACAATTTTTTTTTTAAATTTTGTTTTCTCTCTGTTTGTTCCCGCTAATCTCTGAAATGGCTGGACCGATTTTGACGGGACTTTCACTGGCAGATAGCTGATGTAACAAGGAGTAACTTAGGCTACTTTTATTTTAGAAAAAAAATAGGATCTCACGAAAAAAAATTAAAACCAATGTTGCAGCGCTGCGCCTGATTAAGTTTGATAGCAACAACCTGCAATGCGTCCCGCGGGCTCAGAACGTGCGAGCAGGCTGTTGCCAACAGTTGTGCCTTTGTTAAATACCACGCGGACGAAGTCGCGGGTAACAGCTAGGTAGTATAGTATATATTATTATTTGTCTCGTCTATTAATGATCGTAACTCTGCACATGCCCGTGCGCATCCTTCACCTTTGACACACACATTTGTTCAACACACTACATTGTATACGCGCTACGCAACATAAACATTATGTTTAACATACAATATTTTAATAATTTAAAATTTTATTAGCCATGTCGTTTTGTGCTTTTCGATTTTCGCCATTTTGGCGCTGGTAGTATAGATAGAGGGTGGTGAGTGTCCGCGGAACTAATTATTATGTATTGAATGTCAAATTGTTTTAATTGATAGTACTAGGCGATACTTGGCCGAAATCCATTGTTAAGCAAATACTCGTACAGATAGTGTCTCGACTAACTTCTTAGAGCAGTTCGGTGTTGCTGGCTGCTCTAACTATCGATCAACTTGTTTGGTTTATAATTGGAAAAGTTGACAAGCCGAGGGTCAGTGGTGGGTTCCACTTCCTCCGTGTTTAAAAAATAGTTGTCATTTTGTAATGTCATTTCAAGTCTAGTACCTAGTAGTACAAATCAGTGCATCCTGTGCTACCACTGTGCTGTCGCGAACTTTAATATTTCTTTAATAAATTACACTTTAATACTTTATTAATATTTCTTTAATTACCCTTTCTTTAATATTTTCAATGATACTTATAATACAATAAGGTCGTATTAAGTACGTAGCTGTATGTTGTAATATCGGAGAGCTCCTAGTAACGTCAGTCAAAATAGTAGCTCTTATAGTATGCACGTTTTCTGTACGATATTCAACCTTAAATGGGTCCCAAATTAAAGCCCGCGTGTGCACATACCCGTGGGTCAATATTCGTGTACACACGTGGCCTGACACGGACCCACGCAGGTGAAACGCATAGCGTGCGCGTGCGCAGGAATGGGACATCGCTGTTAAGGTGGAAGCGCTAGGTCGGGGCGCGAAATTCAAAATGTCAATGGTTTTTATGTTTGTTACGAAAAATTTGGACATCTTTACGATGTAATTTAGTGTTTTGGGATATTAGCATTCTGCATTGGGTGTCTCGATGTATTAAGTTTGCTTAAAAAAATACCTAAAGCGATACAACACCATAAAGTTAGTATTTTGAATTTCTCGCCCTGACCTTGCGCTTCCACCTTAATACGAAAGGCGTCCGCTGCGTGCGTCGCGACCTTGTTATCACGAATATTGATCAGGTTCATCTTTGAACTCTTGCGACAGAGAGCCTTGAACCTAGGTCGTGTGCCTTGGGTTGGCAGGGCTGCCACCCATATGCAGGGCAATGACGTCATTATCTGTTAGTTTATATCTCATGTTTGGTAAGACATTCCCAACCTGATTTGACGACCTGATTAGCGCAGTTGGTAGGACCCTGCTTTCTGCGCTGAGAGTCCCGGGTTCGGATCCTGGTAGGGGACAATCTTTGTGTGATGAGCATGAATGTTGGTACCCGAGTCATGGATGTTGAATATGTATATAAGTATTATATACTGATTTCGCCCCCAGTCCATTGTACGGTACCCATGATACAAGCGTTGCTTAGTGTGGGACCGTACAGTTGGTGTGTAGCTTTAAACCTGCGCTTCTATACACCCATTTGTAATCATTATGAGAAGTCAGAACCCGGTAAGCTTGTGAACTTGTTTTGATTAGGTTTTTGAACGACTTAACTGCTGTCAGATTGGCCCCATGGCTACACATTCACATGGCACACTTATAGATTCGGCTGAGTTAAACGCGAAACCCGATAACATCCACTCGAAAGGGTTACCCATATAATACAATCCTATGTATTTTATAGACAAAGACCTTTTTCTAAAAAAAAATACTTAAATCCGGGAACCATCGGGTAACCCCTTCATAAGGGAGAGTTACGTTATAAAACCAGTCGTTCGATGATTAAGTTCAAGCTTAGGGACCCGATGAATGGTGTCCTCCATGTACGACTGCAGCTCATTGAACGACTTGTCTGGGCCCAGGGCCCCAAGTCTGCTAACACAATCGATTCATAATCGAACAGCAACCGCATAGTAACTGTCACTTTTGACAGATATTGTATGGGATATCTGTCAAAAGTGACAGTTACTATGCTGTTGGATTATGAATCGATTGTGTTAGCAGACTTGGGGCCCTGATGGCAACCCTCGTGACCTTTCATGGTTGTCCAAATGTCAACAACGGTTGTTTACATAACTAGCCGTGAGGAATGCTGTTAAAACACACACGAAGGCCGAGATCTCAATGATTTATATTAATCTTGTAATTAATTAGCCATGAGTATATACTTATCTGAAGGAAAACCAGCTTCTGACCGACATTATAACATTAGGATGATACGTGAGGCCATTGAAATCAAAAATCATCCTAGTGGCAATAGGGAAGATGGCTGGGTGCTACCACCGACTTGGGATCCAGTAATTAATATTATTAAATAACCAAGCGCACCATTGCAAGACCTCAAGACACTGAGCACTTTCTGCATAGATCGGACCGCGAGCAACAACTAAATATGAGAGTACCCCGGTTCTAACTATAACACTAGTCAAAGTCAAAGTCAAATCATTTATTTCGTATAGGCCTACGGGGGCACTTATAAATTGTCATTACATTTTTTCCTTAACTCTACAACCGGATCGGAACGCGACTAGGACGTCAAACACCTCAGTCCTCCCGTGAGCATGGTTGCTGTAAAGCAGCCGAAACGTCGGGAACGTAAAACATAAAATAAACGCGATAAAATTAGCCACCTCGATTGAAAAACCACAGCAAATAACACATCGGAATTTTCATTTTACAATATTTTCATACTGTATCTTATGTAGGGCTAGTTTCAGTCATGGTATAAGGTGTTCTTTTCCCGTGACAGCTAGATCACGTGATTGGTCCAAGCCTACGTCATCGGCCATCTTCGTCCAATAAGCGGTGTTTATTATTTTGAAGATGTCATTAGATGGCAACACAGCCCGTGACGTGGTCTTGGGCCATCGCCGGAGAATTCCTGGCGTGGCATATTTTTATACCACGATTTCAGTCCCTTAAAATTATTGTGTTTTACACCACCAGTGATGTCAAAGTTCGCGGTGCGCGTCGACGCGGCTGTCTCGGCGCTGGGCGGCGGCGCGGGCGCAGGCCTCGACGAGAACGACTTCATCGACGCCTCGAGACTGGTGTACGACGCCGTGAGGGAGATACGACGCGCCGTGCTGATGAACAGGGTAGGTTGGAGATTGTGTTACAGGAAAACCAGATCCCCCCTCATATGCTATCACACCGACCGGGCAAGTTGGCGGCAGTTTATTTCTTTGTGTATTAACCAGGGCCCCAAGTCTGCTAACACAATCGATTCATAATCGAACAGCAACCGCATAGTAACTGTCACTTTTGACAGATATTGTATGGGATATCTCTCAAAAGTGACAGTTACTATGCGGTCGCTGTTCGATTATGAATCGATTGTGTTAGCAGACTTGGGGCCCAGGGTTGCCGGTTGAAGTCTGACGAAAGACGAAATCTGTTTAGAGAACCAGCGGTAATAAAAAGAGTGACTACTTATGTGCGCTAAAAAATCTTACATAGTTCGAAAATATTTACCGAGACGAAAAGTTAGGTACGCCTACTTGTGGTTGGAATGCAACAGCCCGTAGCGAAAGAAGGAGATGGAAGACGGTCGCAGCGCGTGCATAGGCTCTAATATCCTTGCCTGACATAGGATGAGGCGGAGCTAGACCCTGAGGACGTGGAGCTGGACGAGAACTACACCCTGGAGACGCGCAGCAAATGTGAGGGGAGCTGACATAAAGCCATTAGCTTGTTGTGGTGCTCGTGGGCATATGAGTTCGATTGTCGCTACATTTATGTTTTGTCCCACTCCTGTTGTGTGCTAAGGTTGAGCGCACGAGAATCGTCTCTCTCTCTCTCTCTCCCTCTTTTTATTAAAAGCATTCAAATCTGTCGACGTAGCTGGTGGTGATCTGGCTCTCTGTGTCGAGGTTCCCAGGTGCGAATCCTGGTAGGGACAAACTTTGTGTGATGATCACGAAGGGGTATACCCGAGTGATGGATGTTTCATGTCTATATAAGTATTATATACTGAGTTTGTCCTCATTCCATTGTACGGTACCTATAATACAGGCGATGCTTAGTGTGGGACCGTATAGTTGGTGTGTGGGACCATATGTTTCGAATAACGTATACCGAGGCCACACCAATACACGCTCGCCATACAAAACAAACACATGCACACAATCGCAATACAAACACACACACACACACACACTTACATGACGTCGGCGCTTATCGGTTGTTACGAAACAGTACAACGACCATGATTTCACAATAAAGAAAATAGTGTGTGTGTGTATTTATGTTGATATGTATGTGTGAGTGTGTGGGTTTGATAGGTGTGAATATGTGTGTGTATTGGTAGGAGTGTCTGTGTTGTTAGGAGTGTGTGTGTGTGTGTGGGTTTGGTAGGTGTGTATGTGTGCGTACATGTGTTTGTTTACATCTAACACGCAGTTCCAGACACAAGGAAGAGAGAGATGGCACCTTGCGCTCAGTCTAATACTTAGTATTATATGTCCGTGACTCTCTGTCCACTCAATAAAAAAATCCTTGAGCAGTACCGACACAGAGCTGTAGCAAATCGTGGGGCTACAGCTGAGTATTGTCACGCGATTATGATCTTATTGTGGGCAGGCAGTAATGTGCAGTCGCGAACCTTAATTCTGGGAACCGTTCAAGGTTGAATATCGTACAGCAAACGAGCCACATTAAGAGGTACTATTTTGACAGACAATACTAGGACCGACTGTTTTGAGATATGACAATATGCGACCTTAGGGGCCGTCCATAAATTACGTCACACGAATTTCATGAATTTTTGACCCCTCCCCCGTCCTTGTCACAACTGGTCACATTTGTGAGACCCCCCCTACCTAGTGTGATGTCACATATTTTGCAATTTTACATTTAGAAATTGAAAAAAAAATTATAATGTAATTATAAATTATTTTTCAAAAATCAATAGTTGTAATACTCAGATATAAAATATTATATTTTGAAAAAATGTGATGTCACAAAATTTGGGACCCCTCCCCGCCCCTTGTCACACAATGCCACACTTCGTCGACCCCCTTCCTCCCCATTAACGTGTGACGTAATTTATGGATGGCCCCTTATTGCATTATAAGTGTCACTGAAAATATTAAGGAAATGGGTCCCATATTAATTTTCGCGATCGCACCCGTCAGACATTAAGAATTTGATTTCGTCATCGCTAATCGCATGTACATTGTCTTTGATGTAATTTTCATTTGGAGTTCATGACAAAGATTATTCTGGCATTCAGTACTGTATGTCAATTCGGTAAATAATTCGGTCTCAATGTTTTTTTTTTTTTTGGCGACCGTATCATTATACAGGATGTACCGGGCTCGGTAACGAAAACTTTGAGCAAAGGTCACACTTGATGCATAATATGATTAAATTATAAAAATAATTTATTTTGAAAATCATGTGTTGTATCCGTTTTTGAGCGCGCGATGTATTGTAAACTACGCGATTACAACACAACGCTCCGCTAGATGCCCGACTCGTGCGAGCGACGAGCGCGCTCGAGCGTATCGAGTTTTAATTTACATTGCAGTTTAATATCTAAATTTGTTGCTATGTTTTATTAATAAAAAATAATGTTAAGATATACTTCTATAATGATTTTATGCTAAAATCAAATTTAAAATACTGAAAAAAATGCGGACGATTCATGAAAAGATCGACAGCAAGTCAGGGGGGGGGGGGTTCCAGAATCATGAGTTGAATCCATGGCATCAGTTTTTGTTACGAAGCCAACTACACCCTGTATACCCCCTTCCCGATCCATGGCTGGTTCGTATAGTAAGCATGCTAAGTGTGGTATGTCTGTCCTTGTCTTGCATGTGTTGTGTTGTGACGTCACTAACGCGCTGCAGAACAGCGACGATCTGGACACGGACACGGAGTTCGAGCCCGTCGAGGACATGACCATGGAGACGAGGAGTCGGTGTGAGTACCCCCGGGGGACGGTCCAGCGAGGCCGCCGGAGTACGAACAGAGAAGGAGATGTAACCTAACCGACCGTGCACTGTGATTCTCATCTAAGGGAGCGTTCAAGTATTACGTAACGAATTTGGGGGGAGGGGGGGGGGGGGGACACTTCTGAAACGATACGATGCGTTACAGGGGCGGGAGGGGGGTGGGGTGGTTTGACTAGCATCATATAGCTAAACTACTTAGCAGTGGCGTAGCATGGGTCTATAGCACCCGGTGCGGATTTGAAATTTGCCGCCATCTTATGTTTGCTATTCATTATAAAAAATTTGGGGCATGGTAACGACAAAAAAATACGAAAAAGACACTGAAATATTTTTTTTTTACTTTTTTTTTCTCTAACCGCCACCTGTGAAATGCCGCCCCCGGCAAAGTGCCGCCCGGTGCGGCCCGCACCCTCCGCCGCCCCCCCCCTCATGCTACGCCACTGCTACTTATTAACCGCGACATAGGCGACGCGTTTAGTTGTTGCTATTCACCGCTAGATGGAGAATATAAAAGAGGGTGGGGCTCGACGTCCCCTTCGCCCTGCGCAGTGTCACGCATCGTTTTATAGGAATATCTTATTACAAGCTCTTCATCTCTGTATGTACTCCGTGATCAAGTCCATGAAGACAACATGGTCTAGACCAGGGATTCCCAAACTATTTTGGGCGAGAGACCCCTTTTCCAAAATGAACTGTTACCTCAGACCCCCATAGCCAAATTACTTAAAAAATCCTATCTCTAGTTTTGTTCCCATTGATACAAAATTATAATTTAATCTTGTACGAACTTGTGCACGCTTATCGACTTGTAGAGTTTTTTAAAAGTACAACAATGATACTTGCTGCTAAAATATTAGTCATTCTTATAACAAGTTGGTACACGTAACACAACTTATACAGCATCTTGAAAGCTTCAAATAAGAACATGTGTTAATTAATAGGGGTCGATGTTTAGACCTCGTCGACCTTCAAAATCAGTTTTCGTTTATGTCGACCACTGGGAAACCGATATCGACCACTTTGGGAATCCCTGATCTATACATTAGGTTGGGGTGTTGTCAGTGTTAGAATAGACTTGAGCTTAGACCACTCGACTCTGCATTGAGTTATTCAAAAAATAAAAAAAAACAAAATGGCGGTATGGACCTATTATTAATTATAGTTTTTGATATTCAATGTGCTGAAACAACCATGTTTAATATGTAAAATCCCGTTATAATATCGACGACCTGATTGGCACAGATGGTGAACCTGCTTTCTGTGCCGAGGCTCTGAGGTTCGAATCCTGGTAGGCAAACCTTGTGTGACGAGCACGAATGTTTGTACCCAAGTCATGGAGGTTTAATATCTTTATAAGTATTATATACTGAGTTCGCCCTCAGTCCATTGTACGGTACCCATAATACAAGCGTTGCTTAGTGTGGGACCGTATAGTTGGTGTGTTTGTCTCGCGATATAATATTATATTTAATGTTCACAGCGAGCGCTCATACTGGCGAGCACGGAGTCGATGAGTATCCAGATATAAGTGGGATCACTAATGCCAGGGTGAGTTGGAAACACAGAGATTATACAGTAATCAGATAATTATAAACCATCAGGTGAGATCGAGATCAAATACTTGCCTATAATGTAACAAAAAAAAATAGTAATATAATATACTAGCTGCGCCTAAAATCATGTCGATCCTTTGCGCTATGAAAAATTGAAACAAATCTATCCCACAACGAAACATACATTTTACCGGGATAAAAAGTAGCATGTGTGCTATTCCAGACTATAATCTATCCTTGTGCCAAATTTCATCCAGATCCGAACAGCCGTTCTGGCGTGATTGAGTAACAAACATCCATCCATCCAAACTTTCACATTACCAGCCTTTTTATTTAATGTCCCACTGCTGGGCACGGGCCTCCCCTCAATGCGAGGGGGATGAGGCCATAGTCCACCACGCTGGCCCAGTGCGGATTGGCACACTGCACCCAAAAACATGGTTGTTAAAAAAAAGTTAAAAAAAGACAAGCCCGCTGAGTTTCTCGCCGGATCTTCTCAGTTGAACTCGCTTTCCGATCCGGTTGTAAATGACACTTTGTAAGCACCCTCGTAGGCCTATAAGAAGTAAACGATTTGACTGTGACCTTGACCTGGACACGCAGGAAGCCATGCGCAAGATGACCGAGGAGGACAAGCGCAAGATCCTGCAGCAGGTGGAGCTGTTCCGGCAGGAGAAGATGACGTTCGACAACGAGGTGGCCAAGTGGGACGACGCGGGCAACGACATCATCATGCTGGCCAAGCACATGTGCATGATCATGCTGGAGATGACCGACTTCACCAGGTGAGGTCTTTAAAAAAATAAAAAACTTAAAAAAACAAAATGCAAACAAGCTGCCGGCGTCTTTGTTCCCCGTTGACTACAATCTGGGTGTTTTCAAGTCGAGAGTGAACAGGCAGCTTCTAGGCAAGTATGCTCCATCGTAGATCTCATCGTCACTTACCATCAGGTGAGATCGAGCTCAAATACTTGCCTATAACGTAATGAAAAAAAAAAGTACAATATCTGTCAAAAGTGACAGTTACTATGCGGTTGCTGTTCGATTATGAATCGATTGTGTTAGCAGACTTGGGGCCCAGTTGTGTTTGTCGGTAAAATTAATTAATAAAATAAAAACCGTCTTCGAAATACTAAAAAGCAAATAATAATCCGATCTTGAAATCTATCTTGTCTAACTAAATCAAATATTTAACTAATCAGAAGTCGGTGCTAAATTTTATGGATTTTATCGCGTTTATATTATGATTTTTACGTTCCCGACGTGTCGGCTGCTTTACAGCGACCATGGTCACGGGAGGACTGAAGTGTTTTACGTCCTAGTGTCATAGTTGGAACTGGGGTATCCTCATAAACTAATTGACATAATTAATTCATGAAAAAGTCGACGGAAAATTTCAGCTCTGGCGGGTCCAGAATCATGAGTTAAATCCATGGCATCAGTTTTAGTTACGAGGCCACTTACACCTGTATATAAAATAACAGTCAATGGCTGATACATCCCAATAGTACTAATATAATAAAAAAACTTGAGAGGTGTCAAGGGACACCCGGATGGAACGAAGTTCCTTTTTTGTTTTTGGGTTTTATATAGTAAACTATACTTTCGTTTATTTTTTATGTTTATTTTTGTCAGCGATAGATGTCGCTAGCATGTTTTTGAACGAGGTATCGTTATGTTTTTGGGTTTTATATAGTAAACTATACTTTCGTTTATAACAATGCTTACATTTGGTCGTTACAACTTTTCTGCTTAATTTTTCGTATGAATTTTTTCCGTCTAGCCCCCTTTCGTAACGCGCGATAAGGAACTTCGTTCCAATAATAATAATTCCAGCCCTTTCTTTTTAATGTTCCACTGCTGGGCACGGGCCCTCCCCTCAATGCGAGGGGGATTAGGCCATAGTCCACCACGCTGGCCCCGTGCGGGTTGGCGGACGGCACACGTCTTTCGAGGGGTTCTCTCAGACATGCAGGTTTCCTCGCGATGTTTTCCTTCACCGTTTAGCATGTGATAATCACGGTTGAAAATGAGATTCGCCCATGAAAATCAGAAATCCCAGAGGTGCGAGCCGGGGTTTGAACCTGCGATCCTCGTTACCGAGGCAAGCGTTCTACCAATTTGCCTATCACTGTTTCTACTAATATTTGGTACTAATATACCTAAAAAGTATTCCGATACATCCCAATATACCCTGAAACAATGATAATCCATGTTACTGCAACCCCCCCCCCCCCCCTGCCTGCAGAGGTCGCGGCCCCCTCAAAACCACCATGGACGTGATCAACGCCGCCAAGAAGATCTCGGAGGCTGGCACCAAGCTGGACAAGTTGACCAGGGAGATCGCTGAACAGGTACAATGAAAATTATCTATACAAATAAATAAAATTGGAGTGTCTGTTTGTAATATTAAAATAACCGCTTTTTACTAAGTGCATTTGGATGTATACACGTTACCTATACCGAAACAACATTTTTTACAATTTTTGTTGTGTCTGTTTGTTCCGGCTAATCTCTGAAATGGCTGGACCGATTTTGACGGGACTTTCACTGGCGGATAGCTGATGTAACAAGGAGTTACTTAGGTTACTTATATTTTAGAAAAATAAATAGGATGTCACGAAAAAAAAATAATACCAATGTTGCAGCGCCGCGCCTGATTAAGTTTGATAGCAACAACCTGCAATGCGTCCCGCGGGCTCAGAACGCGCGAGCAGGCTGTTGCCAACGGTTGTGTCTTTGTTAAATACCACGCGGACGAAGTCGCGGGTAACGGCTAGTTCACAATAAATGCAGCCATATATCTAGGGCTTCAGACGTACACCCATAATACAAGCGTTGCTTCATCTGGGACCGTACAGTCTGTGTGTTCGTCTGGCGATATTGACTCGTTGGTGTGGTGTCCCAGTGTCCCGAGTCGTCGACGAAGCAGGACCTGCTGGCGTACCTGCAGCGCATCGCGCTGTACTGCCACCAGATCCAGATCACCAGCAAGGTGAAGGCCGACGTGCAGAACATATCCGGCGAGCTCATCGTCAGCGGGGTAAGCAGACCAGCACCAGGATCGTGTCCTCAGACCCGAGGGTCGAGTGTCTCAGAGACTCGGTCGGGGCCCCCACTTCCTCGGCCGAGTGGAGACCGATGAGGGCTCAGTGACTTTGTAACCATGCAACCATTAACTTGTAATTATATATGAGGTCGCGTTCCGGTCCGGTTGTAGAGTCAAGAAAAAAATAATTAATGACAATTTGTAAGTGCCCCCGTAGACCTATACGAAATAAATGATTTGACTTTCACTTTGACTATAAACAAATGGGATTACAGATAAAAGTTAATAAACCCAATTGCTATTACATGGCGTCGCCTCGTTTCAGCTGGACAGCGCCACGTCGCTCATCCAGGCGGCCAAGAACCTCATGAACGCGGTGGTGCTCACCGTCAAGTCCTCCTACGTCGCCTCCACCAAGTACACGCGCCAGGGGACCATCGCTGTGAGTGCATGACACCCCACCACACCACATTACACTACACCACACTACATTACACTGCACTACATTACACCTCACTCCATTACACTGCACTACATTACAACATAATATACAACATTACACATCACTACATAACACTACATTATATCACACTATACTATACTATATTAGTTATAATATACTATATTAAATTATATTACACTTATTACACCACACTACATTACACCTCACTAAATTACACCTCACTACATTACACTACACTACGTTACAACTCACTACATTACACTTTACTACGCTACATAACATCAGACTACATTACACTTCTGTACGCTACATCATACTACACTACATTACACCACACTCCATTACACTACACTACATTACATCACACTACATTACACTACACTACATCATACTACATCATACTACACTGTACTATCGACGAAAAATAGTTGCAGCTTAGATGTCCACTTACTGCAGAAATGTATAAGCTTGAATGATTCCAACATAAACATTATTACTATATGAATATGCTATATTGCGACGACCTGATTAGCGCAGCTGATAGTGAGCCTGCTTTCTGTGCCGAGGGTGCCGGGTTCGAATCCTGGTAGGGACAAACTTTTGTGTAATGAGCACGAATGTTTGTACCCGAGTCGTGAACGTTTAATATCTACATAAGTATTATATACTGAGTTCGCCCTCAGTCCATTGTACGGTACCCATGATACAAGCGTTGCTTAGCGTGGGACCGTACAATTGTTGTGTTCGTATGGCTATATTATTATTATTATTGCCCGCTATTCGCCTGGACAGAACTATGTGAGTTGTAGATATTACTAGCTGTAAGGTAATGTAATGTCATGTCATGTAATATCACGCATGTTTTCATACATACAACGTAGAAAGTAATATAGCTATTTGCTTATAAGAATTAAGTACATTATCATATGAGTCGGCTGTGATAGCCAAGTTGGTAGAACGCTTGTCTCGGTGACGAGGATCACAGGTTCAAACCCCAGCTATGGGGTTTGTGGATTTCATGTACGAATCTCATTTTCAACCTTGATTATCGCTTATCATGGTTGAAAATGAGATTCGCATATGAAATCCAGAAATCCCAGAGGTGCGGAGCCGGGGCTTGAACCTGCGATCCTCGTTACCGACCGCCTCCTCGTAATTATCATACAAATTAGATATTAATTTATTGTTTATCATATCTTAACGAACACAGTTAATTATCCATACTTCTATAGTAATATTATAAATGTGAAAGTCGATGTTGATGTGAAGATGGATGGATGGATGTTTGTTACTCAATCACGCCAGAACGGCTGAACGGATCTGGATGAAATTTGGCACAGAGATAGATTATAATCTGGAATAGGATGCAGGCTACTTTTTATCCCGGTAAAATGTATGGTTCCCGTGGGATAGATTTGTTTAAATTTTTCATAATAATAAATTCATTGTCTCATACATTTGATTCTGAGGCGGTGCGAAGTTCGCCGGGACAGCTAGTTTAATCATAAAAAATGGTTTACTAGTTCTTAGAGATGAAACCTCTTTGCTTAGCTCGCACAGTCGGTGTGTTCGTCCGCCGATATTATTATTATTATTATTTTTCTCCTAGAAATAAAACTTATTTTACAGAATTTATCGCGTTTATTTTATGTTTTTACGTTCCCGACGTTTCGGCTGCTTTACAGCAACCATGGTCACGGGAGGACTGAGGTGTTAGACGTCCTAGTATGAACTGTGGTACCCTCATATTTAGTTGTTGTACGCGGTCGGAAACGTAAAAACATAAAATAAACGAGATAAAATCTGTAAAATAAGTTTTATTTGAATGTGTGTGTAGTATTCGCGTAAATATAAGAAATCAATATATTTTTCTCCTATCACACATAGGGAGCGTTCAAGTATTATGTAACGCAATTTTTGTAGATTTTTGACCCCCTCTACCCCCATGTAAAGCGCCGTATCATCTCGTTGGCACATAGTTTCTATATCCTCATGAGTACATGACGGCGCCCCCCCCCCCCCCCCAGTCCCCGATCGTGGTGTGGCGCATGAAGGCGCCGGAGAAGAAGCCGCTGATCCGGCCGGAGAAGCCGGAGGAGGCGCGCGCCAAGGTGCGGCGCGGCAGCCAGAAGAAGCAGCCCAGCCCCGTGCACGCGCTGGCCGAGTTCCAGAGCCCCGCCGACAGCGTGTAGGGGTACGTACCATAGTCTAGTGCGTAATGCGTAGTAACCCCGCAATGAGGTCTAGTCAACCCCTCCATGAGGTATAATTGACCCCGCAATGAGGTCTGTTTGACCCCACAATGAGGTATATATGACCACACTATGAGGTCTATATGACCACACTATGAGGTCTATATGACCTCACTATGAGGTCTATATGACCTCACCATGAGGTATATATGACCTCACTATGAGATCTAGTTAACCCCTCAATGAGGCCTTAATGACCTGGGTCAATAAGGCCTCGTTGCTCGCAACGAAATCTATTTGACCTCACAATAATGTCTAGTGAGCCCATCAATGATTGGTAACACAAATGTCTGATGTCTAATTGGTAACACAATGAGGTCTTAGTGACCCTACAATGAAGTCTAGTTGATCGCGCAATGTCACATTCACCCCACACTAAAGTCTATTTGGTCATAATGAGGACTAATTGACCCTGCAGTTGAAGTTTTATAGGCACTACCATGAAGTCTAGATAACCTATCAAGGTCTTATTGATCGCCTAATTAACCCTAGGATGAAGTCTAAGTGACCTCGCTATGAGATCTATGTAGCACCACAATGAGGTCTAATTGAAACTGCAATTAAGCGATTTGTACCCCACAATGAGTCCACTTGACCCAGCAATGAGGTCTTATGAACCTCTCAATGAGGTCCAAGTTGGACCCCACCTTGTAGTATAATTGAATACTTAACAAGACCTAAAAATTCCCTATGTAACTTTCTTTTCAGAAGCTGAAACCATCATGACATTATTTATTTAAAATATGCATTTTTTTTATAATAATCATTATCCAATGAGACAGCGAATATTCGCCATCATCAGACGACGGCTTACATCATCAAATTAATACAAGCGATAACAAACGCATCTGCGCAAGAGTGGAGAACAGAGCCCCAAGTCTGCTAACACAATCGACTCATAATCGAACAGCATCCGCAGAGTAACTGTCACTTTTGACCGATATTGTATGGGTCAAAAGTAGCAGTTACTATGCGGTTGCTGTTCGATTATGAATCGATTGTGTTAGCAGACTTGGGGCCAAGGCATACTGTTGTCTGGCGATGTTTTATTGGTCGTTCGTTCGGATGCGATCGGGTTGGCGAAATTAGCCGATGTATATGAGATGTACTGAATAATGCGAGATTATTCGCTGCCTCATTGATCTAAATGTAGAAATTCCATATTAATCAGCTCATTATTTTAGATTTATGTGTTTAAAGACCAAAACATGACTAGAAAAATAAATAATAAAAACTCCGCCATCTTGTGAGAACACTAATGACTCATTCGAGGATAGAATTTTGTAGGTAAGACAATAAGAACTCAGGCACACTGAAAAGACGTTTGTGTAAAACTACTTTATGGAACAACTTTGAAATGTGTGAAAGAAGACTCAGAAAATGTGTGTAAGACGTCTTTCAAAATGTGTTAAATACAACTTATCGATTGAGACAACATATGGGATGTATGAAAGGCGATTATTGGAATAAGTATACGCAATGCTAGTGAGAGCGATATGTGTGTAAGACGGCATGGAATATGTGTGAGAGCGGCTTGCGACATGTGTGAAAGACGACCCATGGATTAAATGAAAGATGATTATACATCATCTGAGATGAGTGAAACGCGATTTATGGAATAGCTCTGCAGTCGCTTGCGAAGTGTACGTAATGTGGAATTCGAAATGTGTGTAAAACGGCATACAATGTGTGTGAAGGACCGCTTACAATGTGTGAAAGTCGGCTCGACACTGTCGCGTACTCGATTGTGATCAATATGAACGTGACTCGATGGAGGTCCTCCCGAGTCGATGCTCTTCAGTCGACACATGTGGTGGTATATCACACAATTTATTTTTCTAGTCGTGTTATATTATAATAAAATTAAGGCAGCCAAATTTGTGCAGTAGTTTTATATATTGTAGTTGGCTCGAGAGCTGGCTTGGACTGACGCGTCGATCGCTACGATACGTCAAGTGCGAGATTATTCGTAAGCTAACGGTATACTTCATAGTTTACTGTATTTAGACACATTGTGTGGAGAATTGAACAGCGCCTCCAGCGGACAGTATTTAAAACTTTGAACTCTCCATACAAAATGTCTAAATACGGTAGACTATGAAGTATACGGTTAGCTTACGAATAATCTCGCACTTGACGTACTGAGGGCTAAACGTTTTCAGTATCAGTATATATTATAATTTAACTATAACAGTACTTATGAATCGTCAAAATAGTTACGAAATGCTAAGCTACTACTTCACCGCTCGTTCGGAATGCCGTTCCTATGGAGAAGAACGCGCGAGAAACTCCATGGTGGCTCTTTTTAAAAAGATCTTTTACATTTTTGTGCAGCACATTGTCATGGGTGTGTGAGAACAATGTAGGAACGGCTAGACAGACTTGAGTAGCTGGTTAATAAGTACTGACACTATGTATAAGTTAATGGTTTTCTTTCATTTATCATAATTAAGCTCTCAAATTTGAGTATCATTTGAGTACTCGACATTTATAATAGTAACGGAAAATGTTTACGCCAGCTCTCGCCAAGCAACTCAAAGTAGTTGAGTAACGAAAAAGCATAGACATATTATATTCAATACTAATTTAAGTTTTTTTTAAATAATTAGAATATTTTGATTATGTCAACCTTGCCTGTTGCAACGCTACTGAAACAAATGCCATAAGATAATGCCGTGTCTTTGCCTAAAACCATACAATGAATATCCCCAGACCAACACACCAACTGGGCCCCAAGTCTGCTAACACAATCGATTCATAATCGAACAGCAACCGCATAGCAACTGTCTCTTTAGACAGATATTCTATACAATATCTGTCAAAAGTGACAGTTACTCTGCGGTTGCTGTTCGATTATAAATCGATTGTGTTAGCAGACTTGCGGGCCCAGAGCGTGTTTGATCACGTGACCGAACCAACAAAAAAAGTAACATTATTTTATATTATGATTTGAAAGAAAACAATCCTTATTTTTGCAAAAAAATGACGACTAATGGTAATAAAAAGCTATAATCTTTCAGGATGGCCACAATTTAAAGCTTATTTTTCATACAATCAAACATCCTGTTCAATTTATATTATGTGTTAGTACACTTATAGAAATTCTGATAATGATTACAAATGCGATCAAAACTAGCGCAGGGTGAAGGCGTAGAGGCTGTCCATAAATTATGTCACACGTTAAGGGGGAGGGAGGGGGTCGACGAAGTGTGACATTGTGTGACAAGGGTCGGAGAGGGGTCCCAAATTTTGTGACATCACATTTTTCCAAAATATAAGATTTTATATCTAAGTATGACGATCTATGAAATTCGTGTGACGTAATTTATGGATGGCCCCTTAGTGATACAGGTTTCTGAATGATCCTGTACATGTTAAGTAATTAAAGAAATAATCAAAATATTTTAATGAAGTTCTCATAAACCTCGTGGTTTAATCACATGATATAACCGGTTCTAAAACCTGAGACCTGTACGTCAAGTGCGAGATTATTCGTAAGCTAACCGTATACTTTATAGTCTACCGTATTTACACATTTTGTATGGAGCATTGAAAGTTTTAAATACCGTCCGCTAGAGGCGCTTTTCAACTCTCCATACGAAACGTCTAAATACGGTAGACTATAAAGTATACGGTTAGCTCGCACTTGACGTGCTGTAAATCAAGTCTAGTAGTCGCACAGGTCAGTGTATACGATCCACAAGAAAATAATGAAACATGCCAAATGTATAAAATAATCGGTGTTTTTGTGTTTAATCAGAATCATAATATTTTTTTATTCACGTAAACCATTAAGTGCAGTACTTATGAATCGAAGTCAAAAGTTACAAAATGCTAAGCTACAACTTTACCGCCCGTTCGGAATGCCGTTCCTATGGAGAAGAACGGGCGGGAAACTCTATGGCTGCTCTTTTTTTTTCTGGTGACGCCATTTTCGGTCAATATCGGTCAAAATTAACCCACGTGGTTTATGAAAACTTCCCAATGAAAAAGTATTAATACGTACCTATTTAAAAATGATAGATTATTGTTGAGGCCTGATTTACAATGTGCCTATATAACCTATCCACGACTTGTTTGACAGTTTATTTCATGGGTCATCCGTCGAATAAGTTTTGGATAGGGTTAATTAATACATTGTGAAAGATGCCTTTAGTATTTTAAGTTTAATTTACAATTTATTAGAGGTTTTGAGAAAAATAAGCTAGGTACCTAAGTAATATGTATCGATCAAAGTGTTTATGACAACGTCCGGCAATCTATATCCGGTTTTACTTCCTAAACATATTCTCAAGTTCTACTGGGTTTTTTTTAGTTTTGGCAATCGGCTACAAAATAGTGCCTTTTTGCCAGTGTCGAGTCAAATATGTTCAGCGTTGTTTTATTATACGTTCCCCTGATGATAATTATGATGAAATGAATCGCCTACCCCTATCAGTAAAGCTGCGGATACTTTACTGACAATTTACCGGACATCTTGGCAGAACTTGAAAAGTTAAATTATACTGTTTTATTCCAAATTTCTCCACTCGTACAAGGTTATGCACACTCAATGGTTAATATCCCACTAATATTACACATTATTTATCAAAAAAAAACACCTTTTTTTGGAAAATAAAACAAAATTGACAACTACACGGTTCAATTTCCCGCCAAAAAGACCCTAATGGAAACATTAAAAAAAAACAAAAAATGTTTATGCCTGTCGGTCAAAAGCACTTGCGAATAGTCGGAAGTTACTATAAAATAATCATATAACTTGTACTTCATACATATATGTCATAGATATATAATAATGCCGTATACATTATAATATAATCATTCTTCAGGTAACACAAAAAAAAGATATGTTGTCGGACATGTTTTTAGACGAAAAATTGTGATTATTTATTTATTACTTTGACTTGTAAGATTCGATGTTTTTTTTTTACTTAGATTTAATGTAATTTGTACGAATGTTTAAAGGATTTTTTGTAGACAAGTTTACAGTACAATAAAACGTATGCCTGGTACAATGGGTGTTTTAATTTCTATATCTATACAAATAAATAAAATTGGACTGTCTGTGTGTAATACAAAATAACCGCTTTTTACTAAGTACATTTGGATGTATACACGGTACATATACCAAAACATTTTTTTTTACAATTTTTTTCTGTCTTGGCAATCTCTGAAATGGCTGGACCGATTTTGACGGGACTTTCACTGGCAGATAGCTGATGTAACCAGGAGTAACTTAGGCTACTTTTATTTTAGAAAATATATTTTTTGTTAAATACCACGCAGACGATGTCGCGGGTAACAGCTAGTACTTAAATAAAATTGTATTTTATTGTGTAATAAATAAATATAACTGTACAAAGTCTTGTTAGTTCCACAATAACTCAAGAACGGATGGGCAGATTTTTATAATCTTTGATTTTTTGAATTTTAAAAATAATCTCTATATTGTGTCTTGGTGGTCTGTGACCCCCCCCCCCCTTACGATATTATACGATTTTTTCCGAACCCCTTCCCTCCCCCTTTCCAGCCTCACATAGTTTATCGACGACCCCCTACTGCCAACTTGGCTATCACTTCGTAAAGTAAAGAACAATTGTAACACTTAGATTATTTATTTTGGTCCACAAACGATAATTAACAGTAACAACACTAGTATAGCTTACATAATACATTCAACTTAATAACTAAATTCACAGATTTCATACATAAAACAGAAAAAATACTGAACTACCCTCCGAACAGTCACACGGCCTCGCGAGGCGAACGCGATGCCTTGCCCGAGCCATTTATTACATAATTATAATATACGGTGTAACAGAAATAGTGTAAAATATTTTAAAGGGTTAACAAGTAGGTGATAACGATCACGTTTATGTATAAATTATATGTGTATACAGTGTTTGATTGTTCTGTGAGAAAGCGAGACAGAACCGTTGCATCGCGCACTTAGTATGTAGTGTTATTTTAACATTTTCAAATAATTTTATTATTATTTTCTGAAATGATAGAAACCCCTTAAATATTTTACATTATTATTGTTAAACCTTGTATAATTGTGATTTTTATGGTGAAACAATTCTCGAAATAACTCCAATAATGACAATATTACAGCTTTTTTAAGTGTGAGCTACAGGGCTGTGACGTCACGGCACACGGCGCGCGCGACCCCCATTCCCTCCCCACTATTGGTATTACCGAACTTGAAAAAGGATTTTTTTTGCAAAAAAAAAAGTAATGTATTTTTTTCTATAAATGGCCTCACCCACCCAACGGTAGACATTTAGCCAGTGTCAAGTAATAAATAGCAACTTTGGGTAAGCTTGTTTGTCTCAGAATAGAAATAACAAGTTAAATTAAGTAATAAAATCATGATCTCCCTTGAAATTATTAAAAAGTCTTATTTTGTCAGATAACCCAAATAAATCTAGTCAAACAAGTTGTGGGTACCGGCTCAATGGGATATGGTTTATACCAAGTTTATCAGAACATTGGAAAACTGTATTTTAATATCGCAAATACACAATAGTTGAACCCTGTTGTAACATCCACATTGGTCCCATGGAGTATCTTGTAAACAGCCAAATCACATTCGGCTTACAACCAAAACATCAACATAATGTCAATTTACTTTAACTTTCTTACTAACACTCTCAATTGCACTGTCGTCGTCCCTTTCCCGCTTACTGTCCCTCCTATTTTCCTTCCCCTTCGTCCTTTTCCCCACACCTTTGCCTTTGCTGCCTGAAGGATAATATTCTTCAATTTTATGACTATCTTCTCCGTTTAGAGGTTCTAGTTCAAGAGACTCCTCCAATACTGAGTTTGTGGGCTTCTCGGATAATATTTCTTCATCGTCTGATTGTATTACATTCTTTTTTGGTTTGGATTTGGTGCTGCCAGCTGCGCAATAATAAATGGTTAGGTTAGCAATATATATTTTTTTTTAATAAAGAACCTGTCTGTAAAAAACTTTTTTTAAAATAATTTATGTCTGTAATTTTAAAATTAAAGTTTGTGTCAAAATGGTATTATATATAATACATATATATTTTTTTGGTATTGGCTGTTTTAAAGCTTTCATTTGATATGCATATTGTAATAATAACAAAAAAAATCTCTTTCTTTCATTCGTAGGCGCCGTATGTAAATATGATATACCCTATGACACTCACACTAATTACTAAATCAAATGGTAAGGTAATGTATGAAAAGATTAACGGAAAATTCCAACGCTGGGGGTCCAGAATCAGGAGTCATCCAAGTTATCAGTGTTTGTTACAAAGTCAAAGTTGTTTATTTCGTATTGGCCTAAGTATGTGGGCACTTACAAATTGTCATTTACATTTTTTTTTCTTAAAGCCACTTACATCTTGCAAATACAGGTGTCGTATCATGATCTTACCAGCATTGTCATCAGTCTCTTCACCATCAGACTCCTTGGTTTGAATGTCATCTTTACATATAAAAAAGTTGGTGATGGGTCTCTGCCATTTTGGTGTTTCTCGCGGACAGACCGGGTTGCCTCCGGAGTTGCCTTTCGAAGATTTGTCACTGGAACCTGAAAATGGAGATCCATCTATTTAACAACATTCGTAAGACTGACTGACTGACAGACAACGCACCTCCAGACCAATGTACCAAAAAATTAATTGAACTTATTGATGAATCTACCAGTAACTAGTTTTTAAGATGATAAAAGTCTCGTAAGTCAATTGACTAGAATGACAGCCAGGATCTGTCGGTTGTAACTCCTAACGTGCCCCCGTAGAAGGACTAAGGTCCGACTGAGACTGGGGCCAGTCTATCGGACGTTTTAACCAACGATTTATATAGGCTACGAACTACTGCTGGTTTAATTATAATTGGAATATTACTCATTTAATTTATTACCTGAAGCTCCAGCACTGCTGGACGGTGCAACGACACAACATCTCGCTTTACTGCTTTTACCAGATGACACTACAATAAAGAAAGATGTTAGGAAGTATTGCAAAGTCTAAGTTTGTAAACTGAAAGTTATATTGGTTATAAACAGTTTAGCAACATACCTTTAGACCCAACCGAAGCTTTAGTTCTCGCCATATTTTATTTTGATAGCAAATTTGTACACGATTTTACTAGATATGCACGTAGAAGTTGACAAAATACAGAAAAACCACAAAAGCGCGCGAAATTGATAACAATATTTTGACGTTTCATGTTTTTTTTTATATATGACAATGGCACCGCTTACACTATCAGTATTATAACACCCAGCTGGCAGTGGCTCGGAACGTAACCACTGACCTCTTAGACGTCAGTGCTCGGAACCGATAGGCCTATGAATGGGTTTTGATTGGGTTATTGAACATCTTAACTGCTGGCAGATTTGACATGGTTACCCATCATGCCCATTGACCCCTGAATTTGGATAAGCTATATGCAAGCCCCGATAAAACCCATGCGAATGGATTTGCCATATAGCACACCCCTACTAACCACTCACACCTTACACCTATGTCTGTCATAGTCAGTTCGGTTGTTTTTTAATTCGATTCAAAGCCCAGGAAAGCTTCATAAGAGAAAGTTAAATTATTAAACCAGTTTTTCGATGCGTAAGTAAACTTATATCAAATTCCCATGAATGCATACTCCTTGAATGACTGCAGCTCATTGAACGACTTGTACGGGTCCTAGTGAGAATAGTCGAAAATAATTGTGCTAGCACCAAGTTAGTACCCAAAGCCGGTAAACCTAATAAAAATCAGTAGTTATCCTATTTAAAACGTAGTGATTATATACTCTTTGATCCTATTTTCATTCGGTCTTCAGCGTAGCGTTATTTTCTCTATGGTTCGTTCGTTTGTATTTAGTCTAGGTATATTTTATAATATTTTTGGTTTTTCTGTGCATTTTCGATAAATAATTAGGTTACCTTTAGTTAGTTTGGTACTCACCCAATATTCACCCAATCTGTGGGTGTTTTTAATTATGTGATTTGTGACATTCTATAGAGGTATGTAAATTGTAAATATGTTGTAGAATTTACCGAACTCACGGATGTATATACACAAAATATAACGGCTGATATGTATTTATCTAAGTTATGCACGTATCTCACTAGTTTATATATGTACGATTTTTTATAATTATAGTTCTTTTGCAATAATGATTTGTTCCCATCTGTTTACTGGATAGGCTGCTGCCTACCACCTTACGAATAAAAGTCTCTTAGGTATATTAACTAGTCTATGCCCGCGACTCCTTCAAATAATTATTACGACGTTCTCAATATAATCTCAAGTTTGGATGGATGGATGGATGTTTGTTACTCTTTCACGCCAGAACGGCTGAACGGATCTGGATGAAATTTGGCACAGAGATAGATAATAGTCTGGAATAGTATATAGGCGACTTTTTATCCCGGTAAAATGTATGGTTCCCGTGGGATAGATTTGTTAAAATTTTCATAGAATACCAATAAATTCATTTTCTCATACATTTGATTCTGAGACGGTACGAAGTTCGCCGGGACAGCTAGTGTTCTCATATTTACATAGGTATCCCAGTAATGTTACATAAATATTGCAAAAATACCATGAACCCCCACATCAACCGTACAATGCTAAAAAAAGCAATGCTTGTATCCTGGGTACCATATATCCACTGGGTGCCAATGATCTGGGGGCGATCCCAGTGCTAATAAACATCCATGACTTAGGTACAAACATACATGCTCATCACAACAAAGTTTTCCCCTACCCGGATTCGAACCCAGACTGTGCAGTTGGTTCGTTCATCTGGCAATATTATTATTATTCTACCCTGACATTGTATTTGATTACGGTTTCAGATATATTTTGAAAATGGATGACGATATTGATATCGAGGAACATGATGTCCTGGACAACCCGAGAATCAAAAGCATGTTCCCCGACCTCTCCCGGGTGAAGATCGAGGTGCCTGATGATGAGGGCCTGGAAGGTATCATAAAAAACGTCTGTTTTAAAGTAAAGTAAAGTAAATCTTATTTCGGTATAAGCATTACACACGGCAGTTAAGTAGCGGATCCAAACTAGGCGGAAGCCTGTATCTTGGATACCTTATTACATTGCTTAATCTACGTTAGCTTATATATTTATTATTAGTTACAATATTTGTTTTGCTAACACATCTAGCATATGGTCCGAAACAAAGCAACTTTTTTATATTTGGTACGAGCTGTCACGGCAGAAGTAGTCTTTTCAAAAAAGCACATTCAGTTTTTCCTGAATTTTCCAGTCAGCTTTTTTTCCTCCACAAACCTGAATCAAAGTATAACTTGCATTTAATAAAAAGAAAAAATATATTATACTAGCTACCCGCGACTTCGTCCGCGTGGTATTTAACAAAAAAGTTATCGTTCAGTTCGCAGAGTTTATGATAACTTGGTTTTTTTTTCATGAGATCCTATTTTTATTTTTCTAAAATAAAACTAGCCTAAGATAATCCTTGTTACATCAGCTATCTGCCAGTGAAAGTCCCGTCAAAATCGGTCCAGCCATTTCAGAGATTAGCTGAAACAAACAGACAAGACAGACAGACAAAAATTGTAAAAAAAATTGTTTTGGTATATGTACCGTGTATACATCCAAATGCACTTAGTAAAAAGCGGTTATTTTAATATTACAAACAGACACTCCAATTTTATTTATATGTATAGATTACAAACAGACATTCCAAATTTATTTATTTGTATAGTAAGATTATACAAAAGCCTGCCCTATAGGGCTGTCCCAGACTGGGGTAATGAACAAAGCATTCTGAAGCTAGTGCTATAGGTGTTATTATTGTACTAGCTGCACCCAGCTTGTGTTGCCATGCCACAGAAACCTTGTGGCTGTGCTTCAATACAGTCTTCAACAATAATTTAATTTAAAAAAAACACAGACAGCCAATTATGTATAGACAATATGTAGTGGCCTCTTCAACCTCGCCACAAGCTACACAGATGATGTTGCTGCTTGATAATTCACAGAAGCATGTCGTTCGTTGTCAGGGGTCACCGCTTAGCGGGAAAGGGAAGATCTACCAGCCTGGCGGGGCGGCCACTATGCCCCAAAGGTTATTTTTGAGCTTCGTATATGTGTAAGGAGAAAAGTCATTGGTTCTGAATGTCATCTCTGCAGCCCCTTCTGTGTAGCTTGTGGCGAGGTTGAAGAGGTCGCAACATCCCACTATCCCACCAATAATATAAATGTGAAAGTTTGGATGGATGGATGTTTTTTACTCAATCACGGCTGAACGGGTCTTGATGAAATTTGGCACAGAGATAGATTATAGTCTGGAATAGCACATAGGCTACTTTTTATCCCGGTAAAATGTACACTTTTTAACCCCGGGTAACACCGCGTGTCGCATGTAGTATATTATAAAATTTCATTTTCTATTCCAGTGCAAAATTCAGAAGAAACTCAAGAAGACTACAATGTAAACCCAGTTTTGTACCAGTATGAATATAACTTTGTCACCGAGGCATCCAACGTTGCCAGTAATATATCTGAATACGACAACACTGAGAATGCCAATGAAAATCAGCTACAATATGAGATGTATGATGAAGAAAATGAAGCCATACCGCAGTATGTAAATATTGACAGTGGGCAACCGATCGCTGACCAAGATGATATGTACGCTGACAATGACTTCAGCCAACTTGACAGCCAGTCTGATTATATACCGAACAAGATTATTTTAGGCAGCCGTCCCAGTCACAAGGTTCCGTGTGACTATGAAAGACTGTGCGAGGAAGCATTGAATTCTCAAGCGATGGTATATTTAGAAAATTGGGGTCAGAGGCTGGATAACAGTCCGTGCTATTGTAAGATATGTAAAACACTATTTCCAACGATTAATGCGTTGGATGCACACAAAATGGTGAGTCATTCGTTTTTAATAGCTGTCAATAATAACACAGCGAGGAAGAGCACTGGGTCGGCTCATGTGATCCCCCCAAAGGAGGGTAGTAAATCATCTTCTGATGCGGGGAGACTGTGCAACCACTGTAACAATGTGTTCCCCAATGATACCACCCTAATTAAGCATCTTTATGAATTATTGCCGATGAGCAACTTTGATGCGGAAAAACCTAACAATGTTGCCAGGAGTCACTTTAAAATCGGTTCAAAAATTCCGACCACAGAATCAAAGGTGAAAACAGATAGTAGAAGTTTGATCACAAAAATTGGTGTTACTAATAAAAATAAATCTAATGTTGCCATTAAAAGAAACAATACTGAATGTGTTGCCATCGCTAAATCCAGTGTTGCTAGTTCAAAAATAGCCGTGGAAACTGCGAAAAAACATGGCGCTACGGACATGAGAAAGCCGTATTACAAATGTACCCTTTGCCAAGCCATTTTGAACTCAAAATACTGCGCCAAACGGCACAGAGCAGTTGAGCATCCGTCCTACAGCAAGATACATATATATATAAAATTTTACAAAACTGACTTGAAACGGAGAAACCCCAAACAGAAAGGGAAGATAGATCGATCGTTCACACCAAAATCACTCTTATTCAAATGTGGCAAGTGTGAAATTCACTTTCTGTCGCCGTACAGCGCCTTACAGCATTTCATTGTGTGCAACGAAGTTTATAAATCAAAGAACTGCACCATATGCCGTAGGAATATAATTTTGAAAGACATAGAAAGTCATTATTGGCAACATGACAACGGCGATGTAGGTTTAAAGGTGTATACTGTGACCAAGACCATATACGAGCGAGTGCTATGCGAATGCCCCAAATGCGGCGTCTGCTTCGAAGAACTCCCATTCTGGGCTCACATTAAACTATGCAACAAAGTCGACTTCATAAACTGCTATATATGCGACAAGAAAATAGGCAAATCCCGATACAGGAGTCACGAAATAAAACATCGCATCAAGAACTACACTAGAAAAGATTTTATCGTTATAAAGTATTTCTGTCACACCACCACTGAGGCAGACAATAATATAATTCAACCAATACACAATGAGATCGTCAACAAAGATCGCGCCATCGCTGAAACAACTAAAAAAACCATATACTTCTGTCCGTACTGCTCGTGCTGTCAGCAAAGGAAAACGTTCCGATGTCATTTGGACAAAATGTGCAAACGGTGGGGGAAAAGTCATAAACAAATGTGCGATAAGTGCGGTTTGATGTTCAGCAATAAGCCTTACGTGGTGCACCGACCTTTGCACGACGGTAACAGGTTCAATCTGCGCGATTACAATTTCGTTAACATCGTCACCGGTTGTGTAATAGACCCTCCATTAACTCCCATGTACAGTTGCAAACTGTGTCACATCAATTTCATACGACACACCCAAGTGATCCACCACGCTTGCGGCGAGGAAAAATTCGATGTTTGCAACATTTGCAACAAGAAATTTAATCCTCAAGCGTATTTGATACACAAACAGTTTCATGATTATGTTGAAATTATGCCCGAATTGATCATGAAGTACAATTCCCTGTCGAGCACGTGGAACTTGAGGTACATGTGCGTTGAATGCGATATTGTTTGTGTATCGTATGACACTGCTGTTGAACACAGTCAGAACCACATAGTCTCCCATACAGACACGTCAATATACTGCAAAATATGCAATCTAACCGTTCACGAGTCGTATTACAAAGTTCATGCGGAATTGCACGAGACAAATTCGAGTCTAACTGTGGATTCCTTCAAAATTCTCAAATACGACTATAAGAAATTGTTTGATAGCGATTGGATGGATTTTGGCGATCTATCACAGCAAGCTATCGACGTTATTCTATCTAAAAGCGTTTACAAGAATATAAGGAACGTTAAAATGAACGTAAATGGGGACTCGGACGCCATCAAATATATCTGCGGCAATTGTAAAATGTCCGTCGACGATGTGGAAATACATCTGAATGCGACATGCAAAGCAAACGACATATACCGCTGTAAATATTGCAAAATCAAAATGGACGATCTCAACGATTTGGTGGCACACGAGTTGAGACACGAGAACACAAGGGACCAGTTTAAAATCGTGTCGTTCAACGACGATGAGGATCGAAGGTTTAATGCGAAACTCAAGAAGTACTCGGCCAAATCTAAAACACTTCTTACAAATCACAATACTACTGTTGAGAAGGAGAAAAGGTTCAAAGCGTACTGTTGTAGGAAGTGTAGCGTGTGTGTGACTCTTAAGCAGAACACTCGCGCGCACCGCTGCCTCCCCGCCAACAGCGAAAAGTACTTCTGCAAACGCTGCGACCAATACTTCACATACAAATTCAGATCCAACCATCAGACGGCGCATAAAAAGTTCCCCAATCTGTCCAAGAAGACTTTATCGATCATTTATTTCAATGATTCCCACACGAAAGCCGAGAAATTGGCCGTCGAAGACCCCACACCTGACATATTCAAAATTGTCAAGTTGAAAGGCGAAAAAGATACCAAACTAAAGCTAAGGCTTAGGAAACAAACACCAAAAGTCGAGAAACGAACAGAAAATGAGAAGAGATACAAAGTGTACCGCTGCAAGAAGTGCAATGTATGCGTGACAATGAAACAACTCATGTACGTGCACCGATGTACAGCCAAAAGGTATCATTGCAAACACTGCAACCAGCACTTCTCGTACAAATATAAGGCCAACCACGAGAAGGCTCATAGGATCTACCCTAATCTATCGAATAAGATATTAGCCGTCACATATTTCGGGGATGACACAGTTAAAATATATAAAACAGATATTCCGGATAATATCTCTGTAAACACTGACGACACTTATGTCCTCTACAAATGCGAATGCGACGTTCACTTCAGCTCATTGAAATCAATCGTTAAACATACGAAAACCTGCAATTTGACAGATACAGACAATGAAAGATGCACCGAATGCCATCTGCTGTTCTCCAGAAACGATTACCCTAACCATTTGCGACATCATAACAAATTGTTCACCATCAAAACGGTGATCAAATCGAATTGGTACCAGTGCTCCGATTGCGAGATCTTATTTCTGACCGAAAACGAAGTTGATCAGCACTACGACTCGTGCGATCCGAAGCTGGGCGTCAAATGTGACAGATGCGACTTCAAGTATCTCAGGAATTGTATCAACAGCCACAGATGCTGCGAGAACGAGACGAACTTATATATAGGCACTGTGACACAAATTAAACAAGACTTGAAAGAGTTTACTGTATATAGCTGTACAAAATGTGATATTAATTATTGGAGTATGCTGTCCTATGACAAGCATGCACGGGTGAATCACGTTATACGAAGAAAGAAAGTGTTCTGTGATATTTGCGGGCTGTACTTCTCAAAAGTGTCTTATCTACGCCATTCCGATATACATAAACATTGCAAGGAATATAAAATAAAAGCCATCAATCCAATAACAAAGCAACACAAAGTTCTCAAAGGCAAAAACAACCACGATCACGAAGACAACGAAAATACGAAAGATCACAATGATATTAATACTCGTGTAGCTAAGGATTGGCATACAATGAATGATAATGAAAGAGACAACAGTCCTAATGTCACTAGAAGCAGAAAGAGAAAAATAGATAGTGATCATATAATGACAACAAGAAATGATGTCGGTAAAGAACGAACAGTTGAAAATAGAGCTCTAAGTCCATTAGACAGAGCAGAAGAGTGTAAGGGAAATATTGAATTCAATACTCAAGAGGGAGATGCAAACTCCACACTATCCGAAACGATATCTGACACAGTCATAAATAGAACTGATAAAAGTTTATATTTCCGCAATAATAATACACTTTATAAATGTCCGGAATGTCCCCTCCACTATTTACACTTTGAATCGTTGAAATACCACATAAATAGGCACTCGATGAAGCCAGCGGCACACTTGGAGTGTACGAAGTGCCATTTGTACTTCACTGCAATTACACTGCGCAAACATATATACATGCAACATGAAAAGGACGAATTTAGTTTAGAGGATTTTGATATACGTATAGTTAACTTTGAAAATGGTGTGTACACTGGCAGTCGTAATGAAAGTGAATATATAAATGAGAACGCTATAGCTGGTGTGTTTAATGATAGCAACACTGAGGCTGAAGGTTCCATAGATGGAGAATCCCACGACTGTATAGAAGGTTTAAGTAATGATATAGCTGACGAGTCCACAGAGGCGTCTACCATAGATTCTAAAGACGATACAATAGCCATAGACAATTCAAAGAAGGATGTGAGATTATACAAATGTGCCAATTGCAATGTTTGTTACATAAAACAAATGGAATGTTTACAACATGTTGAGAATCATGTTACAATTGATTCAAAGTATTATATTAGTTGCAAGATTTGTAATTTTCAATTTTTGATCAGTTCGCTGAGGTTGCATATGGAGGTGCACCACGAAACTGAGTTCAGACTGGAGGAGCTTATGATCGAGGAGTACACGGTATACGGTAATGATTTGGATACGAAAATTGATGTTTATTACGCTCTAGATAGAGTTCAGTCTCGATTGATTAGTACAACTACCGATGATGGCAAAGACGATATTTGAACATTAAAATTATTTCGATGTTTGTACCGTTATAAACAAGGTTCAATTTTGTTTAGTATCGCGATTTGTGTAAGGAATTGTGATTTTTTTATTATTTGACAACGGAATTTGAAGTCTTGTGTGTGCTGAATACAGTTCAATCTTGTTTGTGTAAATACCTGTAAGACTATATTTGAATGATGTGATAATTCAGCAACTGAGTTTAAAGTTAATAATTATGGGAGTTAGATTCAATTTAGATTAACTAGCACCACTGTAAAATAGACTGAAGGATGCGTTGGCATATACAATTCAAGCTTATCTTGCTGTAAATAAGGTTGATTTTAGATTTAATAGTATCACTAATAATCAAGAAATATGATTTAAGCTAGTTTTCATACATTTACAAATCTGAATATTTCCGCTAGGGGCGCAGCTCTTTGTATGGAAAGATTCGATCAGTCGATTACTAAGTAAGGTATAGTTTTGACTCTGTTTATCAAAACTCGTACTAAGGTCCGTAACTCGTAAGTCCGCTGAATAATGTAAGTACTGTTTGAGTAGGTACATGTAAATATTTATGTATAGCTTTATTTGTTTTAAGTATACTAAGTATGTGCCTAGTAAAAATAATAATATCGCCAGACGAACACACCAACTGTACGGTCCCACACTAAGCGACGCTTGTATTATGTGTACCGTGTAGTGAGTGGGAGCCAACCCAGTATATAAAACTTATAGATAATAAACATCAATGACTCGGGTACAAGCATTCGTGCTCATCACACAAAGTTTGTCCCTACCAGGATCCGAACCCGGGACGCTCGGCACAGAAAGCAGGGTCACTACCAACTGCGCTAATCAGGCCGTCAGGACATAGTGTACTTTGTAAAAGTTTTATTTTTTTTAAATGTAATTTTAAGCAATTCGTTTACGTATTTGAAATAAATACCTCACTTGGGATACTATATTGGGAACGTTTTATTTGTGCGCCTCTTACCGGCTTATGCCATTGGATTAGGTACTTACCTATATTATCGCACGCTTACAAATAGACTGACCTATTAGGGTTTAAGTCCAAAGTGAGATAAGCACACAGATAGATTTATTCCAACGCTATCTATCTACCAATCTCAGAATTTTTACGATATCTTATTCCTAGACTGAGTAACGAATATGTTGTCTTTTTTACTTATACTAATTTTGACAAAACTTTTAACATGAAAGTGACATAAATCATAATGCGTCTGAGATTGCGACAGTCAACTCGCGGTGCTTTTATATTATAGTGACCCATTCATGTTTCTGAACTTAAAAAACTTACAACATAAAAATAATATGTTATTATTTTATCAAGTATAGACTTATAACATAAAAGAGAAAGGGTTTTAGTGAAATGTTTAATAAAATACAGACATATAACAAAAAGTGTCATCACTAGTACAGAAATATATCATTGATTTTATTAATAAACAGACGTATCTCAGGGACAACATTTTAAAAGCTATAAATAATTATAAATAATAATAAAATTTCTTCAAAATTACATTTTAGTATCAATAATTACTTAATCAAGTATTCTTACAATACATCATTTATTATTATTACGCTATTTTCATTGAGATATAAGTAATAATGTCAGACAAGTTGTAAATGACAAAACGTTTTTGCGATTTCCCAACAAACAGCTTTTTTGAGTTAGGTCAGTCTATTAGTAAGCGTGCGTTATGTGTTATAGGTACCTATACCTAAGGTCATTTGTCCTGAAAAAAAAGTGCCGGTAAATTTTTTAGCGCGAGTTGTCCTATAAAAATGCATAAAATTTACCATTTTTATTTTTATTTCGCACGAATAGACTTTAAAAAAAAATTACACCATTTCTTTTTTTATTTTTACGCGAATTGACTGTCGAAAGAAAATGATTTCTTTTTCATACAATAGGTATTTGCAATGTTTAGTCAAAAATAATTGAATAAACCCTTTTTTACATTTTGTATTCTTTGAATTTTATATCGCTACTAGCTGCGCCCCGCGGTGTTACCCGCGATTAAAAAGTTAAGTTTAAAAAACACGGTTCCTCTATGCTATCCAATAGGAGCCGTGCATTTTTCCGGAATAAAAATTAGTCAATGTCATTTTCTGACCCCTAAACTACCACTGCCTATGCAAAAAATCATGTCGATCCTTTGCTCTATGAAAAATTAAAACAAATCTATCCCACGGGAACCATACATTTTACCGGGATAAAAAGTAACCTATGTGCCATTCCAGACTATAAGCTATCTCTGTGCCAAATTTCATCCAGATTCGTTCAGCCGTTCTGGCGTGAATGAGTAACAAACATCCATCCATCCAAACTTTCACATTTATAATATTAGTGGGATAAAAAAAAGGCGTGATGGTACCGAGTACCTACCCATGGAGGCGAGTAGGTACCCTGTCTACCTACCCTTCGGGGGTTACAGGCGTGATGGTACCGAGTACCTACCCATGGAGGCGAGTAGGTACCCTGTCTACCTACCCTTCGGGGGTTACAGGCGTGATGGTACCGAGTACCTACCCATGGAGGCGAGTAGGTACCCTGTCTACCTACCCTTTGGGGGTTACAGGCGTGATGGTACCGAGTACCTACCCATGGAGGCGAGTAGGTACCCTGTCTACCTACCCTTCGGGGGTTACAGGCGTGATGGTACCGAGTACCTACCCATGGAGGCGAGTAGGTACCCTGTCTACCTACCCTTCGGGGGTTACAGGCGTGATGGTACCGAGTACCTACCCATGGAGGCGAGTAGGTACCCTGTCTACCTACCCTTCGGGGGTTACAGGCGTGATGGTACCGAGTACCTACCCATGGAGGCGAGTAGGTACCCTGTCTACCTACCCTTTGGGGGTTACAGGCGTGATGGTACCGAGTACCTACCCATGGAGGCGAGTAGGTACCTACTTGCGTAATCCACCTACACTGCATTGACGCATTACAAATTAGTTCCGCAATTAATATTCTTTACAATATTTAAGCAAGTATTATTTCAGTGTCTGGATCATTGTTTTAAAACGAATTTTGCATTCAATTAATTATGTCTAAGTAAATAATACTTTTTAAACTGTCTAACACTTGTACAAATATAATTATAATGCACGGAAAGTGGAAAGAACATAGCTCATCGCGCGGATATGCTTGTATACCTACTTATTTATATGGCTTCCATCACAGATATATCATGATCTGTGGCTTCCATCATGTTTAGTGGATGGTTTTGCCACGCCAGGCTCGCGAGGCAGGCACATTCGAGGCTTAGAATAAATAATAATACCAGCCCTTTTAATGTCCCACTGTTGAGCACGAGCCTCCCCTCAATACGAGGGGTTAAGGCCATAGTCCACCACGCTGGCCCAGTGCGGGTTGGCGGACTTCACACGTCTTTCGAGGGGTTCTCTCAGACATGCAGGTTTCCTCGCGATGTTTTCCTTCACCGTTTAGCAAGTGATAATCCTGGTTGAAAATAAGATTCGCACATGAAGTCCAGAAATCCCAGAGGTGCGGAGCCGGGGTTTGGACCTGCGATTCTCGTTACCGAGGCAAGCGTTCTACCAACTTGGCTATTATATACATATATACTTGGTTATCACTGCTATTATAGGCTTAGAATACTTACAGGCACAGAAGACTGCAAACACCCTTAATAAATATCGAGTCTTGCTACGACGCAACAAGACTGTAATTTATTTACTTTGGAGCGATATATTACAAGGCTTGTATATATGTTACCTGCTCCGAAAACTCTCATAGCGCGTTTCAGGATTGTATTGAGAATTGTCAATTGTATAGCTTGGGACGAGGTTTAAGAGGTCGCTACAGTAAGAAGGTCCTGTCTGCTCTGCGGTAATAACAGGCGTGATAGTACCGAGTACCTTTTTTTTTTTTATACATTATAGGCAAGTATTTGATCTCGATCTCACCTGATGGTAAGTGACGATGAGATCTACGATGGAGCATACTTGCCTAGGTAGGAAGGCGGCAGTAGATCGCGACGCTACATTCACTAGGCACATGCAGCGCAACTGATCTGACCCGCCATCCATGAATGGCAACACCGAACATCATGCCGGAACACGGCTAGGCCGCTTGGCGACATGGCTTAGTTCAGTGGGTGGTCACTAACCACGGCCGAAGCCTACCACCAGTAGAGTTGTCACCTGGTTGGCACCACCCAGGGTCACGTGTAGGGTATCTCGAGGGTACTTAATTCTCCTACGGAACTGACACGTGTGCATATACAATTAGGTAGGTACTGCACGGACCGTCAAGAGGATATAGTTTATCTTGACTGTTTAAAACAGGGTTCCCCAACTATTTTGGGCAAGAGACCCCTTTTCCATAATTAACTGATACCTCAGACCCCCATAGCTAAATTACTTTAAAAATCCTATCTCTAGTTCTTTTCCTTTGATACACAATTATAATTTCATCTTGTACGAGCTTGTGCACGCTTATCGACTGGTTGAGTTTTTTAAAAGTACAACAATGATACTTCCTACTAAAATATTGGTCATTCTTATAACAAGTTGGTACACGTAACTCCACTTATACAGTATCTTGAAAGTTTCAAATAAGAACCATTCAGATTGTGGGGACCCCATGACGATTCCGCCAACACGCTATCTGTTGAAGAAGCGCAAGCACCAGAAATCCCGCGCCAGCATCCACATCATCCACGGAGAGATTGTGATGTAACTATTAGCGGTAAAGGGAAGATCTTCCAGCCGGGCGGGTGGTACGCCTGGCGGGGCCGCTATGCCCCGACGGTTATTGTCGGGACCTTGTATATATGTTACGTGCTCCGAAAACTCTTATAGCGCGATTCAGGATTGTGATGAGATTTGTCTATTGTTTGAATGCGTCTGCAGCGCCATCTGTGTAGCTTGCGGTGCGGTTGAAGTGGTCGCTTCTAACTTATTCAAGCAGGTCAAAGACGAGTATTCTATTTTCTACGCCATTTATAATTAAGAATATGCCGCGAGATGGCAAACCAAAAATCTCGGTATCAAATAGAGTCCATTTAAAAAAGCTTGCATCTCATATATGTTGTGTTTAAAAAATTCTAGGACTTTATGTACGAAGTCGCGGGCGCAGCTAGTGCACACTAGAACAAATAAGTACTTTATACACGAGCGAAAATTGTATTTACATTACCAAATATGGCAGACCATTGTGTCCGTAGTATCGGGTCGGGTATATAAACCGCTCTAGTTGGTCGTAGCAGTCATACCCAGCATCCAGCTACTCCCAGTCACGTACCACTGACAACCAGAAACCACCAGCAAACATGAAGACCTTCATCTGCTTCTGCCTTATGGTATGTATATTTTAAATAACGCTTGATAAGAGAGGCGCCCGCGCCGGCTCCGGGGCCCCTCTGGGCCCCAAGTCTGCTAACACAATCGATTCATAATCTTCTTTCTTTACGAAAAAATGAAATGCGATGAAATAAAATGGATATGAATATGGCCTCACCCGCAACTTAGTGGGTATTTTGCCAGTGTCAAGTAATCGAACCGGAACCGCATAGTAACCGTCGGACACGCTATATTCATTTCATCATGTCACATCCATTATTTTATTTATAATGTGTATTTACTTGACATTGGCAAAATAACCGCTAAGTTGCGGGTGAGGCCATTTGCATATCCATTTTATTTCATCGCATCTCATTTCGTAAAAGAAGAAGAAAATAGTAACTGTCACTTTTGACAGATATTGTATGGGATATCTGTCAAAAGTTACACACAGCAAGTCAGACATGACAATGAAATGAAAAACCCTCGGAATTGAATTCAATCCAAAATATGACTTGTCTGTATGGCTTTGTCCTTTGCCTGCCTTTTGGCGAATTAAAAAAACAACAAAATTACACACAGCAACCGCATAGTAACTGTCACTTTTGACAGCTATCCCATACAATATAGGTCAAAAGTGACAGTTACTATGCGGTTGCTGTTCGATTAAGAATCGATTGTGTTAGCAGACTTGGGGCTTAGTCTCCAGCACACCCATAGAGAGACAATAGTGACCACAGACTTGCAAACTGGTTCAGACCCAGTCTGATATTCTCCTTCACCGTGTAACAAGTAATACCCATTGTTGTGAATGAGATTCGCACACCAAATGAGAATACGTGGAGTCCCCTTGCATCCTGAGTATCACCACCATGGCTGGCGATATACCTGCTCTCCGGCAGAATATTATATGAACATTTCCTTCGACAGATCAGCGCCGTAGTCTGCACGCCCGCTTGGACATCGTTACTTTCAGGTATACAGATATATTAATTGCAATAGTTGTAAGTATTATTGGAGCGCTATACTGATATCGCCCCCAGTCCATTGTACGGTACCCATAATACAAGCGCTGCTTAGTGTGGGACTGTATAGTTGGTGTGTTCGTCTGGCGATATTATTATTTTGATTTTTCATTTCTGTTCTCGGCTATGGCCGGTATATCATGCTAGCACGGGCCTAAGCCATTGTATTGTAGGGTTTTGTATTTGTCCTGTATTAAGCCTTACTTGATACAACTACGCGATGTTCCCTTCGTTCCACAGCGAATCCAGATCCGTTCAGCCGTTCTGGCGTGATTGAGTAACATCCATCCATCCATACAAACTTTCACATTTATAATATTAGTGGGATAACCACAGATAACCTTATATATATAGAGAGAGAATTTTGCACAGATTATCGTCCAAATTACTTGCTTTATTTATAACCTTTACGTTTTTTCAGGTACTGAAAAATCAAGCTCCGAGGCCTCAGCATCAGGTTAGTATTAAGTATTCAACAGTCATCTTCATTATATGTCCAGCGTCCAAGCACAGATTATAATTATATAAAACTATCTGCGCCCCGCGGTGTTACTCGCGATTAAAAAGTATTTACATTTTACCGGGATAAAAAGCCTATGTGCTATTCCAGACTATAATCTATTTCTGTGCCTAATTTCATCCAGATCCGTTGAGCCGTTCTGGCGTGATTGAGTAACAAACATCCATCCAAACTTTTACATTTATGATATTATATATAGTGGGATAAGTACATTTCGGACGAACTTCAAGTATGTAATAAATTAAATAATTAAAATTAAATAATTAATGGCAATAACAATTTCAATAAATACACATTATAAATAAAATAATGGATGTGACATGATGAAATCATCAAATTCATTATATTTATTTTTCAGTTTTGTAAATGTCAGGTATGCTTGACACATCAAAATATGTCATTATGACGTTAGTAGTGTTACCAATTATTTAAAAAATGCACTATAGAGCAAAACCACTATATTATGCCGGTAATTTCGTTTTCAAAATGCCAATCCGTCTGGCTCAGTAATGAGTCAGCGGTAAATCTGCTGTTAAGTATAGCCCGCACTTAATATGGTTCAGAGACGTCCAATGAGCCTGCTGCACCAGTTATCTTCAATGCACAGGCACACCCTAGACCAGGGGCTCCCAAACTTATTTTGTCTACTGCCCACGTTAAGAATGAATTATTTTTTAGCGCCCCCATTTTTTCACCTACTTAAAAACCGCTATAACTTCAAATTAAATTAATTATTGTAAGTCTCTACACAACGCCTCCATTTTTTTCTGGGTCTCTTACCGCCTTTTAGGCCTGCAGCGCCCACAAGGGGTCGTTATCACCCGCACAGGGAAAGGCTGCCTTAGACATAGTCTTATTATAGTAAGTAGAATATTACGTAAATTCTGAATATATTCGTTTCGTTCCACAGGGGGATCTGGCTCCGACAACCTGTCTGGTTCCAGTACCAGCGATGGAGTCAGCTCCGCATCAGGTGACAGCCATTCATTAATGCAACATAGGAACGCGCAATCGTCATTAATATTTAAATAGGAGTACCCTCGGCACAGAAAACCTTAGCCATGATTACCTACATACTGTACGTCAAGTGCGAGATTATTCGTAAGCTAACTGTATACTTTATAGTCTTCCTTCTTTTCTTGTGACTAGGCCCGCCACTCCCACCACTGCTACTCCTGTAAGCCAGGATCTACAGTGGTTTCCAATGATGACACCGAGGTGTGACCCTCGGCGAGTCCCGGGATAAAGTTAATGGTCTTGGAACCCGCACGAATTTAATCGAACGATAAAAATAGGAGGAGTTTGAAGAAAATTATCCACTTCCCTCCATTGCAAAGCGGGAGACAGTAGATAGTACTATAAACTGTCTCCCGTCTCCCTACAAAATGTCTTAATACTAAGACATCTTGTATGGAGAACTAGCTGCGCCCGGCGGTGTTACCCGCGATAAAAAGTATGAAAAATTAAAACATCTATCCCACGGGAACCATACATTTTACCGGGATAAAAGTAGCCTATGTGCTATTCCAGACTATAATCTATCTCTCTGCCAAATTTCATCCAGATCCGTTCAGCCGTTCGGGCGTGTAAGAGTAACAAACATCCATCTATCCATCCATCCAAACTTTCACATTTATAATATTAGTATAGATTGAACAGCGCCTCTAGCGGGCGGTATTTAAAACGTTCAATTCTTCATACGAAAAGTCTAAATACGGTAAACTAAAAATTATACGGTTAGCTTACGAATAATCTCGCACTTGACGTATGGGATAAGAGTCAGTATCTCCATAGGAATGCTATAGCTATAGAAAGTTGTCTGATTATTTTTGTTTTGTTATAGCTGGCGGAAATGTTGCCATTGATGTAGCTACCAAAGTGTCAGGTATGTTTTACGCCCCAGAATACTACCCCAGAGTACTACGCCCAGAATACTACGCCCCCCCTCCCCCTCGCCGCGTCCCGCACTTGTGAAGATCGGTGGCCATGAATCACATAATACCTCACAAATAACATTGTAATACCAACCCTTTTAATGTCCCACTGTTGGGCACGGGCCTCCCATCAATGTCCCACTGCTGGGCACGGGCCTCCCATCAATGTCCCACTGCTGGGCACGGGCCTCCCATCAATGTCCCACTGCTGGGCACGGGCCTCCCATCAATGCGAGCGGGATTAAGTCATAGTCCACCACGCTGGCCTAGTGCGGGTTGGCGGACTTCACACATCTTTCGAGGGATTCTCTCAGACATGCAGGTTTGATCACGATGTTTTCCTTCACCGTTTGGCAAGTGATAATCATGGTTGAATATGGGATTCGCACGTGAAATCAAGACATCCTAGAGGTGCGAGCCGGGGTTTGAACCTGCGCTGCTCGTTACCGAGGCAAACGTTCTACCAACTGGGCTATTACAGCTATTATTCACACCCCCAAGTGATTTTAATTATAAAATATTATTGTCAAACTTTTCCTAAATAAATTTTAATATGGCAACGTAAAAATTAATTATATGCGAACAAATGATTAATTCTTGAAGTGGCTTCTTAATTATACCGACAATAAAAATAGATAGTACTAACATAAGTATAGCGGTAGCGCCGCACATTGCCGCCAGGGGCGCTGCTGGTGTATATACAAACATAGGCATATATCCAGCAAAGAGAATAAGCATAATATATCATCGTACCTAGCGGAATGACGAGCAGAGTGGGACAGAGCTATACGAAGAAACAGGCAGCCGCCTGTGCATCTTACTTTTTAGCTTAGCCTTTTATTACGTGTGATTAAGTATATGGGCTACTTTGATTTTTTCTTTTTTTCAGCTTCAGTTCAAGATAGTTTGAGCGCCGCAGCAGACAGTGGTAAGTATCACATTATGAAGTGTTTATTCACGGATTAGTCAGTCCAGCCAGGCAGGTGGTATGCCAGGCGGGTGGCATGCCAGGCGGGTGGTATGCGAGGCGGGTGGCATATGCCAGGCGGGTGGCATGCCAGGCGGGGCGGCCGCTATGCCCCGACGGTTATTGTCTGGATCTTGTATATATGTTGCGGGCTCCGAAAACTCTCATAGCGCGTTTCAGGATTGTATGGAGAATTGTCAATTGTTCTGAATGCGTCTGCAGCGCCATCTGTGTAGCTCGTGACGAGGTCTCTACAGCTTTAATATACCACTAAAATATATTTTTTATTATTAATTTACCTATTGGAAATAGATTCACGATACTTATCTATTATTAATAATGTAGTGACCACTTCAACCACGCCACAAGCTACAAAGATGGCGCTGCAGACGCATTCAGAACAACAGACAATTGACGTCACAATCCTGAATCGCGCTATAAGAGTTTTCGGAGCACGTAACATATATACAAGATCCCGACAATAACCGTCGGGGCATAGCGGCCGCCTGCCAGGCATACCACCCGCCTGGCTGGAAGATCTTCCCTTTTCCGCTAAAATAATTATACCAATTTCTTGGTCGATTCGTAAGCCAACACGTTGGGGCTGATTGATCAATAAGTTCTGATTGGTGATTGCGATTCACAGCGGTTTCCGGTTGGAGCAGCGTGTCCGGCTCCACCAGCGGAAGCAACGCCGGATCTGGTGAGACTCATACATTATTTTAACACTAGCTGTTACCCGCGACTTCGTCGGCGTGGTATTTAACAAAAAATATTTTTTCTAAAATAAAAGTACTAAGCCTAAGTTACTCCTTGTTACAGCAGCTATCTACCCGCTGGAAGATAGCTGGTAGCAAGGAGTAACCGATTTTGACGAGACTCTCAGTAGAGTCTCGTCATAATCGGTCCAGCCATTTCAGAGAGTAGCTGGAACAAACGGACAGACAGACAAAAATTTAAAAAAATGATGTTTTGGTATATGTACCGTGTATACATCCAAATGCACTTATATACAGATATTGTTTGGGATATCTGTCTAAACTGACAGTTACTATGCGGTTGCTGTTCGATTATGAATCAATTGTGTTAGCAGACTTGGTGCCCTGTTGGTGTGTTCGTCTGGCGAAAGGTTTCTGATTAGTTTGTTTTGTTATAGCTGCCGGTAACACCGCCACTGAAGTAGCCGGACAAGCCTCATGTAAGTTTTGCAATACTACCCCCCCACCCCCACCCCCCCCCCCCCCCCAAACACACCCCCATCCTCCCCCCAGCCGCACCTGGCGCTTGTGAAGAACACACTACTAAAATCATGAATTACTTCACACGCTAACTCACTTTGAGTAAATACTTGTATGAAATTAACTCACATACTTAGTCATTACTTATTTGCCTTCGAAAGGCTGCTAAGGCTCTGGAGCTAATGAAACAACTTATTCACATTACAAATTGGTGACTTAGAAGATTATAAGTAATGTAAATAGACACAAGCCCTGCTGAGTTGCTTCCCGGATCTTCTCAATCGGGACCGCGTTTCGATCCGGTTGTGGAATAAACCATCGCTTAGAGTCACGATTTGTAGCTTTTTTGACCAGCTGCTAAAGCCTGCCTAGCCGTTCCTAAATTGTTCACTGATACCCATAACAATGTACTGCGCAAAAATGTGAAAGATCTTTTTAAAAGAGCAACCATGGAGTTTCTCGCTCGTTCTTCTCCACAGGAACGGCATTCTAAACGAACGGTAAAGTTGCAGCTTAGCATTTTGTAACTATTTTGACGATTCATAAGTACTGCACATAATGGTTTTTATGAATAAAACATATTCTGATTCTGATTCTATCTTTTGAGTGTGACCATAGTGAAGATAGATGGATAGTGAAGATTTCATTTTAAGATGTTTTTATTTCATGAAGATTTTATTTCATTTAAATGTCGCATTGTCCACTTCATTCAACTTAATTTTATTTTCATTTCTAGATTTAAGTTTCAATTTATAAATTACCTAAAACCTCTGTAAGTTTCTTATATAATGTCATAACCAGGTTCCCAAGATACAAGCTTACGCTTAGTTTGGGACCGCAACACAAATACTTTGTAACTATGCTTATGGAAATAAAATATTATTATTATTATTATTATATATAATGCATGTTCTAGATTATGATTCTGTTAATTTTGTTTCGCAGCAGCTTCTGGTGCGAGCGGTTCAGCGTCTGATGCCAACAAAGTAGTCGGCTCCGCATCAGGTGAGGACCATTTGTTACTGTGACCAGGGCCCCAAGTCTACTAACACAATCGATTCATAATCGAACAGCAACCGTATTACCGCGCGTAAGCTTGCTGTTGTTGCCGATTATGAATCGATTGTGTTAACAGACTTGGGGCCTTGGGTTGATGAAAATCATGATTTACGAATGACGTTCTTACGTACACGCGAATTCGGGTGTTAGTCACAAATCAGCTGGATTTGTTAGGTTCAATATCGTATATAATAGTTCGCGACACTCCGACTATATTATTTCTTAGTCTAATGCTAAGTCTGTCTGTCCGTTTGGTTGTTAGTACTTATAATAGCGTAGACTATACATAAGGCTTAACAATAATAGTGTAGAATATTTAAAGGGGTCCATTGGTAAGCTATAATGATCACGTACTCGAAAAAAATTATCGAAATATTTGAAATTTTCAAAACACTCCATACTATTTGCGTGATGTAACGGTACTATTACTTTTTCTCACAAAAAAATCAAACACTACACACATATATGTTACTAGCTGTTACCCGCGACTTCGTCCGCGTGGTATTTAACAAAGACACAACCGTTGGCAACAGCCTGCTCGCACGTTCTGAGCCCGCGGGACGCATTGCAGGTTGTTGCTATCAAACTTAATCAGGCGCAGCGCTGCAACATTGGTTTCTTTTTCTAAAATAAAAGAAGCCTAAGTTACTCCTTGTTAAATCAGCTATCTGCCAGTGAAAGTCCCTTCAAAATCGGTCCAGCCATTTCAGAGATTACCCGAAACAAACAGACAGACAGACAAAAATTGTAAAAAATGTTGTTTTGGTATATGTACCGAGTATACATCCAAATGCACTTAGTAAAAAGCGGTTATTTTAATATTACAAACAGACACTCCAATTTTATTTATATGTGCTATATACATAAACATGATCATTATCACCTACTTATTGACCCCATAAAATATTTTATACAATTTCTGTTACACTTTATATATATTGCTTACATTATTTTCGTTACCTACCTATATGTGCTGATTCAAAAATGTGTTTTTTTCAGCCTCAGGCGAAGCTGTTTCCAATCTCGGTAAGTACTTAAGTAACATTGCCAGTGCCTCCATATTTAATCCAAGAATAGCTTCAACAAATAGACAGTAAAATAACGGTCGAATTTATAGAAATTATAATCCCTTTATCCCACTAATATTATAAAATATGTGAAAGTTTGGATGGATGGATGTTTGCTACTCAATCACGCCAGAACGGCTGAACGGAACGGAAAGTTGGCACAGAGATAGATTATAGTCTGGAATAGCACATTATCTTTCATCCCGGTAAAATGTATGGTTCCCGTGGGATAGATTTGTTTTAATTTTGCATAGAGCAAAGGATCGACATGATTTACAGAAAAGCACATACTTCTTAATCGCGGTAACACCACGGGGCGCAGCTAGTTAAGAATAAATTTGAAGGGCGTTGAGAATTAGTAAAAAAAAACTTCGAATACCTCTCAAAATGTGGGTTCGCGCTTCTTCTTCTTCTATTACGAAATAAAATGCGATGAAACAAAATGGATATGAATATGGCCTCACCCACAACATAGCGGGTATTTTGCCAATGTCAAGTAATTAATAGCAATAACACATTCAATAAATACACATTATAAATAAAATAGTGGATGCGACATGATGATATGAAAATGGCGTCTAAAATATACCAAACGGATGAAGGCCGGGTTCGCGCTTATCAAATAAAGGCGTCATGATAATTTGTGTTTATTGTTGTTTTCAGCTGTCAAAAGCGATTAAAGACTGCGCAGACGCAGGCGACTCCTTCGAGAAATAGTTTCGGAAATCGTTTTAATGTTTCACTTAACATTATTTCAATAAATTACTTGCATTCATCACGTTTTGTTTTTGTTCCACACGTTTACCGGGCTCTTCTGCACTAATCAGGGCATCAAGTCTGCTAACACAATCGATTCAAAATCGAACAGCAAGCGCATAGTAACTGTCACTTTTGACAGATATTGTATGGGATATATGTCAAAAGTGACAGTTACTATGCGGTTGCTGTTCGATTATGAATCGATTTTGTTTGCAGATTTTTTTTTAATTACATTATAGGCAAGTATTTGATCTCGATCTCACCTGATGGTAAGTGACGATGAGATCTACGATGGAGCATACTTGCCTAGGTAGGAAGGCGGCAGTAGGTAGATCGAGACGCTACATTCACTAGGCACATGCAGCGCAGCTGATCTGACCCGCCATCCATGAATGGCAACGCCGAACATCATGCCGGAACACTGCTAGGCCGCTTGGCGACATGGCTTTGTTCAATGGGTGGTGACTAGCCACGGCCGAAGCCTACCACCAGTTGTCGACCTATTGTCTTTGATTATTGTTATGTTTGTAATAAAGAGTTTAATAAATAAATACTCTGGTGGGAGCGTTAAAGAATGTGTTCGCCCGTAAGGCAAACGGCTCGTATAATTGATAGAACTAAGCGATACTGGGCGGAAATCCATTGTTAAACAAATGGGGGAAGAGTCTTAGATTGTCTGTTTTGGAGCGATTTGAAATTGTTAGACGAAATAGGAGCGACGTTGCTGAACGAACCGATTAGTTTTGACACTTCCCCTTTACATAATTTATTTTCACATCATCTACAGAGTCGCTGTTTGAACCTTTGTAGCCAAGAGCCATCATAAAATGAAATGAAATGAAATGAAAAAAGTATATTCGACACAGACACGAAGATACACAAATGGGTACATTTACATGAAAAAGTAGAAGTAAAGAACACACAAAGATACACAAATAGGCACATACATTAAAAAGTAAGGAACATAAAGTAGGTATATACTACAGGGTGGGCCAGAATAAAGTTCACTTTCCCTTGTCAAAAAAAACCGTTGCTCGCGGCAGGTAGCGGGGTGCGCGGGGTATGATCGGTTGCCGCGCCTCTCGCATTTTTAGTCGCCATGAGTCCGTTCACGGATGAGCATCGCGCGTTCGCTATTCAAGCGTTTTACGAAAATGGTCGTTCTTATATTGTTGCGCGGCGTAAGTTCAGAGTTAAATTTAATTTACGAAGTATCCGCCAGTGTCCTAGCACTCAGTTACTTAAGCAATGGCTAAAGAGGTTCCAAGAAACTGGTTCGACGCTTCCTAAGAAACGTCGAGGTCGTTCCCGCACAGTACGCACAGTGCAAGCGATTGAAGAGGTTAATCAATCTGTTGAGCAAAATGCGGAACTCTCTACACGGCGACGTTCGGCTGCTATGGGAATTTCAAGAAGCAGTTTACGACGAATTTTACACGATTTAAAGCTTCATCCGTATAAAATCCAATTAGTCCAGCAACTCAACCCTGATGACCATACAAAAAGAGAGAGATTTTCTTCCATCATGTTAGAGCGGTTTTCCAACTTCGGGAACATCCTTTTCTCAGACGAAGCCCATTTTCACCTGAGCGGATTTGTAAATAAACAAAATTGCCGTTATTGGAGCGCTGAACAGCCTTCACGCAAACATCAAAAGCCTCTTCATTGCCAGAAAGTGACGGTTTGGGCAGCGGTTTCAGCTAGAGGGCTCATTGGGCCTTATTTCTTCGAAAATTCTAGCGGCCAAGCATTGACGGTAAATACGGAGCGATATGTCAAAATGCTAAAAGATTTTTTAAGACCAACTCTTGCTGGGCTGCAGGAGTACAACTCCCTGACTTGGTTCCAGCAGGATGGCGCCACCTGCCACACGTCTAATGCCAGTATGGAGGTCGTAAAGGAGATGTTCCCCGGTAAAGTGATCTCTAAGAGGGGTGATATCGAGTGGCCACCACGAAGCCCCGACTTGTCTCCACCGGATTTTTTTTTGTGGGGATACCTCAAAAATAACGTTTACTCCAATAAACCAGAAACAATTACCGCCTTGAAAGAAAACATTCGAACGGAAATGGCGGCTATATCAACAGCAACGTGCCAGCGCGTTTTTGAAAATTTTAAACACCGCTTGGAAGAGTGCTCCCGACGAGAGGGAGCACATCTAGATGATGTTGTTTTCAAAAAATAAATTATAATAATGTTACATTAAGTTACTTTTTAAATAAATTGTTTTAGTACTATCAGTCTTTTTTTATAAAGGTTTCAAAAGTGAACTTTACTCTGGCCCACCCTGTATAATATAAAGGGTTAGGTTGCAGTTAGTAGGTATTGTGGATCTCAGTGTGAGCTGTGCCGAAAGGCGTTTGGCTCAGCATGAGCTGGTGGGGAACGGATTCTCCTCCAGCGCCGATTTTCAGCCAAAGCCTCCTCAGTAGGACATTAATCATTTCGCTTGGTAACCAAACTACGACGCAATCGCAGATACACACAATACATGTATAAAGTATGGAATAGAAGAAAGAAGCTTACACGACAGTCCGGTGAAGATTGAAAATAACAAATAAGACATTTCGCACGCTTAATAATAGACTGACCAATTAGGGTTTAAGCCCAAAGTGAGATAAGCACACAGATAGATTTATTTCAACGTTATCTATCTACCAATCTCAGAATTTTTACGATATCTTATTCCTAGACTGAGTTACGAATATGTTGTCTTTTTTACTTATACAAATTTTGACAAAACTTTTAACATGAAAGTGACATAAATCATAATGCGTCTGAGATTGCGACAGTCAACTCGCGGTGCTTTTATATTATAGTGACCCATTCATGTTTCTGAACTTAAAAATCAATACTACATAAAAATAATATGTTATTATTTTATCAAGTATAGACTTATAACATAAAAGAGAAAGGGTTTTAGTGAAATGTTTAATAAAATACAGACATATAACAAAAAGTGTCATCACTAGTACAGCAATATATCATTGATTTTATTAATAAACAGACGTATCTCAGGGACAACATTTTAAAAGCTATAAATAATAGTAAAATTTCTTCAAAATTACATTTTAGTATCAATAATTACTTAATCAAGTATTCTTACAATACATCATTTATTATTATTACGCTATTTTCATTGAGATATAAGTAATAATGTCAGACAAGTTGTAAATGACAAAACGTTTTTGCGATTTCCCAACAAACAGCTTTTTTGAGTTAGGTCAGTCTATTAGTAAGCGTGCGATTTATTGACATTCAATGTGTACACAGAATAAAAGTGTATCAAAACCACTTCTTACAGTTGTCACCTACATCCCGCCCTATTAGCTAAGAATTTGCGATAGCAGAAAATCGCGCGGTGATGGCTCCATCGACGCGCGATGAATCGCTTCGTGTCAAAAAAAATCGTATTACGTATGAGATCGCTTACTTATGGCTCACCGATGGCTCCATGCACTTTTCGCGGCGACATTAGCGCCAAAAACGATTAAGTAGCGATAACAGGAACTAACTTAATGTCAAACAGAACATCTGTTAGACATCAAATAGTCGTATGCAAATAGAAAAACACACCGAAATCTTACTATATTACCGTGTCGTTTGTTTTGTGATAGTTTCAAGTAGCCGACCTACGATTCTGTCGGGTTCAGTGTTGTATTTGGATCCCAGCAGTCATAAATTGTTTATAAATACAAAGGAATAAGGTTAGGTTATAATGTGATCAACTCAGTGAATTATTTCTATGAAGACAAATAGTGCTTCGTACGACCAACTGGAACATCTCTTGGTGGCCATTAATTGGCTTGCAAAGCATCCCGCTTTAGCCAAAGGCAGCGTGATGATGTGATGGAACTCACGTGAAAGCAGACCAGCAGGCTGCTAGATAGGGAACCTTAGTTAGTTTATCCGTGTATGTGTATTATTAAAGATATTTAACAAGTAATTTGCTTTTATTATCTTACGGTATATCTCCTATTTCCATAGTAGTTTCACAATGTTTGAAATTAATTAATAAGATAGGTACATAATTATAATCGCGCCAAGACCATTGATGGTCTACCTACAGAACAGATTCGATGGTTGTGCAGACTGACCTAGTTCTATCAGTTTTTCTGTATTGCAGGACAAAAAGACAACAGTTTCATAAACACTTAACTACTTTAGATTATTTTCTTTTTATATTTTTTTAATGTATAGATATCCCAGTACAGTAAGTAAACTTTTGATAACTACTTGAAACACTAAAATACATTTGAGTAAAGGATATGAATAATAGAATATTGTAACATGGGCATTTTTAAAAGACAACAAATGCAAGCACAGTAGGTATAATTTATACATAAGTCAGAAAAGTATACCTTGTCTTGATATAAATATAATTATAAATGAAATCATTTCAAAAGAATACACATAAACCTACCTTCTTATAGTATTACATATCATTACGCCTGTATACGTTTGAAGATGGTTTGAATTTGGTCGCGCACAATATAAACAAACCGTCTGTTAAGGTTATAAAATACACGAAATGAATTGTTTTTATGGAAAAAAATAATTAACGTTTCAAATAGTTAGTAAGCGAATACAGCGATAGGTAAGCCATCGATCAACATCACCTAAAAGGTGATCGCAATTTTGACAGCTCAAACTGCTCTTCCATGGCTATCGCTTTGCTATTAAAATCATACGTGATACGAAATATTTAGATGACAATACAGAAAAATGCACATTTTAGTTCATCGATTGTTCCAAAGAGGCAGCACTGTCATCTTTCTGCTATGGCTTGGCTATCGCTGATACGTAATACGAATTAGCCATTCTAAAGCGAATATGGCAAAATTTTCGCCATCGCTAACCTTCTGCAAGATACGTAATCGGACCGAAACCAGCGGGCAGATCGCGCGGCACTATAGCCAGTGGGTGGACACTTCCATACATTGAGTATGTCCAATTATTCTTGAACTATGATATGTTTGGAGAACGTACTCGACGGGGTTCATTTTATTTTGGTTCACATAGACCTGGATGGCCAACATTAGAAATTCAACGGAAAAAATCATACATTTGTATTATAATGCTGGTACGTCTGGCAAAATGACAAGCAAGATGGCGTCAGTAGAACCTCAATAACAAAGTTATACCGGCCGATTTCGGATCTGTTTGCGTATTTCTTTTGTTATTTTACAGCTGTTACTAATTTGTGTTTGAATTCTCCGTTACTATCGTCGATTTAAGACCTTTTCCCCCGATTTAGCGTGAAGATTCCGCCTATTAGTGATTATGCTGTGTGCTTGTGGTAAACGAGTTATTTTCGAGACAGAGACTCTATTTTGCTGATGAATATGGCCAGCAAATTTTTCCAAAAGTGTGTGATATGTGGCAGTAGGAGATCTCCTGTATATTGGTATAAATATAGATATGCAGCGCCTGTCTATTTATTATGAGAATACGGGCCTCCTCTGTTGTTTATCTAAGGCAGATTTCGCTAATTTAAGGATATCATTATGTTTAGATCTCAAAATGGATAACAGCTGTAAGAAATCTTGAATTTATCACGATGAGTTTCAATTATGATATTTAAGCTAATAATGCTGTTAGAATATTTTTTTCAGTATGATATTTTGATGTGAATAAACAACTTTATGTAAACATGGGATGATAACATAATGTTTGAAATAAAGCTATAAATCTAATGTCATATGCCTTTTATTTACACCTAGAATATTCTAAGTATAGTAATTCTAAAGCCCGTTATTCAAGCATTGTCTATCGATATCGGTATTTTAATTTTAACGTAAGTACAACCCTAGATATCGATAATATTTAGCACATCTCTAACTGTCAGTGACTTTTGTACGGAAATGTTGGCAGCCTTTCCTATTTTTACAATGTTGGTACTACTATTCTGCGTGACTTTGAGCTACAGATAATGTTCTAAGTGCCGACTCTTAAAACGTAGTGATTATATACTCTTTGACTATAGCGGCATAGTGTTGTGTTCGTGGTTGTGTTGTCGAATTATTTGTTTTTATTCGCGAACGAAATGTCTGAAAAAACGGCGACAACATCTTTTTGATTCAAATTTATTCCTAACGCTCGATATATTTTCACAAAAACAAATGCAGACGCGCAGTGCGGGCGCGGGTCACCGCTTGACTGGAGTGCACCTTGACTGGAGTGCAAATTCGAGGCTGAGGCCTAATATATAATGGCGGCCATTTTAAATTCTATTGTAATGATGCTATGGATAATAATTATGATGACTAGTCGTCGATTGTTGTGTAGTCGATTCAAAAAACTAATATCTAGTAAATGTTAGGAAAATAGCAGCCGACAACAAAGTTTTGATGATATTTTTTTTGCCAAGTATAAATATCACGATTTTTATCAACCCTGGTTACAGTATAAATGGTTCCAGTGTTGCCAGATGTGATTTTCTATTTCTACCCAAATTTGAAATATTTTTTTCTCCAAAATGATACAATTTGCTTGAGTTTTACCCAAAGGCAAAAGTTAATAATATCGGCTTATCTTTTTGCCTTTTTCTAATTTTTTTCCTTGAAATACTGTTCTAATTTCCAAACTGAAGCAGCAGAATGACCTTTTTTTTTACGTTACGCATCCCCACGGCATAGGTATTTTTTTCTCCAAGAATTTCATTTCTCCAGAGCTAAAATTTTTACCCAGAATTGCAAAAAAAATACCCAATCTGGCAACACTAATGGTTCTCACCTGTCCCGGAGCTGGCTGCATTTATCGCAGCAGACACTGCAGAAAGCAAAAGCTGCTGCGAAACAAAATTAACAGAATCATAATCTAGAACATGCATTATATATTCGTTATATGCCCATCTATCTTCGCTACGGTCACACTCAAAAGATAGAATCAAAATCAGAATATTTTTTATTCACGTAAACCATTAAGTACAGAACTTATGAATCGTCAAAATAGTTACAAAACGCTAAGCTACAACTTTACCACCCGTTCCGAATGCCGTTCCTATGGAGAAGAACGGGCGAGAAACTCCATGGTTGCTCTTAGTTTAAAAAGATCTTTTACATTTTTGAGCAGCACATTGTTATGGGTATCAGTGAACAATTTAGGAACGGCTAGGCAGGCTTTAGCAGCTGGTCAAAAAAGCTACAAATCGTGACTCTAAGCGATGGTTTATTCCACAACCGGATCGAAACGCGGTCCCGATTGAGAAGATCCGGCAAGCAGCTCAGCAGGGCTTGCCTCTATTTACATTACTATTTTTTAAGTCACTAATTTGTAATCTACCAAGGCAAATATGCTCCATCGTAGATCTCATCGTCACTTACCATCAGGTGAGATCGAGATCAAATACTTGCCTATAATGTAATAAAAAAAAAAAAGTGAATAAGTTGTTTCTTTAGCTCCAGTGCCATAGCAGCCTTTCGAAGCTAAATAATGACTATCTGAATTAGTTACATACAAGTATCTACTCAAAATTAGTTAGGCGTTTCAAATTAGTGGGATTTTTCATGATTTTAGTAGTTTAATTGTTCTTCGCTGGCGTCATGCGCGGTTAGGATGGTGGGGGGCGTAGTATAGTAAAACTTACATGTGGCTTGGCGAGCTGCGTTAGTGATGGAGGAAGTCCTGACTATAACAAAACAAAATAATCTGTGTTAGCCTACTCTGTCACGAGTGTCGGGACCCTATAATTGGTTTTTTTCTTTCTTTTAGTTTTTACTGTGATTTCACATGAAACTGAGTGTCCATATTGTTTCTAAAATGTTTATTTTTTTAATTTGGCATCACCATAGGTATTTTGCCAGTGTCAAGTAATATAAGTTATTTCAGTTTTCGAGCATTTGCATAGGCCTAAAAGCTAGGCCCAAGTAAAATACCCCCCCATCCCTCTATCAGTAAAGTGATGGATACTTTACTGAAAGATTTTTTGTGAGAAATGAAAAGCCAAGTTTCGTCACTCTGTTTCAATTACCTACACTCGTGCACTTTACCGGACCCATAGTGGTTAATATTCCACTTATATCTATACAAATAAATAAAATTGGAGTGTCTGTTTGTAATATTAAAATTATCGCTTTTTACTAAGCGCATTTGGACATATATCAAAACAACAATTTTTACAATTTTTGTCTGTCTTTCTGTTTATCTTTATCATCAGGGTGCTAATAATTTTATAACTATTATCAAGAACTACTCGACACTGGCAAAATGGCTCAATTTTGTAGCCGATTGTCAACCTAAAAAAAAGGGAAGAAGAAGAAATTATATTTTAATGTTATATAAAAGCTCGTAATGTGATACATACCACGATTCGTTGCGACGATGGAGCTATTTCGACGTATAGCTGAAGAAAAGAAAAAAAACATAGTATGCTTATATATTTAGTCACACGTAATAAAAAGCACAGCTAAAAAGTAAGATGCACAGGCGGCTGCCTGTTTCTTCGTATAGCTCTGTCCCACTCTGCTCGTCATTCCGCTAGGTACGATGTTCTGCTTATTCTCTTTGCTGGATATATGGCGATGTTTGTTTGTATATACACCAGCAGCGCCCCAGGCGGCAATGTGCGGCGTTCCCGCTATACCTATGTCAGTACTGTCTATTTCTTTTGTCGGTATAATTAAAAAACCATTTCAAGAATTAATAAGATACAACAACATAGTTATTTTTGCTTTTTATATACATATCAAAGCTCCTGGGTCGCCTTGTTTAAAATAAATCAAACCTCATTAACACAATTATTGTATACATCAACGTGATCCATGTAACTTACTGATTCATCTGTCAAAATATTTTGCACTATTTTTGTTTTTGCTACACCCCGGATGTATAGACGTTATATAACATTATCAGTCATCTACTTGTCGTTGGCAAAATCATCGGTAAACGATGGAGCCATAAAAATCAATTGGAATTGGAATTGAACATTATCTATCAGTCGTCATATAGTAGTGCGCAAAGCAAAACTCTTGTGCGCAGTACTATATGACGTTTAACAAAGTTATAGAACGTCTATAAATTTGGGGGTATATATATATATATATGTATATATAAGAAAAGGATGACAATATGTTTTAGCCCTAGTATGTTTTAGGACCTTTTCTAAGTGTGTGTTTTATGTAGCCTGGTATATATTATTTTAGCCCAAATGCTTTTCGTTGCGATCAAGAAATATAATAAATAAACATAAGTACCTAAGTAATGACTATGCGAATTAATGTTATAATTAAAAGCATTTGGAGGTGTGAATAATAGCTGTGACAGACAAATTGGTAGAAAGCTTGCCTCGGTAATGAGGATCGCAGGTTCAAGCCCGGCTCACACCTCTGGCATTTCTTGATTTCATGTGCGAATCTCATTTTCAACCATAATTATCACTTGCTAAACGGTGAAGGAAAACATCGTGAGCAAACCTGCATGTCTGAGAGAACCCCTCGACAGACGTGAAGTCCACCAACCCGCACTGGGCCAGCGTGGTGGACTATGGCCTAAAACTTACCAATGTCATTGTGAAATGCAGGACTGTAGGAATTTCCGTCAACTATAACAAAATAAAATAATCAGAAAACATAATTTAAGCTCCTATTGTACGCTACGCCAGTCCTATAATAATAAATAAATAAATATCGCCATACGAACACACCAACTATACGGTCCCACTTTAAGTGTAACGCTTGTGTTATGGGTACCGTACAATGGACTGAGAGCGAACTCAGTATATAATCTATACATATAAATAAAATTGGAGTGTCTGTTTGTAATATTAAAATAACCGCTTTTTACTAAGTGCATTTGGATGTATACACGTTACCTATTCCGAAACAACATTTTTACAATTTTTGTCCGTCTGTCTATCTGTCCGTCTGTCCATCTGTCTGTCTGTCTGTCTGTCTGTCTGTTTGTTCCGGCTAATCTCTGAAATGGCTGGACCGATTTTGACGGGACTTTCACTGGCAGATAGCTGATGTAACAAGGAGTAACTTAGGCTACTTTTATTTTAGAAAAAAAAATAGGATCACACGAAAAAAAAATTAAAACCAATGTTGCAGCGCAGCGCCTGATTAAGTTTGATAGCAACAACCTGCAATGCGTCCCGCGGGCTCAGAATGGGCGAGCAGGCTGTTGTCAACGGTTGTCTTTGTTAAATACCACGCGGACGAAGTCGCGGGCAACAGCTAGTACTTATGTATATATTAAACATCCATGACTTGGGTACAACCATTCGTGCTCATCACACAAAGCTTGTGTCCCTACCAGGATTCGAACCCGGGACCCTGGGCGCGGAAAGCAGAGTCACTACCACTGCGCTGATCAGGCCGTCAATATGTAGAAACTGATTGCTCATCTGAGCCATGGATCATCAAATATTCCTTACGAACAGATATTTCAGTCCGCAAAGACATTGAAATGAAACGCGACTCTTGTTGCAAAGCAATAAAGTGCACTTCAGCTCGCACACCGCTGTGTTTTAAGCGTTTTATTATTACTTCACTATGTGCTTCTCTTTTTATCACGTAACTCTATCTCTTGCATGCGCTCTATCATGTCGTATTTATTTCAAAACATTTGATTTGTTTTTAAAAGGTGCTAAATAAATTATATTAGTTTATAGAGTTTTACCCCGAATTTATAGACGTTTTATAACTTTATCAAACGTGACATAGTACTGCGCAAAGCAATACTCTTGTGCGCAGTACTATATGACGTTTGATAAAGTTATAGTACATCTATAAATTTGGGGTAAATGTGTAATATTTGTGGGATATTACCCATTGTGTGTTCATAAACTTGCAAGAGTGAAGGGAATTAAAATAAAATTTTACTGGTGGTAGGCTTCGGCCGTGGCTAGTCACCACCCACTGAACAAAGCCATGTCGCCAAGCGGCCTAGCCGTGTTCCGGCATGATGTTCGGTGCTGCCATTCATGGATGGCGGGTCAGATCAGCTGCGCTGCATGTGCCTAGTGAATGTAGCGTCTCGATCTACTGCCGCCTTCCTACCTAGGCAAGTATGCTCCATCGTAGATCTCATCGTCACTTACCATCAGGTGAGATCGAGATCAAATACTTGCCTATAATGTAATAAAAAAAAAATAGTATAACTTGACTTTTCAAGTTCTTCAAGATGTCCGGTAAATTTTCTGTAAAGTATTCACAGCTTTACTGATAGGGGTAGGGGATTTATTTCATCATCATCATCAACATCGACTTCGTCATTATCATCAGCAGTATTTATAATTTTATAACAATGATAAAAAATACTCGACACTGGCAAAATTGGCTGTATTTTGTAGCCGATTGCCAGCCCAAAAAAAAGAAGTATTTCCTAAATCGTTTTAAGACATGCACAGGCGGACGCCTGTGTAGGTAAGTGTTTCAATAAATGTTACAACTATTGCAATAAATATATCTGTATACCTGATGGCCTAGCGGGCGAGCAGACTGCGGCGCTGATCTGTCGAAGGAAATGTTAATTTAATATTCTGCCGGTGAGTAGGTATATTGCCAGCCGTGGTGGTGATACTCTGGATGCAAGGGGATTCGACGTATTCTAATTTGGTGTGCGAATCTCATTCACAACAATGGGTATTACTTGTCAAAAGTGACAGTTACTATGCGGTTGCTGTTCGATTATGAATCAATTGTGTTAGTAGACTTGGGGTCCAGAGGGGCTACGGAGCCGGCGCGGGCTCCTCTCTTATCAAGCGTTATTTAAAATATACATACCATGAGGGAGAAACAGATCAGGGTCTTCATGTTTGCTATTGGTTTCTGGTTGTCAGTGGTACGTGACTGGGAGTAGCTGGATGCTGGGTATGACTGCTACGAGCAACTAGAGCGCTTTATATACCCGACCCGATACACAATAGTCTGCCACATTTTGCAGTGTAAATATAATTGAGCTCGTCTGTGAAGTATTTGTTTAGTGTGTACTAGCTGCGCCCGCGACTTTGTTTATAAAGTCCTAGACTTTTGGAATCTCAAGAGTTATATGAGATCCTAGCTTTATTAAAATTGTGTGTAGTTGATAGACAATTGTCATCACAATCCTGAATCGCGCTATAAGGGTTTTCGGAGCAAGTAACATATATACAAGATCCCGACAATAACTGACGGGGCATAGCGGCCGCCCCGCCAGCCATACCACCCGCCTGGCTGGAAGATCTTCCCTGTTCCGCTAAATTCTATTTGCTTAAGTCGCTATTGAACATAATATTAATTGCGTAAATATTTTAATATGTTTGCGTCAATGCATTATGTGATGTAATATTATATATTATGTAAGACTACCTATGGTGTTCTATATGTAGGTACTCAACACCATTACACCGGTAATCCACGAAGGGTAGACAGGCACAGCAGTGCAACTATTTGACACAACTATTTTATTGAAATAAAACTAATTTTACACATTTTGTTGATTGATTTTATTGTGGTTCATTCGTAGCCCAGCCGTCCTGAGGATGCCTCGTATAGAGGTGAAACACGTGTCGAATACTTTTTTAGATTCGCTTCGTTTCGCGGAGAATTGCATTTTATTTGAGGTCCCGTCACTCGTGACAGACAGTTTCTCGACTAACATCTTAGAGGAGTTCGGTGTTGCTGGCTTCTTTAATTATCGATCAACTTGTTTGGTTTATAAATACACGTCATAAAAAACGCTCTGGATTGTTGGTTGTTGCGTTGTGACGTCACACCGTCGTAATCAGTGTCAGGTTGTCAACGCGAGTTCGGTGATATTTAGGATTTAATGTGTTTTCAGCCATTTTTTTTACAGAAAAAAAGAAGCTTACACAAGAGTCCGGTAAAGATTGAAGTGCTATATAGGCTGTGTTTCATCGAGATACCGCGGACCAAACCGCGGGTAGACGCTAGTATACGACACGCCGTTTTCATATCATCATGTCACATCCATAATTTTATTTATAATGTGTATTTATTGAATGTGTTATTGCTATTAATTACTTGACATTGGCAAAATACCCGCTAAGTTGTGGGCGAGGCCATTTTCATATCCGTTTTATTTGATCGCATTTCATTTCATAAAGAAAGAAGAAGAAGACAATATGATTGCAAGTAATTTATTGACATAACCATGTGTACACAGAATAAAAAGTTTATCGAAACCACTTCTTATAGTTGTCACCTACGTCGGGAAGGTCTTTACTTATTGTGTCTGGAAACCTGAAAACGAAAAAAAAAAACATCATTACGCTATGATTGGAAAGGGCGAACAGAGTGTACCAACCATTTGAGAGTTCACATATTGATTTCTTATATTTACGCGAATATTACACATTGAAATTAAACTAATTTTTTAGGATTTTATCGCGATTTTATTTCGATTTTACGTTCCCGACGTTTCGGCTGCTTTACAGCAACCGTGGTCGCGGGAGGACTGAGGTGGTTGACGTCCTGGTGTCATAGTTTGAGACGGGGTACCCTCATATTTAATTGTTACTTGTGAATAATCGAAATATATAATATATATATATATATATAAATCGAGATAAAATGGCGATAAAATCCTTAAAAATTAGTTTCATTTCATTTGAGAGTTATTCGTTTGTGTTATTATACTTTATTAAAGCAAAGACAATTCAATTATTATTTTTTTTATAAATCGAACTTATGCGACCATAGATAGATATTCATACTTGACTAGCTGATCCGACAGAAATTTAATTAGTCGTGTCCGAATTTAGCGATGCGCTTACCACAGACCAGCATTTAGTTTTTATTTAGGCAGGTACCCATGTAGTAAATTAGTTACTTGATTAAAAACAAAAAAAATATAAATTATATTTACGCGAACACTACGTTGAAATTGAACCATTTATTGCGTAATGCGGATTTTAGCGAGTTTATTAAAATATTAATGAATACAAAAAATGAATGAATAAAACAATCGCGATAAAATCCGCATAATTTGTTTTATTTCAACAATGAAACATACTTAGCGGTCGGTAATATCAAATGGCGGCCATTTTAAATTATATTGTAATGATGATATTGATAATTATGATGACTAGTCGTCAATTGTTGTTTGGTCGATTCAAAAAGCAGGTAATTATAATGTTACTTATATGCACTTACCGAGTTTGTTAACACCGTCAGCTGAGAATGAAAAAAAAACATCATTATCAGCCCACATTCCTCTTTAACGGAAATAATAATAGTATCTAGTATGAATACTCCACGTTATCCAACGGAATCACAAGCAGAGCTTAACAGACAGACGGATTTAGCCCGTCGACCCTGGTTCCAGTAATAAATGGTGCTCACCTGATGCGGAGCTGATTGCACCGTTGACAACGGACGCTCCAGACTCGCTCGAACCGAAAGCTGCTGCGAAATAAAATTAACAGAATCATAATCTAGAACATGCATTATATATTCGTTATATATCCATCTATCATCGCTACAACAAGTTTGATCGATAATTAAAGAAGCCAGCAACACCGAACTCCTCTAAGATGATAGACGAGAAATAATAGTAAAACTTACATGAGGCTTGGCCAGCTGCGTTAGTGGCGGCGTTAGTGAAGGCTATAACAAAACAAAATAATCAGTGTTAGCCTACTCTGTCACGAGTGTCGGGACCCTAATTTGTAAGATATTCACGTGAAACTGAACGTTTATATTGTTTCGAAAAAAAATTTTTTTTTCGGTTGGCAATGTCAAGTAATATAAATAATTTCAGTTTTCGAGCATATGCACGGGCCCAAAGGCTAGGCCCAAGTAAAATACCCCCCCCCCCCATCCCTCAATCAGTAAACTGATGGATACTTTACTGAAATATTTTTTATGTATTTTTTTGTGAGAAACTGAAAAGGCAAGTATCGTCACTTTCTTACAATTACCTACACTTGTGCACTTCACCGAACCCATAATGGTTAATATTCCACTTATATCACTCACTATAACTCGCAGGAACACTAGTTTTAGAAATTAAATCATAACTGACGCCATGACTTTTCAGTTTCCCGCCAAAAAGTCCTTCTAAAATGTTATTGTGTCAATTCAATTCAATTTTACGGTAAATGGCTCCACCGATCTTCGGTGATTTTGCCAGTGTCACGGTGAGAAAGGAAAAAAAGAACACATACTATGTCCGATGAGCAATTAAGAATAAACTGTCAAAAGTGACAGTTACTACAGCGGTTGCAGTTCGATTATGAATCGATTGTGTTAGCAGACTTGGGGCCCTGGTCTTATTAGGTTTACCGGCCCATAAACTAACGAAAGACAGGTAATTAAGATGAAAGGTGCCAAGAGCTGAGAGTGAGGAGCGTCTTGCGCTGCCCCTAGCAGCCTGCCGCCCGGGCCCATATGGCCCATATGACCCAACGGTAATTACGCCCCGCTACGGAAGTCTTTACGTAACCGACCCGGTACGTAAAAAGGATAGTGCGTTTGGTACCGTACGCACGTTCCGATGCTACAGTATCAATGGTCCTCACCTGATGCGGCGTTGCCGTTGCTGGTCGCGCTGCTCATACCAGAAGCTGCTGAGAATCAAAATGAAGACAATCAGAATTTAACATATTATAATGTGTAACAATAATAGTGTAAAATATTTCAACACGGCCAACGGTTGGTTATAAAGATAACATTCCCAAACAATTAAATCAAATCAAATTATTATATAACTAGCTGTTGCCCGCGACTTCGTCCGCGTGGTATTTAACAAAGACAACCGTTGACAACAGCCTGCTCGCCCATTCTGAGCCCGCGGGACGCATTGCAGGTTGTTGCTCTCAAACAATCAGGCGCTGCGCTGCAACAATGGTTTTTTTTTTCGTGTGATCCTATTTTTTTTTCTAAAATAAAAGTAGCCTAAGTTACTCCTTGTTACATCAGCTATCTGCCAGTGAAAGTCCCGTCAAAATCGGTCCAGCCATTTCAGAGATTAGCCGGAACAAACAGACAGACAGACAGACAGACAGACAGACGGACAGACAGACAGACAGACAGACAGACGGACAGACGGACAGACAGACAGACAGACAAAAATTGTAAAAAATGTTGTTTCGGTATAGGTAACGTGTATACATCCAAATGCACTTAGTAAAAAGCGGTTATTTTAATATTACAAACAGACACTCCAATTTTATTTATATGTATAGATTATCAAGAACTACTCGACACTGGCAATAATATCTCAATTTTGTAGCCGATTACCAACCTTAAAAATGGAGAAGAAGAAGAAATTCTATTTTAATGTTATATTAAAGCTTGTAATGTGAAACTTACCACTATTTGCTACGGCGCTGAAGCTATCTTGAGCTGAAGCTGAAGAAAATAAAGATTTCATATTAGGTTCATATACTTAGTGGCACGTAATGAAAAGCAGATCTAAAAATTAAAATGCAAGGCGGCTGCCTGTTTCTTCGTATAGCTCTGTCCCACTCTGCTCGTCATTCCGCTAGGTACGATGTTCTGCTTATTCTCTTTGCTGGATATATGCCGTTGTTTGTATATACACCAGCAGCGCCCCTAGCGGCAATGTGCGGCGTTACCGTTATACTTATATTGATTTCATATATTTACGCAAATACTACAAATTGAAATAAATCTATTTTTAAGGATTCTATCGCGTTTATTTTTTGTTTTAACGTTCCCGACGTTTCGGCTGCTTTACAGCAACCATGGTCACGGGAGGACTGAGGTGGTTGACGTCCTAGTGTCATAGTTTGACGTCCTAGTGTCATAGTTTGACGGGGACACCCTCATATTTAGTTGTTACTTGCGGTCCGATCTACGCAGAAAGAGCTCACTGTGTCTTGAGGTCTTGCAATGGTACGTCGGGAACGTATAAACGAAAAAGTAAACGCGATAGAATCCTTTAAAAAATAGTTTTATTTCAACGCTATACTTATGTTAGTACTGTCTATTTTTTATCGGTATAATTAAATATTCGAATACATACCGCTGGTTTCTACAGCTGCGTTAGTTAAGGAATTTCCGCTAACTATAACAAAACAAAATAATCAGAAAACATCCTTTAAGCTCCTATTGTACGCTATGCCAGTCCTATGTAGAAACTGATTGCTCATCTGAGTCATAGATCATCTAATATTCCTTACGAACAGATATTTCAGTCCGCAAAGACATTGAAATGAAACGCGACTCTTGTTGCAAAGCAATAAAGTGCACTTCAGCTCGCACACGCTGTGTTTTAAGCGTTTTATTATTACGTCACTATGCGCTTCTCTTTTTGTCGCGTCACTCTATCTCTTGCATGCGCTCTATCATTTCGAATTTATATAATTATAATCGTTTATAGAGTTACCCCCCCCCCCCCCCCCAATTTATAGACGTTGTATAACTTTATCAAGCGTCATATAGCACTGCGCAAAGCAGCACTAGTGCGCAGTACTATATGACGTTTGATAAAGTTATACAACGTCTATAAAATTTGGGGGTTATAGTTTAAAATATAATAAATAATGATTTCTTATATTTACGCGAATACTACACATTGAAATAAAACTATTTTTAAGGATTCTATCGCGTTTATTTTTTGTTTTTACGTTCCCGACGTTTCGCACCGCAAGTAACAACTAAATATGAGGATACCCCCGTCAAACTATGACATTAGGAAGTCAACCACCTCAGTCCTCCCGTGACCATGGTCGCTGTAAAGCAGCCGAAACGTCGGGAACGTAAAAACAAAAAATAAACGCGATAGAATCCTTAAAAATAGTTTTATTTCAATGTATAGCAAATAATTTCGATTTCATTCTTTGGATGTATATTTAAGGAAGATTACTGTTGAATAATGAATACTTACCGGTATTGGAGGCACCGGTGTTCACGGTATCTGAAAAACGTACAGGTTATTTATAAAACATGTATTTATGCGTGTTTGGCGGGAATTTGAACCGTGGATATCCCACTAATATTATAAATGTGAAAGTTTGGATGGATGGATCTTTGTTACTCAATCACGCCAGAACGGCTGGACGTATCTGGATAAAATTTGGCACAGAGATAGATTATAGTCTGGAATAGCACATAAGCTTTTATCCCGGTAAAATGTATGGCTCCCGTGGGATAGATTTGTTTTAATTTCTCATTGAGCTAAGAATCGACATGATTTTTGCATAGGTAGTGGTAGTTTAGGGGTCAGAAAATGACATAGGCTAATTTTTATCCTGGAAAAATGCACAAAGGTACCCCTGTAGGGACCTAGAGAAAAGGGCATACTTTTTAATCGCGGGCGCAGCTAGTTTATTTATTATATACATATATATAATGATACAACTATTGCAATAAATATATCTGTATACCTGATAGTACCGATGTCCAAGCGGGCGAGCAGACGGCGGCGCTGATCTGTCGAAGGAAATGTTCATATAAAATTCTGCCGGTGAGTAGGTATATCGCCAGCCGTGGTGGTGATACTCAGGATGCAAGGGGACTCCACGTATTCTCATTGGATGTGCGAATCCCATTCACAACAATGGGTATTACTTGTTAAACGGTGACGGAGAATAACAATCTGGATTTAAACCAGTTTGCAAGTCTGTGGCCACTATTGTCTCTCTATGGGTGTGCTGGAGACTAAGCCCCAAGTCTGCTAACACAATCGATTCATAATCGAACAGGGACCGCACAGTAATTGTCACTTTTGACAGATATTGTATGGGATAGCTGTCAAAAATGACAGTTACAATGCGGTTGCTGCATGTCGCTTTTGACAGATATCCCATACAATATTTGTCAAAAGTTACAGATACTATGCCGTTCCTGTTCGATTACTTGACATTGGCAAAATACCCGCTAAGTTGTGGGTGAGGCCATATTCTCATACATTGCATCGCATTTCATTTCGTAAAGAAAGAAGATTATGAATCGATTGTGTTAGCAGACTTGGGCCCAGAGGGGCCACGTAGGCGGCGCGGGCGCCTCTTTTATCAAGCGTTATTTAAAATATACAAAATATACATACCATAAGGCAGAAGCAGATGAAGGTCTTCATGTTTGCTGGTGGTTTCTGGTTGTCAGTGGTACGTGACTGGGAGTAGCTGGATGCTGGGTATGACTGCTACGAGCAACTAGAGCGATTTATATACCCGACCCGATACTACGGACACAATGGTCTGCCATATTTTGCAATGTAAATATAATTGAGTTCGTGTGTAAAGTATTTGTTTTAGTGTGTACTAGCTGCGCCCGCGACTTTGTTTATAAAGTCCTAGACTTTTGGAATCTCAAGAGTGATATGAGATCCTAGCTTTATTGAAATTATGTTTAGTTGATACTGAGATTTTTGTACATAATGTCGCGGGATACCGTCCGTTTCCCCAATTGATACATTTGTAACTTAAAAACAATACACAGCCTATTGAGTTTCTTGCCGGATCTTCTCAGTCGAGGTCATGTTGGGTGTCTGTACCTGTAAGTACTCATAATTAGAGTGTTTCAAGCCTCGCGCCCTTGCCTCATTGTCCCTGCCTCGCGAGGCTGGCGTGGCTAAACCATCGATGAAATGCGAAGGAAGCCGTATAGATAAATAGTGATAAAAAGTCAAACGAATCGAATAAAATAATTAATTATATCCACGAAATAAACAATATTCTCGTCACGGTCGGTACATTATAATTATATTTGTACAAGTGTTGTAATATAGTTTAAAAATTATATTATTTACTTACTTATAAAATAAATTAAGTGCTAAATTATTTTTTTGAAACACAATACTACCACACGCTAATTTTTTATTTGCTGAAGTCGCTGTCGAACAGGATATTAATTGCGTAAATATTTTAATGTGTTTGCGTCAATGCATTTTGAGATGTAATATTATATATTATGTAACTATCTGACTATCTATGGTGTTCTATATGTAGGTACTCAACACCATTAGGCCTCGGCCCCGAATTTTGCGGGCAGCGGGGCGGCAGCGGCGGCGGCGCGGGAGCGGCAGGATCTAATGCGTATAATCAAATGGACCCGTTCTCGAAAACAGCGGCGCGGCAGCGGGGCGGGGGCGGGCAACGAGCGGTGCACTCCAGTCAAGCGGTGACCCGCGCCCGCTCTGTGCGTCTGCATTTGTTTTTGCGATGTGTCAAATACGATACATATAAACTCTATAGTGCCGCTCGATCTGCCCGCTGGTTTCGAGAACGGGTCAGCGTTGCCCGCCCCGCTCCCGCGCCGCCGCCGCCGCCGCCCCGCTGCCCGCAAAATTCGAGGCTGAGGCCTAATACCGGTAATCCTAGACAGCCATAATAGCGCAACTATTTGACACGACTATTTTATTGAAATATAAAACTTATTTAACACATTTTATTGACTGATTTTATTGTGGCTCATTCGTAACCCAGCCGTCCTGTGGATGCCTCGTTTAGAGGCGAAACACGTGTCGAATACCTTTTTAGATTCGCATCGTTTCGCGGAGAATTGCATTTTATTTGGGATTGATGGGAAAAACAATTCCAATTCATAAAAATATTGAAATAAAACTAACTAATTTTTTTTTTTTTTAATACATTATAGGCAAGTATTTGATCTCGATCTCACCTGATGGTAAGTGACGATGAGATCTACGATGGAGCATACTTGCCTAGGTAGGAAGGCGGCAGTAGATCGAGACGCTACATTCACTAGGCACATGCAGCGCAACTGATCTGACCCGCCATCCATGAATGGCAGCACCGAACATCATGCCGGAACACGGCTAGGCCGCTTGGCGACATGGCTTTGTTCAGTGGGTGGTGACTAGCCACGGCCGAAGCCTACCACCAGTAAAATCTGCTTTGCGGAGGACCGAGGTGGTTGACGTCCTAGTGTCATAGTTTGAACGGGGTACCCTCATATTTAGTTGCTGCTTGCGGTCCCATCTGATATAATAGATTTGATCGACCACAGATCCTCGCAAAAGAACACCGATTCGTGGCAATGCTGCCAGCGTTTTGGGCACCCTGCCGGCCGAGGGTGGTGGGGATTTGCCGAGTGTTTAATTTATTTGTTACTAGCTGCGCCCGGCGGTGTTACCCGCGATAAAAAGTATGAAAAATTAAAACATCTATCCCACGGGAACCATACATTTTACCGGGATAAAAAGTAGCCTATGTGCTATTCCAGACTATAATCTATCTCTGTGCCAAATTTCATCCAGATCCGTTCAGCCGTTCGGGCGTGAAAGAGTAACAAACATCCATCCATCCATCCATCCAAACTTTCACATTTATAATATTAGTATAGATTTGTATAGATCTATCATAACTCTGAAAGTGATGTGAACAAAATAATCAAGCATATCTGTGCGATAACCTATGTTCTTGCCGCGGTCTGAGCATAGCAATTATATTTGTACAAGTGCCACAATATAGTTTAAAAAATATATTATTTACTTACTTATATAATAAATTAAAGGAAATTCAAATATTTTTCATATCGAACGATCGAGACGAGAATTGTTAAGAATAATGTACCTACTTCCATCGGGCGCGAAATTCAAAATGTCAATGGTTTTTATTTTTTTTAACGAAAAATTTGGACATCTTTACGATGTAATTTAGGTTTTAGCGATATTAACATTCTACATTCGATGTCTCGATGTATTAAGTTTGCTTAAATAAATACCTAAAGCGATACAACACTCCAAAGTTAGTAAAAGTAGCGGTTTTTACAAACCTTGGAGTGTTGTATCATTTTAGGTATTTTTTTTGTGTAGACACACTGGCTCCTTCCCATCTTCTTTTTATTTATTTTTTTATTACAATATAGGCAAGTATTTGATCTCGATCTCACCTGATGGTAAGTGACGATGAGATCTACGATGGAGCGTACTTGCCTAGAAGGTACCTGTTCACTCTCGACTTGAAAACACCCAGATTAAAGTCAATGGGGAACAAAGACGCCGGCAGCGTGTTCCATTCCTTGGCAGTTCGCACGATGGAAGTAGAAGCAAATCGGTTAGTACGTACCGAAGGAATGTCCACAGTGTACGGATGACACTTGTCCGTGCGTCTTGTCGACCGACGATAGGAGATGGGGGAATTAATTCGTTTATTCCATCGCATACTCTCTGAAATGTGTTCTGTAGAAGGCTGATAGGCTGGCAACCCTACGTCGGTGTTCCAGGCTCTGTAGCTTGGCCTGCACTAGGGTCTCGTTGCCAATGAGCTTTCTAGCTAATCTCAGGGAGTCAGTGTGTGCGGCGGGGGCCGCGGCGGAGAGCTGATCTCAGCAAGCGGCGCAAGCACTTTTTGTCTCCCGCTTTGCAATGGAGGGAAGAGTAGATAATTTTCTTCCAACTCCTCCTATATTTATAATAATAATAATTTATCCTAACCTATATTTATCTTTCGATTGAATTCGTGTGGGGACGCTATCCCCATGGAGCCATAGCGGTAAACAATTTATACACAAAATATCTCCAAGGGATTGCCTCCACAGGTGACAGGAGGGTTGGCTCCTTCCTCGCTCAAAAAATTAGCTTGATAATTCAGCGAGGAAATGCAGCCAGCATTCTTGCCGCCATTCCATGTGGACAAGGTCTTTTTGATACATAATTTGTTGTCATACTACCTATTCTTAAGTTTGTTTATTTTCCTATTTAGTTTAACTGTGATTGTAAATTTTAATTATATTTATGAATTTGTAAATAGGTTTGTTATAGATACTTGTATTTGTTAGGATATTTCTATAGTTTGTCGGTCGAAATCAGAATCAGAATTAGAATATTTTTTATTCATGTAAACCACAGTACTTATGAACTGTCAAAATAGTAAGCTACAACCTTAGCGCCCGTTCGGAATGCCGTTCCTATGGAGAAGAACGGGCGAGAAACTCCATGGTTGCTCTTTTTAAAGAGATCCGTTACATTTTAACGGTGTTACTTTCAAGAAACGTTAACTTTACTAAGCTGGTTTTATTTCTATCACACGTTTTGTTTCATTAAAACAATATAGAAGCCATGGTCTGCGATGACTGCGTTGCTGACAGCGCTGATGCTGATTTACCGGAAACGGGAAGATCTTCCAGCCAGGCGGGTGGTATGGCTGGCGGGGCAGCCGCTATGCCCCGACGGTTATATATGTTACGTGCTACGAAAACTCTCATACCGCGTTTCAGGATTGTGTTGAGAATTTGTTCGGAATGCGTCTGCAGCGCCATGTGTGTAGCTTGTGGCGAGGTTGAAGAGGTCGCTACAATGGCTTCGAGCTTAGCTACGCTCTTGGGCCTTAAATTTGGTAATCATTGGACTCCTTGCAGTCCGTAAATAAAGGCCTCGTCCTACTGTCAAGTCCTTTATTCCAGCTTATCCATCAAGGACTAATTACTGATCACACTGTCTTGGCCTGGAGCTGCGCCTGCGGCCATTACACACAGCGGCAGTGATGTGCTATTAATTAAATTGAATTAATTCCCCCATCTCCATTCTATCGTCGGTCGACAAGACGCACGGACAAGTGTCATCCGTACACCGTTGACATTCCTTCGGTACGTTTTTTTGTTAATATCGATTAGAAACCCAGATAATACCTTCATAAGGGAGTGTCAGGTTATTAAGCCAGCCGTTCGATGGTTAATTTAAATTTTAAGGGAATCCCGTGGATTGGGGTACCCCTTGAACGACTGTACCTCATTGAACGAATTCTTCGGGCCCTGGTTTAAGGGTTGTTGGTACTCTTATAGTGTTTGTGTGAATTTGTGTACTACCCTATTAGGAAGTGAAGCTTACAGGAAAGTATGGTAAGCTAATATTTATAACACAGTCAAATCAACTTCTAAAGTCAGTCAGTGTTTAGAAGTTGAGGCGAGACGTTGCCGCTAACAAAATTAACCGACTTTTTCAATACATTTGTAGCGGTAAATGTAATTTTTTTTTTTTTTTTTATAACATTATAGTCAAGTATTTGATCTCGATCTCACCTGATGGTAAGTGACGATGAGATCTACGATGGAGCATACTTGCCTAGGTAGGAAGGCGGCAGTAGATAGAGACGCTACATTCACTAGGCACATGCAGCGCAACTGATCTGACCCGCCATCCATGAATGGCAGCACCGAACATCATGCCGGAACACGGCTAGGCCGCTTGGCGACATGGCTTTGTTCAGTGGGTGGTGACTAGCCACGGCCGAAGCCTACCACCAGTTGAGTTGAGTTGAGTTTAATTAACTCTTAACCCAAGGGCCGGGTATTTCCTCGCTCAGCGAGCAGCTTTGGCTATTCAGCGAGGAAATACGGCCAGCATCTTGGACACGCTGCCGCATGGGCCAAATTTTTTAAACTTTATGTAGCTTGTCTATATTCTTTTTAAATAATATTAGTTTAAAAATATTTAAGTTATTTTCTTTATTAACTCTTTGCCTGGTAAATGGTCTGGGCATAGACTGAGATGTTCTGGACATAGTTTTTTTTATACGTGTGTGTGAGTGCTTGTGTGTGTGTCTACATACTAGAACAGTGTCTTTTTAGGCTTCAGTTGTACCGTACGCCGTGCGTTTTAATATTCTAATAAGTATGTGATTAATAACAAAACATTAAGATTGCAAGAACTTTATTGACACAAAAATACGTAACACAATAAAAGGTTTAACAAAACCATTTGTTAATGTTGTTACGCTACGCCATCAAGTCTTCATTCCTTGTCTTCTGGAAACAGAAAAAAACTCTTATCACCGCTAGGCCTTTATTTGTATATTAGGTAATATATTAGCTATCTGTGAGTGACAGATGACAGATGTCAAGAGAGAGTTCCCGCTTGTAGGGAAAGTGAACAAAAGATTGGACACGCCATTTTCATACCTTCATGTCACATCCATTATTTTATTTATAATGTGTATTTATTGAATGTGTTATTGCTGTTAATTACTTGACATTGGCCAAATACCCGCTAAGTTGCGGGTGAGGCCATACTCATATCCCATTTTATTTCATCGCACCTCATTTCGTAAAGAAAGAAGAAGAAGATTAATAAAGTATCATTTTATAATTCAACGTTTATATTATTGAAGAAACGGTTATAAATAACACACACACAGATCAGCAATTTCGAAAATGGCTGCCATTTTGAATTCAATTACATGTTTTAAAAATTCAACTTCAATGTCTTATGTCGTAAGGGTTATTAAAGAATCTTGGATTATTTGGATGATAAAGCAGCCTGGGACTGATCGCTCAAATATCAATATTTATAATGTTAAAGTGTAGCGTGTGTGCGCCCCGCATGGCAACACACTGGAGCTTACTTTTTATATTTTTTTTTGTAAAAATAATGGATAAAAAAAAAGACAAGCCCGCTGAGTTTCTTGCCGGATCTTCTCAGTTGAGGTCGCGTTCCGATCCGGTTGTAGAGTTAAGGAAAAAATGTAATGACAATTTGTAAGTGCCCCCGTAGGTCTATACGAAATAAATGATTTGACTTTGACTTTGACTTTGTTGATGGTATTTGTTTAATGTCATTGTTGTAGTCGTCGAGGCTATCTCGTGACTGAATAAAAGTACTTACCATCATCTGATGTAGACTTGGCGTCAGATTCAGCTCCAGCACTAGCGCTGGTTGATGCTGAAAGAAAAAATAATAAATCTAAATCGTCCGCGTATTAACAATCATCCAGACCGCATTTCGGTTGCGCCGGCGCACCTCAACGGGGACTTATAAACTGTGCAGGAGACTTTTTGGCGGGAAACTGAAAAGTCATGGCGTCAGTTATGTTTTAATTTCTAAAACTAGTGTTCCTGCGAGTTATAGTGAGCGATATAAGTGGAATATTAACCATTATGGGTTCGGTAAAGTGCACAAATGTAGGTAATTTAAACAGAGTGACGAAACATGGCTTTTCAGTTTCTCACAAAAAAACCATGAAAAATCTTTCGGTAAAGTATCCATCACTTTACTGATTGAGGGATGGGGGGTATTTTACTTGGGCCTAGGCTTTGGGCCTGTGCATATGCTCAAAAACAGAAACAATTTATAGTACTTGACACTGGAAAAATACCTATGGTGATGCCAAATTAAAAAAAAACATTAAGTTTTTAATTGTCTATGACTATTTATTTTTATTATTCGGATGTTGGCAGCACCGGCTCTCTCTCACGCGAACGCTTTCGTGTGTGCATGTTAATTTTGTTAAAATATTTTCTAATTAAACAATTAAACTGAAAGTAATGTTTAACACCCCTCAATAGTCCGATGATGGTGCAATCCGAAACGACCTGAGAAAGCCGAGGGTTAGGTCAGGTGGGTTCCTCTTGGCCGCCGGGGCGCCACAGTAGTATGCCGAGTGCGATCCTGTGGCGCCCCGCTCAAAGGCGGTGATGGCGGACCGTGGAGTTTTAGTGGGTATACCGGCACTCTGCCGGGGAGTCCCACATACCCCTCTCGTCCCCCCGGGCGGGAGGGGATGCGTAAGGCATTTCTCCACGTTAAAAAAAAAAAAAAAAGGTGGGTTCCCCTTCCCCCATTTGTTTAACAATGAATTTGAAATTTGAAGTATCGCCTAGTACTATCAAATACAACTAATTAATATTCACTGAGGAATTAGGCAATTATATCAATTGTATTGTTTACAATTTAACAATATACACGGTCCGTTTAAGAAGTTACTTAACGATTTTACAGGGCCCCAAGTGTGCTAACACAATCGATTCATAATCGAACAGCAACCGCATAGTAACTGTCTCTTTTGACAGCTCGTATGGGATATCTGTCACAAGTGACAGTTACTATGCGGTTGGTGTTCGATTATGAATCGATTGCGTTAGCAGACTTGGGGCTCGGGTGGTTTGTAGCTACTATGTTACGATCACATATGGTTCTCACCTGATGATGAGTTGTCTCCACTGCCGGAGCCGGCTGAGCTGCTTGCGCCAGTAGCCGCTGAAGATCAAGAATCAGAATCAGAATATTTTTATTCACATAGACCATTCCACCATCTGTCACAAGTGACAGTTACTATGCGGTTGGTGTTCGATTATGAATCGATTGCGTTAGCAGACTTGGGGCTCGGGTGGTTTGAAGCTACTATGTTACGATCACATATGGTTCTCACCTGATGAAGAGTTGTCTCCACTGTCGGAGCCGGCTGAGCTGCTTGCGCCAGTAGCCGCTGAAGATCAAGAATCAGAATCAGAATATTTTTATTCACGTAGACCATTCTGTATAGTACTTATGAATCGTCAAAAGTTACAAAAATATTATGCTACTTAAGATTGAAAGCATCAGAATCCATCTATTCGCCATCTATCGACGATTATATTAAAACTACTAGCTGCGCCCCGCGGTGTTACCCGCGATTGAAAAGTATGTCGTTTTGCAAAAGCACGGCTCCTGTATGCTATCCCATAGGAACCGTGCATTTTTCCGAGATAAAAATTAGCCTATGTCATTTTCTGACCCCTAAACTACCACTACCTATGCCAAAAATCATGTCGATCCTTTGCTCTGTGAAAAATTAAAACAAATCTATCCCACGGGAACCATACATTTTACCGGGATAAAAAGTATCCTATGTGCTATGCCAGACTATAATCTATCTGTGTGCCAAATTTCATCCGGATCCGTTCAGCCGTTCTGGCGTGATTGAGTAACAAACATCCATCCAAACTTTCACATTTATAATATTAGTGGGATTAGAAGTTTAGTTCCGATGTTATAGAACGAAATGGTTCTTACATGATGAGGATTGGTTTCCACTGCTGGATCCAGCGCTGCTTGCACCAGCAGCCGCTGTGGAACAAGATTAAAAGCATCAAAATCTATATATCTTTTCGATTATTTTAAAACTATTAAAAGTTTCAAGTAGCAGTGATAGCCAAGCTGGTAGAACGCTTGCCTCGGTAACGAGAATCGCAGGTTCAAACCCCGGCTCGCACTTCTGGGATGTCTGGATTTCATGTGCGAATCTCATTTTCAACCACGATCATCACTTGCTAAACGTGGAAGGAAAACATCGCGAGGAAACCTGCATGTCAGAGAGACAATCTTGAAAGACGTGTGAAGTCCGCCAACCCGCACTGGGCCAGCGTGGTGGACTATGGCCTAATCCTCGCATTGAGGGGAGGCCCGTGCCCAGCAGTGGGACATTAAAAAGGGCTGGTAATATGATAGTTATAGATCGAAATGGTTCTTACTTGATGAGGATTGGTTTCCACTGGTGGACGCACCGCTGCTTGCGCCAGAGGCCGCTGCGAATAAAGATTAAAAGCATCAAAGTTTAGTGAACAGGAGTCGCCCATCTTAATCTTAATATATATAAATTACGTGTCACAATGTTTGTCCTCAATGGACTCCTAAACCACTTAACCGATTATAATAAAATTCGCACACCATGTGCAGTTCGATCCAACTTGAGAGATAGGATAGTTTAAATCTCAATTTATTTTATATGGCAAAACAACGTTTGCCGAGTCAGCTAGTCTTAATCTTAATATATATAAATTACGTGTCACGGTGTTTGTCCACTATGGACTCCCAAACTACTAAACCGATTTAAATAGAATGTCGCACACTATGCGCAGTTTTATCCAACTTGAAAGATAGGATAGCTTATATCAACAATTTATAATCGCAAATTTTTAACTAAAAAACTACCTATTTCCTAGAAATAATGTATATGGTAAAACAACGTTTGCCAGGTCAGAGTATGATATAGTAATAAATTGTTCTTACATGATGCGGACTCATCATCTTCGGATTTAGATGCACCGCTTACGCCAGAATCCGCTGCGAATCAAAATTAAACCCATCAGAATCTATCTATTAGCCATCTGTCAACTATTACATTAAAACTATAATAAGTTTAGCGAACAGGGGTTCATTCTCCTAATTTACAAACGCTTCAGTGGAGTGTCGATAGCGTGTGGATTGAATGATTTTAGGCATTTGGTAGTCTACTAGTTTACCAAGACCAGCGGCTTTCCACTGACCAGCCATTCAACTGCCATTGAACTATTCAGTATTCTGTACTTAAGTAATGGTATTATACTCGTTATCTGACGTGTCTAGCAGTCGACACACAACCATTGACACTGAAATGAGACTCCATCAAGACGACATTAAAGTTTTAGCAGAACAGCCAATCTGTCACATACCTCGATAGTGTGTCGATGGAATGGGAATCGCATGTCATTTAAATTAGGAGAGTTGGGCCCCAGGAATCGCACATATGTTATAGTAATCAATGGTTCTCACATGATTTGGATTCGTCGCTTGAGACAGTTGTGTCGTCTGAACCAGAGAAGGCTGTGAATTAAAAAGAAGATAATTAAAAACGAATATTATATTCGCTATCTACCTATCAGAATCAGCGTCAGAATTAGATTCAGAGTTAGAATCAGAATCAGAATCACTATCAGAATCAAAATCAGAATCAAAATCAGAATCAGAATATTTTTTATTCATTTAAACCATTACCTACAGTACTTATGAATCGTCAAAAAGTTACAAAACTCAAAGCAATAACTTTACCACTCGTTCGGAATGCTCTTTTAAAAAAGATCTTTTACGTTTTTGAGCAGTACATTGTTATGGGTGTGTGAGAATAATTTAGGAATGGCTAGGCAGACATTAGCAGCTAGTCAGAAAAAAAGTACTAATTCTAAGTATATTATAACAAGTTAATGGCTACATGGTTCTCACATCCGTGCTATAATCAGCAGATAAAACAATAATATGGCTTTAGGAAGATCATTAATATGTATAATAAATAACATGGGCCCTAATAGACTGCCTTGAGTTACTCCTTACGTAACACAACGACGAGCATATTTTTTTCTTGCTCAGTTTGTTTTTGTTGAGGTCATTAGGTCTAGCTGTTGATTCTAGATTGAAGCTCATTAATATATTTCAATACTTACCACCACCGGTCACGATCTTGAGTCCAGCTTCGGCCAAAGCTGCAACAAAAAAACCATATACGTTAGCCCACAGAATGGCGAGCACAGGCGACAAGCTGTTTATTTATTAAGGTCGGTGCCATTGCCGCACTGACTATTCTAAAACCTACCTTCGGCTACGGCAACTGCGCCACTCACGAAGTTTCCGCTACCTGTGACAGACCAAAAACAATCAGTAAACAACATCAACGGTACGGCCACACCTGCCGCTGTCGCCGTTAATTATCGCGTAAATCGACATTAATTGACGGCGGCAAGCGCATGTGTGGCAGAAGCGTAACAGGAGATGCGGCTGGCGAGACATGCCCAAGTCTGCTAACACAATCGATTCATAATCGAACAGCAACCGCATAGTAACTGTCAGTTTTGACAGATATTGTACGGGATATATGTCAAAAGTGACAGTTACGATGCGGTTGCTGTTCGATTATAAATCGATTGTGTTAGTAGACTTGGGGCCCTGCAGAATAGTTACTGCTGTCGCGCTCCCTTTGAACCTTGCCGTATAGAGAGCGACAGAGATAGCTGTACGTCAAGTGCGAGATTATTCGTAAGCTAACCGTATACTTTATAGTCTACCGTATTTAGACATTTTGTATGGAGAATTGAAAGTGTTAAATACCAGAATCAGAATCAGAATATTTTTTATTCACGTAGACCATTAAGTACAGTACTTATGAATCGTCAAAAGTTACAAAACACTAAGCTACAATTTCACCGCCCGTTCGGAATGCCGTTCCTATGGAGAAGAACGGGCGGGAAACTCCATGGTTGCTCTTTCTTTAACAATATCTTTTACCGTCCGCTAGAGGCGATTTTCAATTCTGCACACAAAATGTCTCAATACGGTAGACTATAAAGTATACAGTTAGCTCGCACTTGACGTGCTACAGCTCGGAGTGATTATATATATCTATACATATAAATAAAATTGGAGTGTCTGTTTGTAATATTAAAATAACCGCTTTTTACTGAGTGCATTTGGATGTATACACGTTACCTATACCGAAACAACATTTTTTACAATTTTTGTCTGTCTGTCTGTCTGTCCGTCTGTCTGTCTGTCTGTCTGTCTGTCCGTCTGTCTGTCTGTCTGTCTGTCTGTCTGTTTGTTCCGGGTAATCTCTGAAATGGCTGGACCGATTTTGACGGGACTTTCACTGGCAGATAGCTGATGTAACAAGGAGTAACTTAGGCTACTTTTATTTTAGAAAAAAAAATAGGATCACACGAAAAAAAATTAAAACCAATGTTGCAGCGCAGCGCCTGATTAAGTTTGATAGCAACCTGCAATGCGTCCCGCGGGCTCAGAATGGGTGAGCAGGCTGTTGTCAACGGTTGTTTTTGTTAAATACCACGCGGACGAAGTCGCGGGCAACAGCTAGTATACTATATATGTAAAGCAAACGTAATTCTGCTTTTGTATTTTCGTATTCCCCTGTATACTCCTCCAAAACTGGACCGATTTTGATCATCTTTTATGACTAATATAAGAAGGACTTTGGCTATGGTGCCTGTGTGTTAGCTATATATAGGAGCCCACCAACTATACGGTCCCACACTAAGCAACGCTTGTATTATGGGTACCGTACAATAGACTGAGGGCGAACCCAGTATATATTACTTATATAGACATTAAACATCCACGACTCGGGTACAATCATTCGTGCTCATCACACAGTTTGTCCCTACCAGGATTCGAACCCGGGACCCTCGGCGTAGAAGGCAGGGGCACTACCAACAGAGCTGATCAGTTCACCGCGTTATACCATGCAGGTTATCTGAGTGAAAATAAGACTTTCCCGGTGTTACAGCAACAAATGGTTCTCACCTGATTCGGATTTCTCTTTCTTCTCACTCGAGTCGCTGGACACACCAGAGTCAGCTGCGAATTAAAATTAAGAGAATCAGAATCCATTTTTATATTTTCTTTATCTATCTATTCGGGCTATTATAAAACTATGTCTAGGTTGTGACTGTACTATATAAATACTAGTGCGATAGGCCGCATTTGAAACATGCAGTCCTTCCAGCCGTCCTTCCAACCAGGGCCCCAAGTCTGCTAACACAATCGATTCATAATCGAACAGCAACCGCATAGTAACTGTCACTTTTGACAGATATTGTACGGGATATCTGTCAGAAGTGACAGTTACTATGCGGTTGCTGTTCGATTATGAATCGATTGTGTTAGCAGACTTGGGGCCCGGGTGCTACGTGCGCCGGTAGGGGAACGCGGGCGTCATATTTTTCAACCTACCTGATTCTGAGGTTTCCGACTGGCTCTTGGAGTTGGAGCTTCCAGAAACTGTAACAAATTGAAAATTATCAGCAACCACCCATTAACTTCGTATAGTTCACCTAGACTGGATATACAATACGTGATGACATTATTGTATTGAGATTTTAGCGGAAAAGGGAAGATCTTCCAGCTAAGCGAATGGTACGGCTGGCGGGGCGGCCGGTATGCCCCGACGGTTATTGTCGGGGTCTTGTATATATGTTGCGCGCTCCGAAAACTGTCATAGCGCGTTTCAGGATTGTATGGAGAATTGCGCCATCTGTGTAGCTTGTGGCGAGGTTGAAGAGGTCGCTACATGCTGACTTGAAGCGCAGCCTCTTCAAGCGTCCCCGGAACTAAATGTTACATGTACTTTACAAATTACCTGTACAACGCGTGTCCTACATCTAGGATTACTATGTCATAAAACACTAAGGTATGTGGGGTACATAGATATATTGCTTACTATCGAAATGATCTCTAGAGAGTAGATGAAAGACTCAAAAATCTTAACACCGCGTGCTAATTTTAGATTAGCGACATCTATCGAACACTAGTATAACTAATTATACATGACCGTCGCACATGTTTGCAACGTAACGTCTGCCTTTTCTGTGTATTTCGGTGAAGAAACACTTGCAGCATATATTTTATAAAAAAATATAAAATATGTATTACTAGCTGCGCCCTGCGGTGTTACCCGCGCAAAAAATCATGTCGATCCTTTGCGCTATGAAAAATTGAAACAAATCTATCCCACGGGAACCATACATTTTACCGGGATAAAAAGTAGCCTATGTGCTATTCCATACTATAATCTATCTCTGTGACAATTTTCATCCAGATCCGTTCGGCCGTTCTGGCGTGATTGAGTAACAAACATCCATCCATCTATCCATCCATCCAAACTTTCACATTTATAATATTAGTATAGACTATAATCTATCTCTGTGACAATTTTCATCCAGATCCGTTCGGCCGTTCTGGCGTGATTGAGTAACAAACATCCATCCATCTATCTATCCATCCAAACTTTCACATTTATAATATTAGTATAGATTGTTATGAACTACGCGGTATCCATTTTTTTTAATTTTCCTCGACACAGTTGTCGCATGCCAAATCTCTATCATTAGTTCCGTGGACGCTCACCGCCTGCTGTCACTACGATCAGCGCCAAAATGGCGAAAATGTAACAGGCACAAAATGACGAAGTCTATCGTCAGTGCCGAACCCGCGCCTCCCTTGGAGGGAGAGAAAATTCGCCGCCGACGTCTTAATCGACCCCCCCCCCCCCCCCGGCTACCTTACGGAGCTCCTGGACATTTCAGGTGACCACAGCGAGCCCATCCGACACTAATCCCGCCGGCGAGGACGAAGGACCTTCTGCTTACAGTTGCGTTGTCGCACCCAGGAGCAGTCCCCCGTCGTCAACCCCCACTTTGTTAATAGCCCAAGCCGAGGTCATGCCGGAGGCGCCCTTGAGCTAGTTGCGCCCCTACCCCTCTGAAGCTGTTAAGGTCATCTGCGACCAACAGCACCAAAAATCACCATTCCAGTACTAATGACAGATCATTCATATAAACACATAGATCAGGGGCTCCCAAACTTATTTTGTCTACTGCCCACTTTGAGAATAAATTATTTATTAGCGCCCCCATTTTTTCACCTACTTAAAAACCAGTATAATTTCAAATTAAATTAATCATTGTAAGCCTTTACACAACGCCCCCATTTTTTTTATGGGTCTCCTACCGGCCCCCTTTAGGCCTGCAGCGCCCACAAGGGGGTGTTATCGCCCACAAAGGGCTGTTATCGCCCACTTTGGGAAAGGCTGATATAGACTGTATTGAGGCGCGGGGCATTGACCACCGTTGAATAATGGATACTTACCTAAAACTGAGTCGGAGCTGCTGGAATCTGAAAATACATAGAGGATATTAAAATAAGTTATGGAAATATGCCCTTGAGATGTGGTCGCTCGCAAGGGGCCTATGGAGAGAGGGAGAGAAAGCGAGAGAGAGAGCGAGAGAGAGAGAGAGAGAGAGAGACCTGTAGACGAGCTAGAGTAACCGACATAGCTCAAAGAATTTCTAAGAAGTGTCAGTGGATGGGGCACAGTTCGAAGAACCGATGGCCGTTGGGGCAGAAAGATTTATAGAGAAGATAAAGAGTGGTCCGATGATATCACACACGTCGCAGGAAGCTGGCGGTTGCGAGTGGCGGAGGACCGTGATGTGTGAGAGTCATTGGGGGAATAGTTTGTCCAGCAGTGGACGTCTTTCGGCTGATGGATGGATGGAAATAAAAAGAAACATAACTATTTGACTAAGTGTTTGAAATAGCTTTATCGATCTGATCTGATCAGTATATGTGCGAGCTGACACTTTGATATTTGGATCCATGGAACTCGAGCTCATAATCTTAAAACTGTTCAAACAAGATTTTTAAAACACTCATCAGACAGTTAGTGGAAGTCTTGAGACATATAAAGATGATATTCGCTTAAATTTGTAATCGAGAGGGAGGATGGGACCACTGACCCTCGGCTTGTCATCATTCCCAATTATAAACCCACCCAGTTGATGGATAAATTGAGGTACCAACTTTTGCGAAGTCCTCTAAGATGTCAGTCGAGAGTATGTCTGTCATGAGTGTCGGGACCCCAACTAATACGCAAATCGCCGCGAAACGAACCGCAGATAGCCTAGTTCTATAAATTAGGAGAAATTAAAGGAGAAATACAAAGGCCTGCAATACAATACAATACATACGTGTAAGAATATGTATAATAATCTGGGCCAGCCAGCCAAGTCGTTATAAAAAAAAAAATGATTTGTAGGAAAAACTACAATGTATTTAACGATTTGTGTATTGACTTACCGATGAGTTCGGAAGTGGGCAAGCACACGGCTGCGCCGATCTGTCAACGAGAAATGATCATTGTTATTTTGCCGGCAGTATATTTGCCGGTCACTGTGGTGACATTCGCTCTTGTGATACTCTGGATGCAAGGGGAATCTACGTATTCTAATTTGATGTGCGAATTTCATTCACAACAATGGGTATTACTTGTTGAATGGTTAAAGAGAATATCAGACTGGGTCTGAACCAGTTTGCAAGTCTGTGGTCACTATTGTCTCTCTATGGGTGTGCTGGAGACCAGGGCCCCAAGTCTGCTAACACAATCGATTCATAATCGAACCGCAACCGCATGGTAACTGTCACTTCTGACAGATATCCCATACAATATCTGTCAAAAGTGACAGTTACTATGCGGTTGCTGTTCGATTGTGAATCGATTGTGTTAGCAGACTTGGGGCCCTGGATGCAAGGGGACGAGAGTACGACTTCCCCTCGGTATTCCAATATCGTGTGCAATACTCCATCATCATGCCTACAATCCCCAAAGGGGTAGGCAGAGCTGCGCTGTATTGCACCCACAACTTCGATCCGAAAATCTCAGAAGTGCCGGCCGAGGCTTGAAGCTGCACACCTCGTTACCAAGGCAAGCGTTCTACCAACATAACTAGCAGATAGCACTATTATCGAGCGATATTTAAAATATACATACCAAAAGGCAGAAGCAGATGAAGGTGTTCATGTTTGCTGGTTGTTTCTGGTTGTCAGTGGTACGTGACTGGGAGTAGCTGGATGCTGGGTATGACTGCTACCACCAACTAGAACGGTTTATATACTCGACCCGATACTACGGACACAATGGTCTGCCATATTTTGCAATGTAAATATAATTGAGCTCGTCTGTGAAGTAATTGTTTTAGTGTGTGCTAGCTGCGCCCGCGACTTCGTTCGTTTAGTACTAAACTTTTGGAAACTCATTATAATATTGATAAAACTAATAAAATAAAACTAAACTTACGGATTTTATCGAGTTTATTATACGTTTTTACGTTCCCGACGTTTCGGCTGCTTTACAGCAACCATGGTCGCGGGAGGACTGAGGTGTTTGACGTCCTGGTGTCATAGTTAGAACTTGTGTTACATATGTTAGGTCAATTATCCAGTCGATCGATGGGTAAGTAAAATTTTAGGGAATCATTTTAGGGAATAGGAATTTAAAACATGCAGTTTTTTTGTTAATTCGACATCCAGTTTATTGCCAATCTCCCGGGATCCCATCCATTTTTTCGATTAAAACAATTTCATGAATAATAGCCCGGGTAATAAGCTATCACCATACCAACTTTCACCAAAAACTGACAAGTAGTTTTCCACTAACAGATAGACAAAAAACCCAAAAATATTCAATATACATTCACATCCAAGTTAAAGTGGTATTATATCTATATATTATAATTTATATATACATATTCAATGTTGTCGACGTGTTTGTAATTAAAAATATAATTCCCAGACGAACACACCAACTATACGGTCCCACACTAAGCAACGCTTGTAATATGGGTACCGTACAATGGACTGAGGGCGAACCCGGTATATTAAACATCCATGACTCGGGTACAAACATTCGTGCTCATCACACGAAGATTGTCCCTACTAGGATTCGAAGCTGGGACCCTCGGCACAGAGAACAAGATTACTACCAACTGCGCTAATCAGGTATACGAGTAATGTTAAGTAATCACATACTTATAATATTATTTCAAGAGTTGGTAGTTCTGTAGGAAGTAAATGTTCAGGAATGTTCAAACCCCGGCTCGCACGTCTGGGATTTCTGGATTTCATGTGCGAATCTCACTTTTAGCCACAGATATATTAGAGGAGATATGTTATGAAAGCGGTGGGCTTGCGCTCACCTTTAGCCAAAATTACGCTAACATAGAGTTTTCGCCGTCAGTCGACTGCAACTGCACGTCGGTATCGGAGCTCTAACTTTTTTTTTAAATGCCGTGTTATTCCGTGGTTGTGTGCAAAAATACTAGCAGCAAAGTGAACTACGCGAAAGATGGAATCTCATTTCACCAGCCAGTATTCAGTATTTTATTTATTCGTCTTTAAAATCATTAAAAACAACAAATCAAAAAATATTTAATGCCTTTATTATGTTATTTTAGTTTTCATGTAGCACAATGACTTTTTTTATTTTTGTACAAAATACATGGCTCTTTAAGTACCACCTATGTTCGCTACTGAGTGAATGTACGAGGCAATGGATAGATCGTCTAACGATACTTTGAATAAACTGGTGCGTCGCGTGGTACGGCCGCTGCATGCGGCGACGACGCAGCACGCACCGAATTATTGGCACGCGTGTGTGTGTGAGACTTCGTATTGGTTGGTTTTATGTAATTGCATGTGTTTTGCGGCGAGTGGTGGGAAACAAAACGGAGACAGCGAGTTCCCATACATTTTGAACCGCACGGCATATCTCTCGTGATCTGTGCTTTTAGCCATGATTGTCACTTACTAAACGGTGAAGGTAAACATCGCGAGGAAACCTGCATGTCTGAGAGACACCCTCGAAAGACGTGTGAAGTCCGCCAACCCGCAATGGGCCAGCGTGGTGGACTATGGCCTAATGCCCCTCGCATTGAGGGACGGTCCGTGCCCAACAGTGGGACATTAAAAAGGGCTGGTATTATTATATGCCTTGAGTATCCTACTTTTTAAATGCAATGTAGCTGTTAAATGTTACCATAAACAAAACTTTTAGCCTAGTAAATAGTCCGGGCATAGACTAAAAATATCTGGACATCGTTTTCTTTATATGTGTGTGAGTGCGTGTGTCTACATGCTAGATCAGAGGTTTTTAGGCTACATTTGTATCGCACGCCATCTATTGTCTAAATTCTGACAAGTCTGTGACACGAGAAGAAAAAAAAGCAAACATATCCGCGCGATAAACTGTGTCCCTTACACGGTCTGTGTGTGTGTCTATATTTGTACAAGTGTTACGTATCGTGTAAAAATTATTATATTTACATATAATAAATTATACACTTAACCCTCAAATGTATGATCAGTTGCTGTTCTCGCAAAATTATTTTGTAAAACACAAAGCGGCCATTCGCGAATTTTTTTATTTGCACACGTACTGAAAATAATATTTATTGCATTAATAATTTATCGTATGTACGTCAATGCATTGTAAAATATATTTTTGTATAGCACATAAGTAGGTACTATCTTTAGGTACATGCCAATATAATATATTTGGAATTATATATCCCATAAGTAGGTACTCTCGCAAGACACATGCTAATATATATTAGGAAAATTGTATATCTGTTTGGAAATATTGATTTCTTATATTAACGGGAATACTAGACATTGATCCACACGAATCCAAAACCAAGCGCACCATTGCAAGACCTCAAGACACTGTGAGCTCTTTCTGCGTAGATCGGACCGCGAACAACAACTAAATATGAAGGCACCCCGGTCAAACTATGACACTAGGACGTCAACCACCTCAGTCCTCCCGTGACCATGGTTGCTGTAAAGCAGCTGAAACGTCGGGAACGTAAAAATCTTAATAATATAAACGCGATAAAATCCTTAAAATTAGTTTTATTTCAATCTGTTTGGTAAGCTGTGTGATCCACAATAATAATAATAATAATTGGATAAAAGCTGATTATGGCAGGTGTCCGCAACCCTTTCAATAGCCCTATCTCATGTCCAGCCAAACCTCAATCCATAGACTCAATTATCATTCCATATTCCTGCAATAGTTCCAGATATAGAATAATAATAATAATAATAATATATATATATATTTTATCCGCCTCAGAATAAAATGTATGAGAAAATGAATTTATTGGTATTCTATGAAAATTTTAACAATTCTATCCCACGGGAACCATACATTTTACCGGGATAAAAAGTAGCCTATGTGCTATTCCAGACTATAATCTATCTCTGTGGCAAATTTCATCCAAATCCGTTCAGCCGTTCGGGCGTGAAAGAGTAACAAACATCCATCCAAACTTTCACATTTATAATATTAGTATAGATTAGTATAGATAAGGGTTAGTAGGCGGTGTGTGTGCGGACGACCGTTGCGGGCGATTGTTGGTGGGCGACTCCTCCGCGGGCGACCGTTGGCGGGGCGACTCTCGGCGGGCCGCCGACGGCGATGCGTGGGGGCTCGGGAGTCGTCGGCACTGTTCGTCTTTCAGGCGCGAACAGTAGTCTAAGCCTCGTGCATTGGCCTCAGTGCAACCTCGTCGGAATGTGCCTGCCTCGCGAGGCTGGCGTGGCCAAATCATCCACTAAACACAATACAACACTTTGTTTAGAATAAAACTATTTCTAAGGATTCTATCGCGTTTATTTTTTTTTTGTTTCTACGTTCCCGACGTTTATTTCAATGTGTAGTATTCGCGTAAATATAAGAAATCACTTTGTTTAGAAGTTCAGACGTAACGTTGCCACAAGCAAAGTGAATCCACTTTTTCGATCTCGGTCCGGGCATAGACTAAGAAGTTGTTGATATAGTTTTTTATATTTTAGCGGAAAAGCTAATATCTTCCAGCCAGGCGGGTGGTATGCCTGGCGGGGCGGCCGCTATGCCCCGACGGTTATTGTCGGGATCTTGTATATATGTTACTTGCTCCGAAAACTCTTATAGCGCGATTCAGGATTGTGACGTCAATTGTCATTGTTCTGAATGCGTCTGCAGTGCCATCTGCGTAGCTTGTAGTGCAGTTGAAGTGGTCGCTACAATATGAGTACGTGTGTAAGCGGTGGCCGCAGGTCCGCCACACGCCGGGGTGAGAATAAAACGTCAGGAGGGATGGATAACTAACGACTACATTAATGGAAAAAAATTACGTGCGGACATGAAGGTGACAAAATGGACAAGACAAGACGTAAAACAAAAGATTACAAAAACATATAAAATAGCTCCCAAGGAGATCACGTCGTTAACCACGTGTGCTAACATGTTAGACCAGAGTTTTTGTAGCGTTCATTTGTAGCCCACGCCGTGTGTTGTCTGAATATTCTAACAAGTCTGTGGACCAGTGTCTCCAACCATGCCGTAATTACGGTAGATCTACCGAAATTTTTCTAGGTCTACCACCTACCGTAGACATGTCACATTCTACCGTAATTTCGTCCGTGTCCTTATTTCTATAATGACAACACTTGAAAAAGGTCATTCTGCTGCTTCAGTTTGGAAGAGCAGGGATGCGTGACGTAAAAAAAAATGGTAATTCTGCTGCTTCAGTTTGGAAGAAGCAGCAGAATGACCTTTTTTTTTACGTTACGCATCCCCACTGCATGGGTATTTTTATTGTATCATTTTGGAGAAAAATAAGCAACACTGGTCTGCCGTAATTTTCCACCATCTACCGTATTTTTAGACCAGGCAACACCGTAATTTCGACAAAGAGGGTTGGAGACACTGCTGTGGACACAGCAATAAAAAAGTCGAGCGTATCCGCGCGGTAAACTAGTTTTTGTCACGGTCCGGGAATTATTAATCGTGTTAGTACAAGTGTAGCTCAAAAAAAAATACTGACTTATATAAGTATTAATAAATTAAATGCGAAACATAATATTTAAAACGCAATACTGCCATACGAAAATGGTATTTACATTATATTGAAAAGACAATTAATTGCGTAACTAAACAAAGTCAAAGTCAAAGTCAAATCATTTATTTCGTATAGGCCTACGGGGGCACTTACAAATTGTCATTACATTTTTTTCCTTAATACTACAACCGGATCGGAACGCGACCTCAACTGAGAAGATCCGGCAAGAAACTCAGCGGGCTTGTCTTTTTTTTATCCATTATATTTACAAAAAAAATAATTATAAAAAGTAAGCTCCAGTGTGTTGCCATGCGAGGCGCACACACGCTACACTTTAACATTATAAATATTGATATTAGAGCGATCAGTCCCAGGCTGCTTTATCATCCAAATAATCCAAGATTCTGTAGTAACCCTTACGACATAAATTACTTTTAACAGTTCTTTTAAACTTACTAATGGGCAAATCTCGGATTCCTTTGGGAAGTTTATTATAGAAGCGTATACATTGCCCCATAAAAGAATTATTTATTCTGTGGAGACGAGTGACATGCACGGATAGTTTGTCCTTATTACGAGTGTTAATAACATGAACATCACTCCTTTTTTCAAAATTATGAATATTTTTCTTAACATACATTAGATTTTCATAAATAAATTGAGACACAACAGTTAGAATATTTATTTCTTTGAATTTATCCTTAAGGGAATCTCTAGGACCCATGCCGTAAATTGCTCGTATTGCCCTTTTCTGCAAGATGAAGATAGTATTAAGATCTGCAGAGCAACCCCAGAGCAAGATGCCATAGGACATAACGCTATGGAAATAACTGAAATAAACAATTCTAGCTGTGTCTATATCCGTTAATAGTCGAATTTTTTTAACAGCATAAGCTGCCGAACTCAGCCTACCAGATAGTTTTTTAATATGTGGACCCCATTGCAATTTAGTATCTATGGTAATACCGAGAAACACTGTTGACTCCACAAGGTCCAAATCAGTTCCATTCAATTGTAAATTGGTTCCAACTTGTCTAACATTTGGTGTTGAGAACTTTACGCATTTAGTTTTCTTCTCATTAAGGAGAAGATTATTTATAGTGAACCAATCAACAACTTTAGCGAGTGCATTGTTCACATCGTCATAATTAACTAACTGTCTCTTGAGTTTAAAAAGCAGTGAAGTGTCATCTGCAAACAATACAATCTCGTGATTATTCCCTACATAGTAAGGCAAGTCATTAATGTATATTAGGAATAAGAATGGCCCTAATATCGAACCCTGTGGAACGCCCATTGACACTAGAGAGCCGGGCGATTTTATACCATTAACATCGACCTTTTGAATCCTATTATTTAAATATGAAGTCAAGAGGTCAAGAGCCTTGTTCCTAATACCGTAGTGGTGCAGTTTCCGGATAAGTATTTCATGATGGACGCAGTCAAAGGCCTTCGACAGGTCACAGAACACACCTAAAGCATCCTGGGAGTTCTCCCAGGCACCATAGATGTTCTTTATTAACTCCACACCCGCGTCTATAGTTGAGCGATTCCTTGTAAAACCGAATTGATTTTTATGAAAAATCTTGTTGTCATTAAAATGACATAACAACTGGTTTAATATGATTTTTTCAAATATTTTGCTTAGTGTAGGTAGTATTGAAATAGGTCGAAAATTTGATGGATCAGTATTACTACCTGATTTGAACAAAGGAATCACTTTACTATGTTTCATGAGATCGGGAAATACACCACTAGCAACACAGCTATTAAATATAGCTGCTAAGTTGGGTACAATAATATCTATAAACGCAGAAACGGTCTTTACTGAAAGCCCCCATAGGTCTGCTGTTTTTTTTACATCTAGACTTTTAAAGCTACTTACTATGTCTTTACAACTGACAACTGAGAATTTAAAAGCTGTGTTACATTCCGTTACGCTTTGTTTGAGTAGGTGCTCCGCAGAATTGGAAGACGATTCTAGTGTTTTGGTTGACAACATGGGTACATTTGTAAAAAAATTCTCAAACTCAGTCGCTACTTCCAAATCCGTTTTTACATCTTTATTATTTATTATTAGATGAAAGTCTCTGTCACGCACTGTATTTCTACCGGATTCACTGTTGATAATGTTCCATGTCATTTTTATTTTATTTACAGAATTTTCAATCTTGTTACGTAAATAGATCGATTTAGCGGAGGAACAGGCTCGTTTAAACAGCTTTGAATATTTTTTAACATATTCGATAAACATCGGGTTATGATTATACGATTTTTCATGGTATAAATCATATAACATCTGTCTACTTTTATAGATACCTGGAGTCGCCCATTCACTAAACCTAGCACGCTCACCAATAGATATTGTTTTAGGTGCAAACACTTTGCCAAATTCATCACTGACAAGATGGAACAGTGAGTTATACAGTACATTCGGGTCTTCGTGAGTAGGCAACCCTGGCACTTTCTGTGTTAAATTGCTTTTTAAGAGTTCTAGGCGACTATTATTTATTGGAACAAAGCTAAACTTTTTTCTTTGGGGTTTGTTACTTTTACTAGGAAATACTGCTAGTTGTCCACAGTGGTCTGATTCTAAATTATTTATTATAAATTTTTTGATAGGTTTTAAATTGGTAAATATATTATCTATACATGTGGAACTAGTGGCAGTTATCCTAGTAGGTTCCAAGAAAATGTTGTACAAATTATAAGATTTTAAAAGTAACAAAAATTTGTCCACTACCGGATTATTATCTAATAAGTTAATATTAAAGTCTCCACAGATAAGCAAAGTTTTATTTGATTTAGAGATTTTAAATAAGATATCCTCCATGTACTTTTCAAAGTCATCATAGGGTGAACATGGAGGTCTGTATACGCAAACAACAAGGAACTGCTCAAGCTCAACACAGGAAATCTCAATGACTCGTTCAACAGAAAGGCTCACTATATCTCTACGTTCTTTTGATTTTATATTCTTATTTGTAATAATTAAAGAGCCACCACGTATCAACTTTACTCTGTTGAAGGAGCTAGTGACCTGATGATCATTAAAATTTAACATGAGTTGGTATTTTTTTAACCAGTGTTCGGTAATACAAAGAATATCTATTTTACTATCATTTAAAAACAATTCCAGTTCCAACTCTTTGCCCATCATACCTTGAATGTTCTGATGAACAATATTGATTGTGTTATTGCAAGAGGTTGTCTCTATTGTCTGAGGCACTAATTTAAATTAATTAAAATATCATTAGTAGCCAAATTTTTGGCTGAATTCAAAATGTCAATATGCTCAATAGGAGCAATGTCAATGTGACAAGATTGCTCAATAGAAGCAACCTTTGTAGCCAAATTTTTGGCTGTTATATAAAATAAATATGATAGCGAAGCAGCTATCTGTCTTTTATAATATTTGGAAAGATAATAATTATCTTTTGTCATATATACATTTTTTACATAATTATTAATGTCAATTAAATTAATTTTATTGTTATTATAATAATTATTACTTTGAAATATCAAAGTATGTAATGTTAAATTTATCTTATATCTATTATCATTTTCCACCTGTGGCAAACTATTACTATAGGGAAATGTGAACATTATGATCTTATTTACATTAAGATCAGAGAAACGGGTGTTGTAGTCAATTAATTGTTTTTTGTTAACATTTCCCCTATTTCCTACAAGAATTAGCAAAGTTGTGTTGGGGCTAAATTTATAGGCAAATATATTATCAATAATGTTCTGATATGATAAACCAGGTGTGCAATGGTTTATTATGGAATATCCCTTGCATAATCCAGACAACAACTGACCCATGTCTTTGCCAATTTCATCACTAAACATTACAATATTAGGTATATTAGTACATATATTCTGGGGCTTAGGGGTTAAGGGTTTGGTGTTTTCATTAAGAGAACTGTTATTTACATGAGTATTGTGACACAAATTATCAAATGTTTGCACTACTTTAGGAATACATGTTGCTGGTGAATGATCCAGCGACAACGGGTTATGGATGTTGTCACTATTTACAGCATTTCCAGTAGAATTACATGCTATCAGCTCATTCATAGCCAAAATGTACTCCTTAAGCTGCTTTTGTGAGCTTTCATATTTAGTTGACATTGATTTCAATTTTTCCTCCAAACAGTCAATCTCACATTGGAAGTTGAGTGATTCACTTTTATATTTCAATGTATTATTTTCTAATTTAGAGGCATACATATCTAGCCGGTCTAACAAATGTAGACGCTCCCTATTCAATTTAACATTTTTTATGAAAAACCTATGCTTTTTTACAAGTTTCTGGGTTTTTTTAATATATTTATTAATGTTTATATATTTTTTTAATTTGTTTTTACTGCAGTTAATTTTACTTTTTGTGTTGGGTGTTATAACACTATCATTAGTCAAGTCAATTGTGACCAAAGGGTGAGCATTAACTGCAGCAGAAACCATGCCCGGGGCACTGCCCACCAACTCATCAAATAGACTTTGGTTCATTGAGGCGGTCATATTATGTTTAGTTGCTTCCAGATTATTTATATTGGTATATGCCTCCTGTAGCTGGTGTTCTAGTGAATCTATACGAGTAAGGGCCTTTTCATACTCTAAGCTACAGCTATTGAACCCATCCACAATAAGCTGGAGCCTGTCCCGAGCATCTGAAGCATCTAACAATTGGTTATGTAATTGTGCCATTTCTATTTTTAAGTTTTTGTTGGTATTTATTAGTTCTAACAATTCTCTTTCATTGTCATCTCTTTCTTTGTTCAACTCATCACACAACATTTTTGCTGACTTTAATTCACTCAAAGTCAGTTGGAGTTTACTCTCCTCCTGACGAGCCAAAGCCTTGCGGGTCATCATTTTAATGAATATAAACTAAACAAGTAATAAAGGATATAAGCTGTGTGATAACAAAACCAAAAATTACAGTAGGTAGGAATAGTTACCGTGTATAATGTAGGTTATGTATGATTTAAATGGGAAATTTATGGTGTCTAGGATACTGCAATATGCAGAAATTAAAGTCAAATTATTAGAACATACCCGTACACGATTATACAATAACTAAACAATACCTTGAGATGAATATTGACAAAAAAAAAATTTGAAAATACGCCGGTTAGATGCACTGTCACTAACACTTTTTATTATTTCGTGATAATAATGCACGAGTACATTAAATTTAGCACTTATTTCATTAAATCACTACTTTTATTTAATGACCAATTGGCATAAGGTCAAAATATTACAGGAAAACAATTATTTCAATAAAAATACAAGGGACAAATTTTAAACAGCTGTTGACGGAAACGAAATTTATTGTACGTCATTGCATTGTGAGATGTTTTTTTTTATATGTATTACATAAATTAATATTCATAGGTAGGTACTCTTCACCATCGCGCCTGTAAATTCCGAAGCGTAGACAGGCACTACACCCGTCCCCCCGTGACCATGGCTGCTGTAAAGCAGCCGAAACGTCGGGAACGTAAAAATCATAAAATAAACGCGATAAAATCCGATTAAAATTAGTTTAATTTCAATGTGTAGTATTCGCGTAAATATAAGAAAGCAATATTGATAACCTTTGTCTTCGACTACCCCCAAAGAATCCCTGTTGCAATGTATATTATGTCAATTGACACTCCTGTAGTGTCGCGGCCATATTTCAGGATACTTCATAGAGTTACGACTTCACAGAAGCAACACTATCTAAGTGTAGGCCATGTTAATACTGTTACGTGCTGGGGTAATCGAATGCCGATTACGTGAAAATTACTTTAATCGCTCTCCACACAGAAGGCAAAAATAGTACACACCAGTACACTAACTGGTTAACACTCAAACAACAATACACCAAGTCACTTTGAATCACAGTAGTCCACAGTATTCGCTAGAGTCGCCGGTATAGTCTTCTTAGTTCGCTTCCGAGAGATGTGTTCACTATCGCTTTCGAATAGAAACTGTCTCGTCGCTGGTCCTGCACACTATTTATAATCCGAAAATAGCGAGGGTGGATCTTTCCAGAAAGGTGTCGACAAAAACCAACAAAACAGAAATGTTCCATAAGGAAAATGAACCTTATTTACATGGTAATAAGGAGGGGCTAGAATGTTCTAGTGTACGTAGCTGCATTCGTGAAATCGGTATTGTTTCGAGAACTCCCAGTTCCAGGAATTGCATTGTCCTCGCCTTTTGTTTACTAATAATTTTAATAAAAATAATACGAGATATATTCTGGAAGCCGGTTGCAACATTGTTGACGATTCTAGATCTTTCTTCACAGATCGATAGGGGACCTTGGACCCAACAATGCGTTTTTGTTTCTAGAAGCTTCGATGACTATTTCTCGAGTTCGATCGATACCTCTTTTATAAGCATCGTAACAATACATTAATATGATCTACAGCCTACAAGGGTCTACATGGGAAATCTACAGCCAATCAAGTGAATGCAAAATTATAATATAATAATAATACCAGCCCTTTTAGTGTCCCACTGCTGGGCACGGGCATCCCCTCAATGCGAGGCGGATTAGACCATAGTCCACCACGCTGGCCCAGTGCGGGTTGGCGGACTTCACACACCTTTCGAGGGGTTCTCTCAGACATGTAGGTTTCCCCGCTATGTTTTCCTTCACCGTTTAGCAAATGATAATCATGGTTGAAAAATGAGATTCGCACATGAAATCCCAGAGGTGCGAGCCGGGGTTTGAACCTGCAATCCTCGTTACCGAGGCAAGCGTTCTACCAATTTTTCTATCACTGCTTTTTAGCCTTTCATTGGACAATATAAATTTACATTCACCACGCAATTTATGGATCAAGTCTGATCCAATAAGTGAGCATTAGTCCGTGGACCAAGACGCTGAGCTCACAAAAATCTATTTGCGGGGGTGACTTCTCTATACACAGTAGTATTAGCCGAACGCTATCACATTGGAACCAAAATAACATCAGCGAAATATAGGTTCACTGCAGTGCACCTCTGGCCACCCCTTCGGGGATGATGGAGGGGGGTTCGCACCCTTTTCCCCCTCCCCCGCCCCTGTTTGTAGATAGCACGCAATTTGGGAGGGTATACCTTCCCAGGAGAACCGCTTAGAGTCCGGTAGCCATATTGAATGAGTACAAAACATTTTCATGGATGGCGGGTCAGATCAGTTGCGCTGCATGTGCCTAGTGAATGTAGCGTCTCGATCTACTGCCGCCTTCCTACCTAGGCAAGTATGCTCCATCGTAGATCTCATCGTTACTTACCATCAGGTGAGATCGAGATCAAATACTTGCCTATAATGTAATAAAAAAATAAAATAAAAACTAATTTTAAGGATTTTATGGCGTTTATATTATGATTTTTCAGTCCTCCCGTGACCATGGTTGCTGTATAGCAGCCGAAACGACGGAAACGTAAAAATCATAATATAAACGTGAAATTTGTTTAATTTCAATGTGTAGTATTCGCGTGAATATAAGAAATCAAGAACAAAACACTTTGATTGAATGTACTTTATTGACAAAACAATTCGCTATCTACAACAAAAAAAAGATGATTTTTACCAAAAACCATTGCTTAATTATCTATTTACACCGCGAAGCTCTGTTTACCTTTGAGTACCTGAAAATAAGAAAGAAAGATATAATTACGCCATTATTTCAAAGGGTACCGTATAGTACCATTTTTGCCAGTGTCAAGAAATTCTTGAATATTGTTTTTTTTTTAATTATAAGTATACCCCTGATGATAATGATAATGTTGATGAAGATGATGATGATGAAATGAATCCCTTACCTAATATTGTTAACTAAACCTGTCAAATAAGGTTTACTTTATATTTTTGTTGATCAAATTAAAGCTATTCTTTGACTGAATATGTACATAAATAAATATCGCCAGACGAACACACCAACTGTATGGCCCCATACTAAGCAACGCTTGTGTTATAGGTACCGTACAATGGAATGGGGGCGATCCCAGTAACACCCAGACCAGGGCAAATTACGAAAAGACCGTTTCCGAAATTTGCCCAGGCAGGAATCGAACCCGCAACTACCATAAACATACATCGAATGTTACTTATATTTGACTTACCGGTGCTGGCAATAGCTTCGGCTTCAGCTGAAAAAGAAAAACAGAAAGGTCACAGACAAGGTAATATAAGGTGTAACAGAAATAGTGTAAAATATTGTAACAGATGAATCAGTAAGTTGTATAGATGACGTTGATGTACACGATAATTGTGTAAATGATGTTTGATTTAAACCAGGCGACCCAGTAGCGTTTTTGGGGTCGAGTCACCTTCGTCCGTAGGAGAATTAAATACCCTCGAGATACCCTACACGTGACCCTGGGTGGTGCCAACTAGGTGACAACTCTACTGGTGGTAGGCTTCGGCCGTGGCTAGTCACCACCCACTGAACAAAGCCATGTCGCCAAGCGGCCTAGCCGTGTTCCGGCATGATGTTCGGTGCTGCCATTCATGGATGGCGGGTCAGATCAGTTGCGCTGCATGTGCCTAGTGAATGTAGCGTCTCTATCTACTGCCGCCTTCCTACCTAGGCAAGTATGCTCTATCGTAGATCTCATCGTCGCTTACCATCAGGTGAGATCGAGATCAAATACTTGCCTATCTATACATATAAATAAAATTGGAGTGTCTGTTTGTAATATTAAAATAACCGCCTTTTACTAAGTGCATTTGGATGTATACACGTTACCTATACCGAAACAACATTTTTTACAATTTTTGTCTGTCTGTCTGTCTGTCCGTCTGTCTGTCTGTCTGTCTGTCTGTCTGTCTGTCCGTCTGTCTGTCTGTCTGTCTGTCTGTTTGTACCGGATAATCTCTGAAATGGCTGGACCGATTTTGACGGGACTTTCACTGGCAGATAGCTGATGTAACAAGGAGTAATTTAGGCTACTTTTATTTTAGAAAAAAAAAATAGGATCACACGAAAAAAAAAAAACCATTGTTGCAGCGCGGCGCCTGATTAAGTTTGATAGCAACAACCTGCAATGCGTCCCGCGGGCTCAGAATGGGCGGGCAGGCTGTTGTCAACGGTTGTCTTTGTTACATACCACGCGGACGAAGTCGCGGGCAACAGCTAGTAATGTAATAAAAAAAAAGCGTTTGTTCGTGCGCTCAGTACAGTGTCATTGTTTAAATGTCTAATAATTAAACTTATATCAGAATCAGAATATTTTTTATTCATGTAGACCATTAAGTACAGTACTAATGAATCGTCAAAAGCTACAAAATGCTAAGCTACTACTTCACCGCCCGTTCGCAATGCCGTTCCTATGGAGAAGAACGAGCGAGAAACTCCATGGTTGCTCTTTTTTGTAAAAAGATCTTTTACATTTTTGAGCAGCACATTGTTATGGGTGTGTGAGAACAATGTAGGAACGGCTAGGCAGACTTTAGCAGCTGATAAAAAAAAATTACTAACTATTCTAATTTTTTTTTAATGCTATCTTTAAGACTTGCTATTGTCCCTCTTAAAATATTCCCAACGGTGTCCTGTGTTTTGCATCGAAATTTAAACACAAACATACCTTTTCTATGAAAGACTTAGATGAGTGTAATATAGAAAACCCTTTCGAATGGGTTTCCTGATGATTTTCGTTGGACTTAGCCAACTCCAAAGGTAAACAAAGCGAATGGGTAACCATAAGTCAAATCTAACAGCAGTTAAGTCATTCAAAAAGCCAATTGAAACCCGTTCATAGGGTTACCGGGTTCCAGACCCTCGGATGCAGTAGTAAGTATCTAGTAATGGCACTCACCAGATGCGGTGCTGACTGTACCGTCGGCTCCAGTCGCCTGTGCAGTCGCTGTGAATCGAAATTAAAAGAATCAGAATCAGAGAATCATGAAGCATGCGAACCTCAGTGGCAAATGGGGCAAAGGACCCAGCACGGACCCTCGGCTTGCCAACTTTCCCGATCATAAACCAAGGAATGGAACACGCTACCGGCGTCTTTGTTCCCCGTTGACTACAATCTGGGTGTGTTCAAGTCGAGAGTGAACAGGTACCTTCTAGGCAAGTATGCTCCATCGTAGATCTCATCGTCACTTACCATCAGGTGAGATCGAGATCAAATACTTGCCTATAACGTAATAAAAAATAAAAAAAATGGATCGATAATTAAAGTAGCCAATAACAGAGCTCCTCTAAAAATTAAACGCCCCGCGGTGTTACCCGCGATTAAAAAGTATGTCCCTATGTCATTTTCTGACCCCTAAACTACCACTACCAATGCAAACAATCATGTCGATCTTTTGCTCTATGAAAAATTTATACAAATCTATCCCTCGAGAACCATACAATTTACCGGGAGAAAGAGTAGCCTATGTGCTATTCCAGACTGTAATCCGATAAGATCCGTTGAGCCGCTCTGGCGTGATTGAGTAACAAACATCCATCCAAATTTTCACTTTTATAATATTAGTGGGATTATTGCATATTTTGCCTCGGATGCCTCGTTTAGAGGCGGAACACGCGTCTTGTTCTACCAATAAGTATGTCAATGGGGAAGTTGGGTAGTCATTGCCATTTGGTAGGGACCCTACAGATTGGGGGCTAAGGTGGGCGGTTCGAAGAGGCTTCAAGCTTCACATTCGTGGATCGAATTAGTGATCTCGATATATTTCACGATTCATTCTAATTTCTAATGTTTCTAACATTACCTCTTGAACCCCATATTCATTGATTTGTTTACACATGTTTTACCTATATTACCACTTATATCTATTGTTTTTGAACCTCTGTTTAAGTGCTACCTCTAATATACTCTACATTTAATCTATTTTTATTATTATTATTATGTATGTATCAATGTTAATGAAATCGGTGTGCAATAAAGAGTTATCTATCTATCTATCTCTCTTTACACGGGCTATACCCGGATTTTTGGAAGGCTTGCGTGGAGACATGGGTCCAACACGTAGAGGCCCTTTTTTGAGAATTTTAATGTTATGTTAGCCACCTGCTGGGGTCAATTGCTGAAAATGATAGCACAAACAGCAAATTGACCTCAGCAGGCGGAGGAACTATTGCAGGAATATGGAATGATAATTGAGTCTATGGATTGAGGTTTGGATGGACATGAGATAGGGCTATTGAAAGGGCTGCGGACACCTGCCATAATCAGCTTTTATCCAATTATTATTGGCAGGTGGCGACTCGCCACTCGTTAGGTGGGCCCCCTAAAAAGGCCGTCATATAAGACGACAAGGGGCAACACTGGCGTGTGCGGCTCAGGGTTACTCGCGGCGTTATGCCCTTTAACACTTCCACCCCTGGAGCATATAGCTCTAACGACCCCTCTCTGGACAGCCAATTAAGGCAAGACAGAGCTGAGAGTCCTGCGGGCCCCCGTCGGTTTCCACTCGACCGACGAAGACACGCCGAGGTGGGGGCCCTGACCGACTCTCTGGGGCACTCGGGTCCGTGGTGTCGCTACTCGCCAACAGCTCGCCACTTATTATTAATATTATTACTTATACTGTATCTGTGGCACACGATGTGGTTGCCTGTCATTAGAGTTACAATTACCTTATATCACTCATATTTTTAATTTTACTATATCACATGTTTACATTGTAAACTCTGTTGGCAATCCTAAGTAAATAAATAAATAAAGTATGCACTGCATAATGGGTACAGTTCCCGAGTGCAGGACGCGGGACGAGGAGTTGGGGTTGCAGTCCAAATCTCACCTGTGGCTTGGGCAGTCGCTTTACTGAAGGAACCACCGGCAGCTATAACAAAAAAAAAAAAAAAAATTGCGACCTCTTCAACCTCGCCACAAGCTACACAGATGGCGCTGCAGACGACATTCAGAACAATTGACAATTCTATATACAATCCTGAATCGCGCTATGAGAGATTTCGGAGCACGCAACATATATACAAGATCCCGACAATAACCGTCGGGGCATAGCGGCCGCCCCGCCAGCCATACCACCAATCTGGCTGGAAGGAGTCATCGTTGTAGTTTGTGGCAAGGTTGAAGAGGTTGCCACATAATAACCAGAAAAGGTCCTAAAACCACAGATTATCTAATACTTACGAAATCATATTTTACTCCGCGATTTAAATAAACATAATGCACTAACTAACAGCACGACAAGTGCGAGCTAACCGTATACTTTATAGAATACCGTATTTAGGCATTTTGTATGGAGAATTGAAAAGCGCCTCTAGCGGACGATATTTGAAACTTTCCATTCTCCATACAAAATATCTAAATACGAATAATCTCGCACTTGAGTCGCGTACTTGTGGCGATGGGCTCGCCCCTACCACAATTGTAATCATTGAAATGTTGATGAAAAGTGGGCTTTCGATGTTAGATTATGAAACGGTGCTCACCTGCTGCTGGGTCGTCTCCGCAGTCCGCACCAGGCGCTCCGCTCATATCAGCAGGCACTGGGAAAGGAATTTAAGAGAATTAAGACTATGCGAATTCGCTGTCCCACTGCCATCAATACTATATTAACATTGATAAAAAGTGGGCGTTCCGATGTTCCAGAAATATATGGTACTCACATGAGGCAGGGTTGACTCCGCTTAAGGCACCAGGCGCACCGCCAATACTAGAAGGCACTGAAAAAATAAATTAAGAGAATTAGAATCTGCGTGAATTCGCTCTCCCACTTCCATCAATACTATATTAACATTGATAAAAAGTGGGCGTTCCGATGTTCCAGAAATATATGGTACTCACATGAGGCAGGGTTGACTCCGCTTAAGGCACCAGGCGCACCGCCAATACTAGAAGGCACTGAAAAAATAAATTAAGAGAATTAGAATCTGCGTGAATTCGCTCTCCCACTTCCATCAATACTATATTAACATTGATAAAAAGTGGGCGTTCCGATGTTCCAGAAATATATGGTACTCACATGAGGCAGGGTTGACTCCGCTTGAGGCATCAGGCACACCGCTACTACCAAAAGGCACTGCGAACGAAAATTAGGTATGCACTGCATAATAGGTACAGTTCCCGAGTGCAGGGCGCGGGCCGAGGAGTTGGGGATGCAGTCCAAATCTCACCTTTGGCTTGGGCAGTCGCTTTACTGAAGGAACCACCGGCAGCTATAACAAAATAAAATAAAAAATTGCGACCTCTTCAACCTCGCCACAAGCAACACAGATGGCGCTGCAGACGACATTCAGAACAATTGACAATTCTATATACAATCCTGAATCGCGCTATGAGAGATTTCGGAGCACGCAACATATACACAAGATCCCGACAATAACCGTCGGGGCATAGCGGCCGCCCCGCCAGCCATACCACCAATCTGGCTGGAAGGAGTCATCGTTGTAGTTTGTGGCAAGGTTGAAGAGGTTGCCACATAATAACCAGAAAAGGTCCTAAAACCACAGATTATCTAATACTTACGAAATCATATTTTACTCCGCGATTTAAATAAACATAATGCACTAACTAACAGCACGACAAGTGCGAGCTAACCGTATACTTTATAGAATACCGTATTTAGGCATTTTGTATGGAGAATTGAAAAGCGCCTCTAGCGGACGATATTTGAAACTTTCCATTCTCCATACAAAATATCTAAATACGAATAATCTCGCACTTGAGTCGCGTACTTGTGGCGATGGGCTCGCCCCTACCACAATTGTAATCATTGAAATGTTGATGAAAAGTGGGCTTTCGATGTTAGATTATGAAACGGTGCTCACCTGCTGCTGGGTCGTCTCCGCAGTCCGCACCAGGCGCTCCGCTCATATCAGCAGGCACTGGGAAAGGAATTTAAGAGAATTAAGACTATGCGAATTCGCTGTCCCACTGCCATCAATACTATATTAACATTGATAAAAAGTGGGCGTTCCGATGTTCCAGAAATATATGGTACTCACATGAGGCAGGGTTGACTCCGCTTAAGGCACCAGGCGCACCGCCAATACTAGAAGGCACTGAAAAAATAAATTAAGAGAATTAGAATCTGCGTGAATTCGCTCTCCCACTTCCATCAATACTATATTAACATTGATAAAAAGTGGGCGTTCCGATGTTCCAGAAATATATGGTACTCACATGAGGCAGGGTTGACTCCGCTTGAGGCATCAGGCACACCGCTACTACCAAAAGGCACTGCGAACGAAAATTAGGTTTAATTTCGTTTTATAGCTCCAGTGTGTGTAGCCCTTCGAAGCAGCCAAGAAATATAATAAGTTACAATCAGTAGTGAATGGCCGCAGACAAACTATTTCGTTCGTCTGAGTGTACGAATATTGTAAATCATCTATACATATAAATAAAATTGGAGTGTCTGTTTGTAATATTAAAATAACCGCTTTTTACTAAGTGCATTTGGATGTATACACGTTACCTATACCGAAACAATATTCTTTACAATTTTTGTCTGTCTGTCCGTCTGTCTGTTTGTCTGTCTGTCTGTCTGTTTGTTCCGGCTAATCTCTGAAATGGCTGGACCGATTTTGACGGGACTTTCACTGGCAGATAGCTGATATAGCAAGGAGTAACTTAGGCTACTTTTATTTTAGAAAAAAAAAGGATCTCACGAAAAAAAATTAAAACCAATGTTGCAGCGCAGCGCCTGATTAAGTTTGATAGCAACAACCTGCAATGCGTCCCGCGGGCTCAGAATGGGCGAGCAGGCTGTTGTCAACGGTTGTCTTTGTTAAATACCACGCGGACGAAGTCGCGGGCAACAGCTAGTATATCATATAATTATTATCGATGAGTTAAAATTTTGTTGTTACTGAAATTGACGACCTGATTAGCGCAGTTTGTAGTGATCCTGCTTTCTGTGCCGAGGGTCCCGGGCTCGAATCCTGGTAGGGAACAATCTTTGTGTGATGAGCACGAATGTTTGTACTCGAGTCGTGGATGTTTAACATCTATATAAGTATTATGTACTGAGTTCGCCCCCAGTCCATTGTACGGTGCCCATAACACAAGCGTTGCTTTATATGGGAACGTATAGTTGGTGTGTTCGTCGGGCGATATTTATTTATAAAAAAAATAAAATTAGGTCTATCTCTTAATGCTGGATTAAAGCTATCCCGCGACTGAATACTTGTAATGCTATACTTACCAACACCTTTCATGACTCTGGTTCCAGCTTCAACCATAGCTGAAAAGGAAAATAGATATGGATAAGCCCATATGCTTAAGTTATCCCACGGAATAACAAGCAGAACTGAAAAGCAAGATGCACGGGCGGCTGTCTCTTTCGTTCTTACTATCGCTAGTCAATCAATGGGGGAAATATATTTGTTGATAACTGTATATAATTTATATACAACTAGCTGCGCCCCGCGGTGTTACCCGCGATTAAAAAGTACGTCATTTTCCTCTATGTCCTTTTGCAAATGCATCCTGTATGCTATCCGCTATCACCTATGCAAACAATCATGTCGATCCTTTGCTCTATGAAAAATTAAAACAAATCTATCCCACGGGAACCATACATTTTACCGGGATAAAAAGTAACCTATGTGCTATTCCAGACTATAATCTATCTCTGTGCTAAATTTCATGCACATCCGATCAGCCGTTCAGGCGTGATTGAGTAACAAACATCCATCCAAACTTTCACATTTATAATATTAGTGGAATATTTAAGTTGGCAGAACGGTCGCCTTGGTAACAAGGGTCGCAGTTGAACCCCTGCTCACGCTCTTTGTTTCAACCGTGATCATCACATACTTGAAGGTGAAGCAACCTCAGAAGAGAACTTGCATGTGTGAGAGAGAAAGACGTATACAATCCGCAAACCCGCATATGTCAAGCGTTGACGATTATCGCCTAATCCCCCTCGCATTGAGGAGAGGCCCGTGCCCAACAGCGAAACATTAAAATGGGCTAAAATCATATTAATTTATATATTCATATCTAAGTCGCCAAATTATGTATGTATGAAACAAACGGCTGAAGATTTTTTTTAGTACCAGTGCCTTTCGAGCCAGTCCTATGTTCAGCAGTGGACGTCTTCCGTAATGATGATCTTAAGTTCCATTCGAAGCGACCAAGAAACATACTGACTATTTAGTTTATTTTAAGTCAGTAAGGGTGTGAGATTTTTCGTGATTTTATTAGTCCGCGTGGTTTTTTTTGGGACTAGGCCCGCCACACACTCCCACCACTGCTGATCCTGTAAGCCAGTATCTTTTTTGTGTCCCGCTTTGTAATGGAGGGAAGTGGATAATTTTCTTCCAATTCCTCCTATTTTTATCTTTCGATTAAATTCGTGCGGGTTCCAAGACAATTAACTTAATCCCGGGACTCGCCGAGGGTCAAACCTCGGTGTCATCATGGGACCCCACTGTAGATCCGCGTGGCTTGATGAGTACCGATCACGGGTGCGGGTAGGGGGGTGTAGCATTCCAAAACTCACCTGCGGCTTCAGCCGTTGCCTTACCGAAGGCACCGGTGGCAACTGTAACAATACAACAAATAATCAGGAAAACTCCATTAAGTTCGTATTGTACATTATGAGTGTCTCAAGTAGATACTGACTATGTATATATATCATCCGTTATGTATCCAGTTGTTACTACCTATAATAATAGTTTTATTATCATCACACAGTTTCATATAGACTTTTTGTACGTGGAGTATAATTTATAGTTTACAGTTATTTTACTCTGGAAGCCCACTTCATATCGAGTAGACGGTATCCTTACATTAAAAAAAAAACACTGCATAAATATTTCAATACTATACATTTCACAAACATTGTGTTCCACAGACATGTCGTTTTTTTATAAGATCATTGGACAAATACTCAATTCGCAAATGTGCTGAATTCTTAAATATCATTAAACAAAACAACAATCTGTCAACTCTTAATTAATAATCCAAACGACTTTTATCTAACAATTGATAATCGGGCGTTCTGATGTACATGAATAAATTGTGCTTACTTGTCATAGGGTCGGGTACGCTGCCGGCGCCAGGCATACCACTGGTCAAATCAGAAGCCACTGCAAATCGAAATTAAAAGAATTAGAATCTAATGAATTCACTATCTATGTATCCTCTATTAAAACTATTATAATGTTGGTGACAAGTGGGCGTTCTGATGTACATGAATAAATTGTGCTTACTTGGAATAGGGTTGGGTACGCTGCCGGCGCCAGGCAAACCACCGGTCAAACCAGAAGCCACTGCAAATCGAAATTAAAATAATTAGAATCTAATGAATTCACTATCTACGTATCCTCTATAAAACTATTATAAAGTTGGTGACAAGTGGGCGTTCTGATGTACATGAATAAATTGTGCTTACTTGTCATAGGGTCGGGTACGCTGCCGGCGCCAGGCATACCACCGGTCAAATCAGAAGCCACTGCAAATCGAAATTAAAAGAATTAGAATCTAATGAATTCACTATCTATGTATCCTCTATTAAAACTATTATAATGTTGGTGACAAGTGGGCGTTCTGATGTACATGAATAAATTGTGCTTACTTGGAACAGGGTCGGGTACGCTGCCGGCGCCAGGCAAACCACCGGTCAAACCAGAAGCCGCTGCAAATCGAAATTAAAATAATTAGAATCTAATGAATTCACTATCTACGTATCCTCTATAAAACTATTATAAAGTTGGTGACAAGTGGGCGTTCTGATGTACATGAATAAATTGTGCTTACTTGGAATAGGGTCGGGTACGCTGCCGGCGCCAGGCAAACCACCGGTCAAACCAGAAGCCGCTGCAAATCGAAATTAAAATAATTAGAATCTAATGAATTCACTATCTACGTATCCTCTATAAAACTATTATAAAGTTGGTGACAAGTGGGCGTTCTGATGTACATGAATAAATTGTGCTTACTTGTGATCGGGTCGCCTGCGCCTTCAGCGCAAGGGTCACCACCGCTCACACCAGAGAACTCTGCAAAACGGAATTATCAAATTATAGTCAGAATCTATAAATAAAAAAAATATATAATATTCTATGCTAATAATCTATTCTATCCTATCAGCCGAAAGACGTCCACTGCTGGACACAGGCTTCCCCCAATGATTTCCACACATCCCGGTCCTCCGCCACTCGCATCCACCGGCTTCCTGCTACGCGTGTGATTTCATCGCTCCACCTTGTGGGGGCCGTCCTACACTACGTCTTCCGGTTCGTGGTCGCCATTCTAGAACCTTTCTGCCCCAATGGCCATCGGTGCTGGACTATAGACTCTAACCCCTTCGCAATATTCAGTCAGAATATTTTTTATTAATGTAAACTATTAAGTATAGTATTTACGAATCGTCAAAAGTTACGTTAGTTAAGTTAAGTTAAGTACCCGTTCGGAATGCCGTTTCTATGGAGAAGAACGGACAAGAAACTCCATGGTTGCTCTTTTGAAACAGATCTTTTACAGTTTTGAGCAGTACATTGTTATGGGTCTGTGCGAACAATGTACAGGAACGGCTAACCAGACTATAGCAGCTGGTCAAAAAAAGGTACTAACAAAGTATAAAATTACAAGATAATGGCTACATTTGTAAATGAAAATAAGAAGGAAGAAGAGAAAAACAGAATCTTAATAGTCTGCTCGAACAAGGTCATTTATATTGCTGAGGAGGCGGACCAGCATCCAATAGCGCGAGGGCTTGGGCAGCTACCAGCTATATGTACTTACTCTTAGCTATTCCGAGTCCAGCAGTAATTGCGCCACCAGCGGAATCTGCAATTAAAACAATTACCGTTTAGCAGGAAAGGGAAAATCCTCCAGCGAGGGGGGTGGCGTGCCTGACGGAGCGGCCGCTATGCCCCGACCGTTTTTTTTCTTTTTTTTTGTAATGATAAATGCTGTTATAAGCAGTGATAGCCAGGTTGGTAGAACGCTTGCCACGGTAACGAGGATAGCAGGTTCAAATCCCCCGGCTCGCACCTCTGCGATTTCGAGATTTCATGTGCGAATCTCATTTTCAACCACGATTATCACTTGCTAAACGGTGAAGGAAAACATCGCGAGGAAACCTGCATGTCTAAGAGAACCCCTCGAAAGTGTGTGAAATCCTGTGTGTGAAATCCGCCAACCCGCACTGGGGGTCCCGACGGTTATTGTCGGGATCTTGTTTATATGTTACGTGCTCCGAAAACTGTTATAGCGCGATTCAGGATTGCATGGAGAATCGTCATTTGTTCCGAATGTCCGTCTGCAGCGCCATCTGTGTATCGTGTGGCGAGAGTGAAGGGCACGTCGAGCTGGTGGTCCCTATCATTCTAACATCTACGACCCTCGTCGCGGCAGTCAGAAACCTGAACTGACAGCTGGTGTGACCAGCTCCCCGGTACTCCCACTAGTTGTGTCTGGAGGCAGACGTCAGTCGCTCCGTGTAATATTGGAGATCAGACACATCTGGTTACCCTACCTATCGTTCAAGGGATGTGTACAAGGCTTGGAACAGGGTGAGTCTCTGGACGCGTTTCGATTGGGTTTTTGAACGACTCAACTGCTGTCATATTTAACTTATGGTTACCCATTCGCTTTGCTAACCTTTTGAAAGGGTTTTCCTACAACGCGAGGTAAGTTTGGAGTCAGCTAATTTAAACGCAGAACCCGTTAAAACACGTTTGAAAGGGTTTCCCATAATATAGCACATACGTATATCTTTCATATACAAAGATAGTTTTTATATTTACATTTTTATTTAAGCCCCAGAAACCCCCCATAAGGGAAAGTTAAGTAGCTACTTACCTTTAGCTATTTCGGCTCCGAGTGACAGCGAGCCAGTACCAGCACCTGTAATCAAAATTATAAATAATGCTTCAAAGCCAACGTCAAATCATTTATTTCGTATAGGCCTACGGGGGCACTTACAAATAGTTATTTTTTTATTAACTCTTCAACTAGTTCTGAACTGAGAAGATCCGGCGAGAGACTCAGCGAGTGTGTAATTTTTTTTAACAGCCATGTATATTACAAAAAACTGCAATGTAAATTAAAAACTTGATACGCTTGAGCGCGCTCGTAAATCAGCTGTTTCAATAGTACTAGTCGGGTATCGCGCGGAGCGTTGGTGCGATCGCGTTGTTTACGATACATTGCGCGCTCATAAATTACAACATTTATAATCCATTACTTTATACATAAATAAGTTATCAAAATAAGAATCAGAATATTTTTCATTCATTCAAACCATTAATTACAGTATTTATGAATCGTCAATAAAGTTACAAAACCCTAAGCTACAACTTTACCACCCGTTCGGAATGCCGTTCCTATGGAAAAGAACGGGCGAGAAACTCCATGGTTGCTCTTTTTAAAAATATATTTTGAATTTTTTCGATATCGTTCCTTGCATCCTCTATCGGTTATGGGTGGATGATCTGACAGGAACTAGGGAGCCCTATGCATCGCAGAGCCCCGGCCACTTGCCCAAATATAATAATATAATGCCAGCCCTTTGAATGTTCCACGCTGGGCCGGGCCTCTCCTCAATGCGAGGGGGATTAGGCCATTATCCACCACGCTCGCCCAGTGCGGGTTGGCGGACTTCACACGTCTTTCGAGGGGTTCACAGACATGCAGGTTTCCTCGCGATGTTTTCCTTCACCGTTTAGCAAGTGATAATCGTGGTTGAAAATGAGATTCGCACATGAAATCCAGAAATCCCAGAGGTGCGAGCCGGGGGTTTTGAACCTGCGATCCTCGTTACCGAGGCAAGCGTTCTACCAACTTGGCTATCACTGCTTGCCCAAATGGCCCGATCGAAACTAGGGGCGTGGTTATACATTAATTACCATACATACCTAGACCCCCAAGTCCAAAAGTGGGCACTCCTACTGCAGCGCTGATCTGTCAGAGGAAACGAACAATGTTATTTCATCGGTGACCAGGGCCCGGACAAGCTCAATAAGCCGCAGTCGTTCAAGGGGTACACCCTTTATCGGGGTTCCCTAAAATTTGACTTAACTATCGAACGGCTAGCTTAATAACGTAACTCTCCATTATGAAAGGGTTTCCCAATGGTTTCCTGATTTGACTTTAATTTTCCTGGGGTTATGAATATCTATTTAAAAAAATAACTTTCTCTATGAAATACATTCTTAGGTATTTGATATATGGGGAACCCTTTCGAAGGGGTTTTATCAAGTTTTGCGTTTATAATAATAATAATATCAACCCTTTTAATGTCCCACTGTTGGGTACGGGCCTCCCCTCTATGCGAGGGAGATAAGGCCATAGTCCACCACGCTGGCCCGTACAGATTGGCGGACTTCACACGTCTTTCGAAGGGTTCGCTCAGCCATGCAGGTTTCCTCACGACGTTTTCATTCACCGTTTAGCAAATGATAATCACGGTCGAAAATGAGATTCGCAGATGAAATCCAGAAATCCCGGAGGTGCGAGCCGAGGTTTGAACCTGCGATCCTCGTTACCGAGGCGAGCGTTCTACCAACATAGCTATTATCGCTACCCCTGTTATCTAACGATATTAAAAATATACATACCAAAAGGCAGAAACAGATCAGAGTCTTCATGATTACTGGTTGTCTGTGGTTGTCAGTGGTGAGTGGTGATCGTAGCTGGTTGTTGGGTATGACTCGTTACAAATAACCAGCGGGGTTTATATATCAACACGAAATATTTGGACAAAAGGTCTGCCATATTTGTTAATGTAAATATGGCTATGCCCGTCTAAGTATTAATTGTATTGTTCTAGTATATACTACCTGCGTACGCGACTCCGGACGTGAAGTCATATATTTTTGGATAGCAGCGATAGCCAAGTTGGTAGAACGCTTGCCTCGGTAACGAGCATCGCAGGTTCCAACCCCGGCGGGCACAGCTAGGATTTCTAGGATTTCATGTGCGAATCTCATTTTCAACCACGATTATCGCTTGCTAAACGGTGAAGGAAAACGTCGTGAGGACACCTGCATGTCTGAGAGAACCGCTCGAAAGACGTGTGAAGTCCGCCAACCTGCACTGGGCCAGCGTGGTGGACTATGTCATAATCCTCCTCCCATTGAGGGGAGGCCCGTGTCTAACATTGCGACATTAATAATGGCTGGTATTATTATGTCTCTCTTTAGAAGGCTTGCGCGGGGACATGGGTCCAACACGTAGAGGCCCTTTTTGAGAATTGTAATGTTATGTTAGCCACCTGCTGGGGTCAACTGCTGACAATGATAGCATAAACCGCGAATTGAGCTCAGCAGGCGGAGGAACTATTGCAGGAATATGGAAAGATAATTGGGTCTATGGATTGAGGTTTGGATGGACATGGGATGGGAATATTGGAAGGGTTGCGGACACCTGCCATGATCAGCTTTTATCTTATTCATCATAAAAAAAAGTCATCATCACCATGAATTTTTTTTTTTCATCTTGACCTATATTATCCCAAATGTTGCCTGTAGCTATGACAATTTCAAGCTGCATTAAAATTTGTCAAGTATATTTTGAGATTCCGTTTTTCTTACCATCTCGCGGGAACCCACCGTACACCCGAATAAAAAGTATGCATTGTCTATGAGCTATCATCAAAGTCAAATCATTTATTTCGTATAGGCCTACGGGGGCACTTACAAATTGTCATAACATTTTTTTTTCTTAAGTCTACAACCGGATCGGAACGCGACCTCAACTGAGAAGATCCGGCAAGAAACTCAGCGGGCTTGTCTTTTTTTTTTAAATTCATTATTTTTACAATATAAAAGTAAGCTCCAGTGTGTTGCCATGCGGGGCGCACACACGCTACACTTTCACATTATATATATTGATATTTAAGCGATCAGTCCCAGGCTGCTTTATCATCCAAATAATCCAAGATCCTGTAATAACCCTTACGACAAAGATTACTTTTTACAGTTGTTTTAAACTTATTAATGGGCAAATCTCGGATTCCTTTGGGAAGTTTATTATAGAAGCGTATACATTGCCCCATAAAAGAATAATTTATTCACATCACGCCAATGTTCATCGCGACCTGTCCAGTAGTTTTCCCGTGACGCGAGTTCAGACAGACGGTCTAAAATTAAAATTAAGTAGTTACAAATTCAACGTATTAGATTACAAAAATATTTAATATTTGTGCCCTCATAATTTATAATGTGCTTGGTATATACATATAGTAAAAGTTTACTTTGTCATGTCTGTACGTACATGCAGTGTTGTCGACATTTGATTTTCTTCACATCTACTTATAATATGAATTACTAGCTGCGCCCCGCGGTGTTACCCGCGATTGAAAAGTAAGTCCTTTTTTGTACCCCTGTGCATTTTTCCGGGATAAAAATAAGCCTATGTCATTTTCTGAGCCATAAACTACCACTACCTATGCAAAATATCATGTCGATCCTTTGCTCTATGAAGAATTAAAACAAATGTATCCCTCGGGAACCATACATTTTACCGGTATAAAAAGTAGCCTATGTGCTATTCCAGACTATAATCTATCTCTGTGCCAAATTTCATCCAGATCCGTTCATCCCTTCCGGCATGATTGAGTAACAAACATCCATCCATCCAAACTTTCAAATTTATAATATTAGTGTAAATATAAATAGCAGCGATAGCCAAGTTGGTAGAACGCTTGCCTCGGTAACGCGGATTGCAGGTTCAAACCCCGGCTCGCACTTCTGGGATTTTCATGTGCGAATCTCATTTTCAACCACGATTATCATTTGCTATACGGCGAAAGAAAATATCGTGAGGAAACCTGTATGTCTCAGAGAACCCCTCGAAAGATGTGTGACGTCCGCCAACCCGTACTGGGCCAGCGTGGTGGACTGTGGCCTGATCCCCCCTCGCATTGAGGGGAGGCCCGTGCCCAGCAGTGGGACATTACAAAAGGGCTGGTATTAGTATTATCAAGCATATCTGCGTGTCAAACTTCGTTCTTGTCACGGCCCGTGATTGTTAATTTTATATACACAAGTGTTCGTTTTAATATATAAATAGTATGTACCTATATTTACATATAATAAATTATATACTCAACCCGCGATATATCACCAAATTACTTGTAATACACAATACTAGTTGACGCGAATATTTTGTTTGCATTTGAACGTTGAAAGGAATTTTAAATTTGTGCGTTACCAATTTATAATGCGTCAATGAACTGTAAATAATATTTTTGTGTTTACGCAAGTAGATGTTTACGCTAATACAATAATGAGTCAGCGATAGCCTCGTTGTTAGAACGCTTGATTCGGCAACGAGAATCGCAGGTTCAAACTCCGGCTAGCACCTCTGGGATGTCTGGATTTCATGTGCGAACCTCAACAACCATGATTATCAGTTGCTAAACAGTGAAGGAACACGTCGCGAGGAAACCTGCATGTCTGAGAGAGCCCCTCGAAAGACGTGTGAAGTCAACCAAGCCACACTGGGCCAGCGTTGTGGACTATGACCTAATCCGTCTCGCATTGAAGGGAGGCCTGTGCCCAGCAGTGGGACATTAACACGTTCACTGCGGCATACACGCCCAGCGTGTTTTTTCAAAGGTTACGCGCATACTGGTTTACACGCCAGGCGTGTGCGAATATTTTTCCCATACAGCAGTGCGGTTAAACACATACCCTGTGTTGAACTGCCGCGTCGCCAGTGCGGCGCACACGCCAGGCGTGTTATTTTAAAATCAATAGATGAAATACAATATACATGTTTTTTAAATTCATATTATTATTAGACCCCACTATCCATTTTACCTTTCAACAGATATCTTATTGCACCTAATTACGAATTATATAATTCACGAAAAAAAAAAACTTTTTCAATAGACTAAATACAATATACATGTTTTTTTACATTATATTATTTAGTAGACCTTACTATCCATTATCCTTGAACAGGTGTTTTATTGCACCTACTTATGAATTATAATTATTTACGAAAATAAACTATTTCTTGATAATTGTTATAGGACACAATTGATTGTTGTTAGCCGAGCTACGGCCTGCTGTTCTTTGCCGCCTGATGTAATAAAACCATAAACCCCCGTAATTGTTCATTATATAGGATACAACTACCTGTTGTAACTCCTATGGGCTGTCGGATTTTCTTTGACTTCAAAATAAATGGATTAGAATGAATGACTTATGACCACTTATTGTTGTTTATACAGTTTATTAATTGAGTAGCGGGCGTATGAATGGGCCCACGGTTTTTTAAATTATAATGTAAGGTCGAGTTTCGTCTTCCCGTGCTACTTGTTTTTGTGAAGTGTATATATAGTAGATACCTAATATGACGCAATACGATATTTTTCGCTAACTAACTCACATGTTTGGAGATACCGATAGGTAAGTCATTCATGACATCTGCAAAACTGAAACATGTTGCGAGTATTTACATATTTATTTATATTCTACATATTTACAATTATAAGTTCATTGAATATTGTTGTAGGGAGCTCTATACAAGTTGATTTATCTTGTGTAGAGCCCCCTACAATCTATGATGCTGGTGGCATTTAGTAAGGCGTTACGACGAGCGCAGTTTGCCTGAACTGCCACGCCGTGGGCCTTGGCTGCTACGCGGCGTGCCTCTCGCGCAATGCTGCTGGCAGCCACTGCCACACGGCGAGCCTCCGCTGATGCAACAGACGCGCGCATTCTCTCTTTAATGGCGCGCCACTCCGCTTCTTCGAGTATATCTTGTTGCATCAGCGTGCGGCACTCCTCCATCCGCAGCGGACGCCCTTGCTCCCTTCGCAAGCTCTGCTGCGGCTCAATAGCTGATGCCACTGGTATGGCCCGGAACACCGGCATCTGCGGAACCACCAGAACTTCCGGGACCACCGGCGCCGCCGCGCTGCCGGTGACGGCAGTACTGACTCTAAAACTAAATAAACTATTATTAGACATGGATTATTTCAGCATATAGTTACACACTATACCATCAATCATTTCATAACTAAGATCATCTTTATTGTTTTTAAATCACGATATTGGCACGCCCACATCTTGAAACGGTAGCCAGACTATTTTCAAATTAATATCAGGGTAGAACTCACGATAGAAGCCAGCGTCCACAACACCACAATCCGCAACTCCGAGACTCGCGCGCTGCCAGCCCATTTTCATCCTCTTTACTAAAAACAATGAAAGCCACTCAATCCCAAGCTACAAAAACGTGCAAGTAGGTAGGTACAGTATACGCACATAGCTTTCGGGTTAATTTGTAACAATCATCCTTAAGTTTAGGCAGTGTTAGTTGGTCACTTGCAAGGTGCAAGGCGCTGAACACGTGCAAAATCACAAATTCCTATAGTATATAAAATATTTTGTGTATATTGTCTAAAAAACGTGCGATACAACAGCAATGTATTTCTATCAACTAACCAGTCGATAGAAATATACGAAATTATTGAAACAGAGTTACGTAATAGCACTGCAGATGATGGTACCCTGTCCCTTTACCTGCGCGAAGGCAAATATTGAGATATCTGTGTGGTAAAACACGCGCGGGAGACCCGGTATAATGAATCTTACTCACCAGCTAATGAGGTTTCCCATTGTACACTGAAACAAACAAGCAAAAGACATGAAGTAAATAAAACCATACAGTAAAAGTATGTTCATATTAGTATTATGTAGGAAATATAATTTGTAAATACTTACATATCACACACGCACCGCAGAAAACAAAAGCAAACCGACGAATGATCTATCGATAATCTAATGCTCACTTGCTCACTCACTCTCAGTGTTGTCAGATGTGATTTTCTATTTGTACCCAAATTTGAAATTATTTTTCTCCAAAATGATACAATTTGCTTGAGTTTTACCCAAAGGCATATATAAAGGATAATATCGGTTAATTTTTCTTATCTTTTCCTTGAAAGACTGTTCTAATTTACAAACTGAAACAGCAGAATGAGCTTTTTTTTTTTACGTTACGTATCCCCACTGCATGTGTTTGACGGGTATGACATACCATAGAGAGAAAAAGCAGAGTGATAAGAATGAAAACTAAAAAGTAACCAAAATTCTCCATGGTATTTTTTTTTCTCCAAATTTTTCTCCAAGAATTTCATTTCTCCAAAATTTCTCCAGAGCCAAAATTTTTACCCAGAATTGCGAAAAAAATACCCAATCTGGCAACACTGCTCACTCTCGAGTCGCTATCCCGAAAGATGATTGGTTCAGTTGAGTTTACTTTTAAGCTCAATACAAAATAATTTTATTTTAAATAATAATAAATTAGGAATTTATTTTAATTTAAAAAATAAACGTAATTTTGCTAGCGATGAATATCTGGTAAATAAATAAAAACACTTTTTTCATCCCTATAAGAATGTATATTACGTAGTTATGTTTACTTTTTACGTTTACTCAATATACAATCTTTTTATTATAAATAATAAATGCAGTTATTATTATTTTCTAATAAATCATTAATTATGTATTTTAATTTAAATAATAATATATTGACTACTTAAGACTTAAATACCATTAATTTTTTTTTCGTTTACTACGTCCAAGCCAAGAACATATTATTGCAATTGCGCAACAACGTACAACGATACCTATTTTTTTTTTTATATAAATTAAATAATTTTGTGGTAGTATTATTTAAATTAGGCAGATATTCAATAATTAAGATATTTAATAATAATATCAATGCCAGTTTATCACACTACCGATAGATGTCGCAAACAACAACATCTTGGCCTTCTCTAGTGGTTTTGTGCAGGCCGCTCGTGCATTCGAATCCCGTCTGGGCTAATTTAGAAAATAATCTTTTCCAAATTTGTCTTTTCCTGGATCTTACGGAGATCACTCCCAGTCCATTGCACGGTACCCATGACACAAGCGTTGCTGAGTTTTGGACTATCTTATTAGTTATGTAAAAAAAGGTTTCTCACCATAATTTCCCATGTCTAATTAAATCTATTATACGTATAGTTATACTACTGAGACGAAGTGAGATGATTATAATAAAAAAATACATTAAATATTGATCTATGTTATAAAAAAATAGTCTAAATAGGTTTGTCACAGAAGCAATAGATGTCATTGCAGTCGTTATAAAGCGCGATATGGTTTCGTTACATACGAGCTCTTATTTAGTTGGAGTTTTTACTAGACGGTATGATTTATTTATTAAACCCATGAATTTTATTTGTACATATTTTGTAAATAGTTAATTCTTCATTCATAAAGGTCACAAGCATGAAAATGCTAATTTTTGAGGAGGTTGTACCCACTCGGAGGGCGGGCTACAACTTCATAAACAATCAATCCCCTATACAAATAAAAACAAAAATCTTTTGACTATTTCATTAATTTACCGCTTGCCTTGCTTGACATATTTTTTAATCTCGGGTAACAACGCTACCATTACGTATACACCTGAAACTGCGGCTCTTTTGTAAGTCCTATGGGCTGTCGGATTTTCTTTGACTAAGCAATAAATGGATTATAATGATTTATGATCACTGATTGTTTTTAAAAATGTATTTTTCTTGGAGTAATGAGTGGATTATTAATGATTTATGATCATTTATTACAGTTTTTTCAATGTGTAGTGGGGATATGGTGCAATTTTCTATTATTATGCATCAGTCGGGTTTAATCCTCAGTTGGGTTAGTACGCTTATTCTGTGCATTTCGTTTTTGTGAAGTGTGTGTAGTGGGCAATACGATGTCTACCGACGATATTTCTCGCCAACTAAGCGATATGTTTGAAGATTCCGAAAGGTAAGTCATTCATTATTATATTTATCCTAAAAAATAAGTACTGTACTACTGTTAGGTAGGTAGGTACCAGTAGGTTAGTATTTATTTTGTATGACTTAATATTTTTGGATTTCACTAAGTTTATATTTGTTTTATTGACATTTACTTACCTAAATTCTTAGTAAACACGGTGATATTTTTACCGTCTCAGAAAGGCGGCCCCTTAATCTATCCTATATAAATTATCCTAGACAATATTCGAAATGTGTCCAGTTAACAGCAGATATTAGTGATTAAAAAAATAATAACATATTTCATTTAGTTATGCAACATTTTGATTCTAGTTTTATGTTTCGGGAACTAAAAAATAACAATTGCTATCCTATAGATAGCTTAATTCCAGCACCATTTTTTTTTATTAGAATAGTTAGTTATTTACTACATTGTCTTTACTAATGAATAGTAAATATTGGATACTATAACTGGTTCGTGTTTGTAACACGACAAAAATATCTTCGTATGCTAGTATTGAGATCATTTTTTTATTTATCGCTCGAAAGGGAGGAGTATTCTTCTTCCTCCTCTTCATCAGAAGAGGAAGAAGAAGACGCCGGCAACGAACTAGATCATGAAGAGTGGCAGTCAACGGGTCAACTGCCAACGTTCCCATTTGAAAACGTGGGACACATGAATATCGGCCCAGCTGAGTGCCCTTTTGATTTTTTTGGTTTATTTTTTAACACCACATTTATGGCTGCACTAGTTTCCAGCATAAACACCCATGCCTTGCGCGTTCTCTTGGAGAGCACGCATCAACATAGTCGTATACAGAATTGGAAAGATACCAATGTTAATGAACTTAAAATTTTTATGGGGATACTTTTTCACATGGGACACATTAAATTAAATAGAATTAACGATTATTGGAGGTCAGATCTTTTATTTAACTTGCCATTTAAAAACTTCATGTCTCGGGATAGATTTTTGGTTATATTACGTAATTTTTGTTTCAACGACGACATAGAATATAATAATAATGATCCGAATAGGTTTGTTAAACCCATTATAAATTTTTTCAATACTTTGATGAAGACATTGGTCGTCCCTCCCCAAAATCTGACTATCGACGAAACTGTTGTTCTATGGCGCGGTCGTTTGAAAATTAGACAGTACATACAAGGCAAAAGGCATAAATATGGTGTTAAATTATATGTGCTTACTGATACCAATGGCATAACGCAAAAAATGCATATGTATTGTGGAGCACAAGATGTTGAGCTGCAAGGAAGAGGCCATGCCGATAAAGTTGTTATGATGTTAATGGAAGATTATCTTAATGTAGGTCATTCTTTGTACATGGATAATTTCTATAATAGCGTGTCACTTGCCGAAAATTTATTATCTAAAAAGACTCATGTCACGGGTACCCTTAGACCTAACAGATCGCGAAATCCCGCCATAACAAAATCTAAATTAAAAAAGGGGGATTTATTGTCCAGAATTAATTCTCGCGGAGTCAGCGTGACTCACTATAAAGATAAAAGGAGTGTTTATATGATTTCAACTGAGCATAACTCCGATTTTGTAGAGCACACAAATAAGAGCGGTCGAACTGTGCTTAAACCTAAAGTAATTGTTCAATATAACAAATATATGAAAGGCGTTGACAGAAAAGATCAATTGCTTGCCTATTATCCTTGTTATAACAAATCAACCAGATGGTATAAGAAAATTATTTTACACGTAATGCAGGTCATGTTGTTGAATGCATTCATGTTGTATAACGAGCACCAGCGACGTACGGACAATTCCAATATTATGACTTTTTATGACTTTCGTTTAGATGTTGTCCGTAAATTGTTAAATATTAATGCTAATACCAATAGTAGTAGTTCTAGTAATGCCACAACCCGTAAAATCACCACCATCAAAGGGGAGGATATACATTTGCCAGAAGAGTTGCCTAAAAATGACAACGGCAAAACTAAAAGGAAAGACTGTCGCTACTGTTTAGAGACTCGTAATTTACGTAAAGCTACTTTATATTATTGCCCCCTTTGTATTAAAAAACCGGGATTGTGTTTAAAATGCTTTCGAGATTATCACAAATATTAAGCTTTGAATTCAAACATTTGATTTATCTGTCAATGTCATTTCTTTGCCTCTTTTTTGTTAATTATCTACCTATTGATTTTGATTGGTTTTAGTCTAAGCCCATCTAGTTACGTACCCACTTAGTTATCAGGGCGGTAGAGTAATTCTGAATTATGTAAGATATACATTTAGGTATACTTCCATTAACTCAACGACTTGCGGATGTCGTGTGAAGTTTGCCAACTCGCAGCCAGCGTAGTGGATAGCCTGAAGTCTTCTCTCATTTACTTGATTAGCGCAGTTACCCTACTATATGTTCCGAGGGCCCGGGTTCGAATCCTGGTAATAGCTTATATTTAATTAGGTATCATGTTATATGTATCTACTACACATAACATTTTATTCCACAGGTTGTACCTGCCGAAGCCTAATATTTTATATATTCTTTACATAATTATTAATTAAGTTTTAATTGTTGTACATATTTTGTTGATTATCTTTGTAAGTTTTTTATGTTGATTTTAGTCCTCTCAATCATAGTATATTTAAAACTGTTGTAATACTTTGTAAATGTTGATTTTATTTAGTAAAAATTGTTAAATTATGTTACTATATTGTTGATTAATGAATAAAACCTATCAATCTTTTTTATACTTCCGGTGGAAGAGCGATTAGTCTGGGTCGTGCTCTACAGGGTTGCGCGGTAATGGCGGGGCGCAACCCCCCTCCCCGCTAGGGGGGGGCCGAAATGTAATTCAAAAATATGTGTGTGATGTGAATATGTGTGTTACACTGACGAATAATACTTATTTACGTTAATTCCTATGTATTTCATTCGTACCTATCGAAATTACTGTATGCCTTCATATATTGTATTTTATTTCTATCTGCCTAAAATTACTAAGGCCGTAAACTCGGAAAAACTCCTTACCCCTATCTAGTTTGAAGAAGTAAAAATGAAACAATATGAAATTATTTACATATTTACAAATTTACATATTTACAAATTAACATTTTTACAAATATACATATTTAAGTTCATTAAAGTTTCTTTTAGGGAGCTCTATACAAGTCTAATTATACTTGCGTAGAGCTCCCTACAATCTATTATTTCTGCGCGCTGCTTGCCGGCGCGCTGCTTGACGCCGCGCCTGCGCAGCTTGCGCCGTCTGCCTACGCTCCTGCGCCGCTTCTGACGCGTCACCCATCCGACAAAAGGCATTTGCCAGAGCCTTGACCAGCCGTTCCTGATCTGTCTCGGCGGGTAGTTCTGGTGCGCGGCAAGAAGGTGCGTTGGTCTCAGCGTCCCGGGTCTCGGTTGCTGCGCGGCGGGCCTCGGATGCCGAGCGGCGCGTTTCGGATGCCAGGCGGCGGGCTTCTGCTGCAGCAACAGCCGCGTGCCATCTGACATTGATGGCGCGTATCTCCGCTTCTTGCAGCATGGGCTGTCGCATTGGGCGGTGGTACTTGTCTAGCAGTGGGCGACGCTCACCTAGCAGCTCAGGCCGTCCGCTTTGCTCACCAAGCCAGCTCTTCAGTGGCTGCTCAGTTCCAGTCCCAGTGTATAGGACCATGGGGTCTTCCAGAACCAAAGGGTTGTCCTGAACCAGATGGTCTTCCAGAACCATGGGGTCGCCTGGTACCAAAGGTTCCACCAGGCTGTTGGTGTCGTCATTGGCATCTCTGAAATAAAAAAAATATATTAATAATCTTACATGGATATAATTTTAATCAATTGCAAAAACACTTAACAAAATCAAATCATATCTTAACTATGATTAAACATTATTGCTTTGAAATTGGGATATCTTCAAAATAACACCCTCGCAGTTGTTTAAATTTATGTCAGGGTAGGGACTTACACAAGCTGACGACCACGACACCAACAGCTGCACCACCAGCAGTAGCGAGCTCCCGGTTCATCCAACTCATTCGCATTACTAAAAACAATAAGAGCCACTCAATCCAAAGCAAAAAAATATAAGTAGATGCAAGAAGGTACAATATAAGCCCAGAGTCCTTGCCAATATGTGCAAGCAAGTACACATAAGCCCAGAGCTATGAGTTAATTTACAATCACCATGCTTTTGTTTATACAGTGTTAGTTTAAAGAGTTAATTGCAAGGTAAGTACTGAATCATGTTTTTCATAACCTTGTATTAGATAAAATAGCAAAACATAAACGAAAAAAAGCTCGTTGACAGATTCATTCAAGTATCGCCAGTGGAAGTACCTGGTAAAATAGGTCATCCGCTGTTTTAGGTTAGGTAGATAGATAAGGCCCTACGATCGATTCACATCAAATAAACGAAGACCTCAATGAGAAATTGATGTCTCTGTTACCAGCGGCCTTCTAAGTATATCATGTGTCATATGAATTCTAATAGAAAACGTGGTAACTCACCGGCTAATGAGGTTTCCCATTGTACACTGTAACAAATGAACAAAACACATGAATGCAGTTAATAACATCGAACAGTAAAAGTAAGCTTATATGTATTTTTATTAGTAAAAGGATTTCATAAATACTTACATCGTCTCGTCTCAAAGATTTAACTTTTAACGAACGCCGTGTACACAATATAAATGATGATAAAGATGCACGATGAAAATACAGATGCCAGAGAATATAAAATATCTCTTTTATTGGGGCTGTGTTGTTTGACAATTATGCCAATGTCAAGTGAGGTTCATTCATTGTACTGGAATACATATACTGGAAAATTTTACCAGTGAGATGCGCGAAATACATCTGTAGAAACGGTCCGGAGATTATTTTTTCTTTACGAAATATTATAACCGACTGACCATTGCTTTTTTTAAATTCATAATATTCAACTACTGACCATAGATAATGCTATTTAAGGTGGAAGCTCAGGGTCAGGGCGCGAAATTCAAAATGATAATGGTTTTTATTCTTTTACGAAAAATTTGGACATCTTTACGATGTAATTTAGTGTTTTGCGATATTAGCATTCTGCATTGGATGTCTCGATGTATTATGTTTGCTTAAAAAAATACCTAAAGCGATACAACACCATAAAGTTAGTAAAAGTAGCGGTTTTTACAAACCTTATGGTATTGTATCGGATTAGATACTTTTTTAAGCAAACTTAATACATCGAGACATCCAATGCAGAATGCTAATATCGCAAAACACTAAATTACATCGTTAAGATGTCCAAATTTTTCGTAAAAGAATAAAAACCATTGACATTTTGAATTTCGCGCCCTGACCCTGAGGTTTCCCCTTTAATAAAGCGAGAGCAAAAGTAAAGTTTACTGACCAAAGAGCAAATATTCACTCCTCAATGTTTTCAATGTACGTTTTTGAACTCGATACAAAATCTTGTAATTATCTCCTATCAGTTGTTAATTCCGCCAAACATCGCTGGTATAAGTGAGCGAGTTGAACGCTCGCGGTTTCGAACGCCTTGGAGTGAGATCAAGTGCTATCGATATCTCATGCGCTTCAAAGCGCAAGTTTAAATAGATTTAACACAGGCGCGATAGATGTCGCTATAGTAGTTCTAGATTGCGCTATCGTTTTGTTACGTATAATATCTTATTATCATTGGGCATCATCAATACTGTATGATTTAACTTATTACTCAATGAATTTATTTTATTATTTATTTGTACATATGTAAATAGCTATGACGGGGGGAAACTGATCCGATTACATCACAGTAAATTTTTGAAAGGGTTTTACCTTCATCGGTAAAACCTTAAAATTTAAATTTTTAATAACTTATAATATTTGACGGCTTCATTCTGTTGGTTAATTCTTTTTTAAATTTTTAATAACTTATAATATTTGACGGCTTCATTGATGTATAATAAATTATGATAGTTCTATGGGATAACAATAATATCGTTTAGATTTAACGAGAACCAATGGATTCGTATATAATATTGCATTCATAATAAAATATACATAAAAAATACATGTCTTTATTGAATTTAATGTAAACACGCGGTGTGTGATTCCCGCACTGCTGTAAGAATGTTCGCGCACACAGGGTATGTGTTTTTTAGCACTGTTGGTAAAATGTTCGCACACGCCTCGCGCGTAATCCCGCACACCTGTACTGACTGATTTTTTTCTTCAACGACTGTGCGGCGCACACGCCCTGCGCGTGAAGTCCCGCACCGTGAGATTTATAAGCGAGAGCGTCCGCAGCTAACGTGTTAAAAAGGGCTGGAATTATTATTACCAAAAGATAATTAATTTTCTCATTTAACATTTAATTCTGAGCGCTACGAAATTCGCCGTGACAGCTAGTTTACATTATATTAAACGTCTCTGACTGGTACATACATTCCTGCTCATCACACAATGTTAGCACGCAATAACTACATTAATAAATAACTTCTAACTGCATTTAGTTCGAGGTTTTATTTCTGGCAAACCTAACGCCTGTGTTTAGTGCACCCAGCTTACAATATTGTGTTCATTCTGTTGAAAATACATATTATGTTTAGCGGAAAAGAGAAGATCTTCCAGCCAGACGGGTGGTATGGCTGGCGGGGCGGCCGCTATGTCCCGACGGTTATTGTCGGGATCTTGTATATATGTTACGTGCTCCGAAAACTCTTATAGCGCGATTCAGGATTGTCTTGAGAATTGTCTATCGTTCTGAATGCGTCTGCAGCGCCATCTGTGAAGCTTGGGGTGCGGTTGAAGTGGTCGCTACATATGTTAGCTTTTAAAACAGGTTACCTAAAAGGGAAATGCTGCCAGCATTCTGGACATCCTACCATGCGACAGCTCTGGCGCCAACCTAGAGGAAGTTTCTTATTTAGTTCAGTTTTATGTTTTTATGATGATAATATTTTAAAAAATTACTGATGTCAATTATATCTTGCAGATAGTAATAAATATCCTATATATAGGTGGATGATTCAGAAATTATTATTAGAGATTGTTATAAGTTTGGAACGCAACCTTAGTTCTATTTCTCCGCTATCTATACTCTATGCTTTTGTCTATGGTTTTGATTATTGTACTACTTGTGTTTGTGTTTTATATCCTCATATTAAAATGATAAATAGATAAGTAAATGTGATTTATGATGCCTAAAGTGTAGTATTTTATTGTGGGAATGAAACCTGAATATTCAAACCATACACAAAAGCATAGAGCATAGATATCGGAGAAATAGAACTAAGGTTGCGTTCCAAACTTATAACAGAGATACATAGTCAGAATTACGATTACATATATAAAAAAAATACGCAAAAAAACACAATTGGCATACTGTTACGACCAAAGTCGAAATATCTTAATTCTGACTTCACATAATAAATATCGCCAGACGAACACACCAACTATACGGTCCCACACTAAGCAACGCTTGTGTTAAGGGTACCGTACAATAGACTGAGGGCGAACCCAGTATATAATACTTATAGATATTAAACATCCATGACACGGGTACAAACATTCGTGCTCATCACACAAAGTTTGTCCCAACCAGGATTCGAATCCGAAACCCGCAGCGCAGAAAGCATGGTCACCACCCACTGAGCTAATCAGGCCGTCAAAATAATGATTACAAATATGCCAAAGAAGCGCAGGTTTAAAGTATATCCTTTCTGAAACCCCTTGTATATTACGTTTAGGTTACAGAACGTAACATGGTGTTGAACGAATCTATATAAATAGCCTTGAAACGACGAAATATTGTATATAGACAGTAATTTATAGTTTATGTACAAACAACACCTGTTATAATGCTTGAAGTATTATAATCAGTGTTGCCAGATTGGGGTATTTTTTTCGCAATTCTGGGTAAAAATTTGGCTCTTGGACAAATCGAAATAGTCATGGAGAATTTTGGCATGTTTTATAGTCAAAGTCAAGTCAAATCGTTTATTTCGTATAGGCCTACGGGGGCACTTACAAATTGTCATTAAGATATTTTTTTTTCATAACTCTACAACCGGATCGGAATGCGACCTCAACTGAGAAGCTCCGGCGAGAAACTCAGCGGACTTATTTTTTTTTAAAGCCTTTATTTTTTACAAATAAAATAAAAAAGTAAGCTCCAGTATGTTGCCATGCGAGGCACACGCTACGCTTTGGGTAAAACTTAAGCAAAATTCATCATTTTGGAGGAAAATAATTTCAATTTTGGATAGAAATAGAAAATCACATTTGGCAACCCTGATTAAAGTTCAATTTGACTAGTTGTTCGAACATGGCTGCGTGTTCTTGAGACTTCGATTCCCGTCAGACTATATTTTTAAAATCCTTTGGCGTATTAAAAACCCTTAAACGACGGACGTACGTATCCAATGTGGGAACCATGTAGCCATTAACGTGCAATTATATACTCAGGGTTATTACTTTTAACCAGCTACTTAAGTCTGTCCAGCCGTTCCTACATTGTTCTCACACACCCATAACAATGTACTGCTCAAAAATGTAAAAGATATTTTTAAAAAGAGCAACCATGGAGTTCCTCGCGCGTTCTTCTCCATAGGAACGGCATTCCGAACGGGTGGTAAAGTTGTAGCTGAGCATTTTGTAACTATTTTGACGATTCATAAGTACTGTACTTGATGGTTTACATCAGGTTTTCCCAACTATTTTGCGCAAGAGACCCGTTTTCTAAAATGAACTGATACCTCTGACTCCCATAGCCAAATTACTTTTAAAATCCTATCTCTAGTTCTTTTCCTATTGATACAAAATAATTATTTCATCTTTTACGAATTTGTGCACGCTTATCGACTTGTTGAGTTCTTTAAAAGCACAACAATGATACTTCCCACTAAAATATTAGTCATTCTTATAACAAGTTGGTACACGTAACACAACTTATACAGTATCTTGAAAGTTTCAAAAAAGAACTTGTGTTAATTAATAGGGGTCGACCTCCAAAGTCCGTTTTCGTTTATGTCAACCACTGGGAATCGCTGGTTTACATGAATAAAAAATATTCTGATTCTTACTTATTTCCAAGCATTATATTGCGAGGCAAGGTTTGAACCTGGGCACCTTGGTTCCAAAGCGAGTGTCCAATCAACTTGACTATCACTGACACTATAATATGTAGACATAATAAATAAAACACATAACGATGGCAAGATTCTTTTATTAAAACATCTAACAACTTAAAATTAAAGAAAAAAAACACCTAACCACAGACTAAGAAAACAATATAGACCCAACGTAGCCGACAACATTGTGAAGGCAAATAATCCTTGCACATTTGCGTAGTACCTATACAGAGTGAAACAAAAAGGATATACTGTCCGGCACAGGTACTAGGCTTAGTATATCCTTTCAGAATCATTCTGTATACAAGTAATAATATCGCCAGACGAACACACCAACTATACGGTCCCACACTAAGCAACGCTTGTATTATGAGTACCGTACAATGGACTGAGGGCGAACTCGGTATATAATACTTATATACAGATTAAACATCCATGACTCGGGTACAAACATTCGTATTCAACACGCAAAGTTTGTCCTTACCAGGATTCGAGCCCCGGACCCTCGGCACAGACAGCGGGGTTATCATCTGAACGCTATTGGCATGGTTTAAATGGGAATGCGTTCTCTATTTGTCTTTAAGTACTATACATATCGGCATGGTTTTTGAGCTTCACATTTTGCTAGCCCGTCGGGCTATATTTTTTAGTCTGACCACCTCACCAAACATACGGTTGACGCAGAAAGGGTATACCAACCTTGGAACGGCGCGTCAAAATTGCGACAATTAAAAAAAACTTTTTTTTTTAAATTTGACATGGAAGTTCTGTCTTCACATACCGATTACAAATGCGATAAAGAAGCGCAGGTTCAAAGGCAAGTATGCCATTTCTGAATACCCTGTATACACTTAAGCCTGTAGTTTGAACATAATTATTAATTCTTAATATATTTGGTAAAATAGGTTATCTACCTACAAAAATGCTTTGAACCATGTTTTACATGTAACAATATATCTATGCCTGCAAGCGCAATGGACTCATAATCGACTGACAATGGCATCACACTTGTATAATAATAGTGCCTCCACGAGTTTGACCCTTGTTCCCGCAAGTCTACCAAAGGTCCGAGCTTAGCCCGTGTAGAGAGGGACATAAATACTAATAAAACAGCCCTTCTTGTAGTCCCATTGTTGGGCACGGGCCTCCCCTCAATGCAAGGGGGAAAAGGCCATAGTCCACCACGCTGGCCCAGTGCGGGTTGGCGGACTTCACACGTCTTTCGAGGGGTTCTCTCAGACATGGAGGTTTCCACGCGATGTTTTCCTTCACCGTTTAGCAAGCGATATTCATGGTTGAGAGCGAGATTCACACATGAAACCCAGAAATCGCAGAGGTGCAAGCCGGGATAGGAACCTGCGACCCCCGTTACCGAGGCGAGGCGACTGCTTTTACACTTTTATCTACTCAATTTTGCTACTGCCCTAATGGTATGCAACAGCGATAATTACGATGTCATTGCGATGCCATTGTGAGTCCATTGTGTGAGTAGACTTGTATGACTATATTTAAAGTAATAAACTTATCTAAAATTTGACCCACACATTTATAGAAGTTTTTAAATAGGCAATAAAAAACTTTTTAACAAAATAAAAACCGTCTTCAAAAAACTAAAAAGCCAAAAATAATCTAATCTTGAAATCTACCTTGTCTAACTAAATCAAATATTTAACTAATCTGAAGTCGGTGCCAAACAAACAGCTGAGTCGAATATTGCCGGTCTGCGCCTAAGACTATACCTACAAATTGGTCCGCGCATCTCGTTACTGAGGATACTTTTGTTATTCTTCATCGTTAGTTTATTTGGCACCGACTTCAGATTAGTTAAATATTTGATTTAGTTAGACAAGGTAGATTTCAAGATTAGATTATTTTTGGCTTTTTAGTTTTTTGAAGACGGTTTTTTTTTTGTTAAAAAGTTTTTTATTTTACACTTTTTAGTGGATATATTTACTATTATTTGTCACTAAAAAGAATGTAATATCAATCTTTTTTTACTGGATAATAGGTATACCAATTATAACATCATCGCGAGAAAAACATAGATTCAAAGAAATCAAGATAAAACAAAAACCACTGAATCAATCTCGCTGAATTTTAAAAGGGTATACCTTATTCTGTAAAAAAGAATAATCCAAATCGGAACATCCACGAAAAAGATTTATTTATAGCCAAAGTGCATCCCATAACAATTTCAATAAGCCCAAACACGGCTTGGATACATTGTTTTATTACAATGTTCCGGTTCCTCCTGGGTTTATCATCAGATCAGTTCGATGGTACCATATTCATCAGAACCATTTCATTAAATTTGCTTTTTCATTGTCGCTTGACGATCATAATTGAGATTATCTTGGCGCAACCCGTGAAATACGTATCACTGACAAGTTCCGGTGGCCATTTGTGGTCTTCTTCATCACTTTCACTTCAGCAAATGATACTTTCTGAATGCAAATGCTTGACTTCTTGATGAAAATACCAAAATTGCTATAGGTTTGCCTATAAAATTTGAGGAGTCCTCTCAATACCTCATGGATCCCATGATCAGAACATTTTTTTTAAAAAAATGGGACCAATCTGTAAACATATCCTTTCATATAAAAAAATAATTTTCCAAATCGGTTCATAAATGACGGAGATCTGAGGTAACAAACATAAAAAAAAAAAAAAAAAAAAAAATACAACCGAATTGAGAACCTCCTCCTTTTTTTTGAAGTCGGTTAATAAATAAGAAATATCTCGACAGACTAACACGGTACAATTGTACGGTCCCATACTAAGCGACCGACGTTTGCATTATGGGTACCGTACAATGGACTGGGGGCGAACTCAGTATATAATACTTATATGGAAATTAAACATCCATGACTCGGGTACAAATATTCGTGCTCATCACACAAAGTTCGGCCCTACCAGGATTCGAAGCCGGGACCCTGAGCACAGGCGACAGGGTCACCCCCCAACTGTGCCCATCCGGTGGTCAAACGCCTTTAAAAAACTTTCTACACATTTGTGGGTTCACAATTACCCCATTATGACTAGTCACAGCACTAATACAACACTTAACTAAGGTTCATCGCACAACTGAGTCGGTTCTCGAGCGAGGGGCGCTGCGCGGGAGTGGAGCGATGCTTCAGCAGCCGCAGTCGTACAAGAGGTACCCCATTCATCGGGGTTTCCTAACATTTCACTTACACATTTTAATAACCTTACATTCCCATATGAAAGGATTTCCCCGATATTTTATTGGGTTTTGAATCGAAATATTTAAATAATTTTTTTTTTTAATATTTCGATTTTTCTTTCTTTTTCTGTATGCAAGACAGGTGTGTGTTATAAGGGTTCCCCCTTTTCGAAGGGGTTTTGCGTTTAATTTAGCCTATTCCAAAGGTTAGCAACGTGAATGGGTAACCATAGTCGAATCAGACTGCAGTTGAGTTGCAGTTGCAGCAGTGCAGTTTTTACTGGTGGTAGGCTTCGGCCGTGGCTAGTCACCACCCACTGAACAAAGCCATGTCGCCAAGCGGCCTAGCCGTGTTCCGGCATGATGTTCGGTGTTGCCATTCATGGATGGCGGGTCAGATCAGTTGCGCTGCATGTGCCTAGTGAATGTGGCGTCTCGATCTACTGCCGCCTTCCTACCTAGGCAAGTATGCTCCATCGTAGATCTCATCGTCACTTACCATCAGGCGAGATCGAGATCAAATACTTGCCTATAATGAAATAAAAAAAAAAAAAAAAAAAGAGTAGTTCAAAAACCCAATCAAAACCCGTTATTGATAAACGAGATCGTTATCACCTACCTGTGAACCCCATAACATATTTTACACAATTTTTGTTACACATTATATATTTTGGCGGAAACGGGAAGATCTTCCAGCCAGGCGGCCGCTATGCCCCGACGGTTATTGTCGGGACCTTGTATATATGTTACGCGCTTCGAAAACTCTCATAGCGCGATTTAGGATTGTATGGAGAATTGTCTATTGTTCTGAATGCGTCTGCAGCGCCATCTGTGCAGCTTGTAGCGAGGTTGAAGAGGCGGCTACAATATTATATTTAACTAAACACACAGCTCTTAGCCACATTCATGTCGTCTCCCTCGCTGTTGCGTCTGTTATCTGTGTACTGTTGATAACCCCCCCCCAGTATACCCAATAGTATGATGAGACCTACCATTGTATTGGATTTAAACTTCTGAGCGCAATCACTGGGGTCTTCTGTGTTCAATGTGTATATCTGCGGGAGAAATGGGTACATAATATATTAATATCGGAACACACCAACTATACGGTCCCACACTAAGCAACGCTTGTGTTATGGGTACCGTACAGTGGACTGAGGCCGAACTCAGTATATAATACTTATATACATATTAAACATCCATGACTCGGGTACAAACATTCATATGCTCATCACACAAAGATTGTCCCAGCCAGGATTCTAACCCGGGACCCTCGGCGCAGAAAGCAGGGTCACTACCAACTGCGCTAATCAGGTCGTCAAAATAAGTATTTCATTTCCATCTATACATATAATAACCTTGGAGACGTTTTATAACTTTATCAAACTTCATATACTCAGGGATAATGTAGCATTCTGTAAGTGAAATATTTTTATAACTCGGGCCAGTAGTTCTGTAGGTGTGTCAGTAGTGTATATTCAAACTCATAAGCTGACAACCTAACAAACTTTACTGCTTTATAATATCATGGTATAAACAGTGGCGATTGGCCCCATAGGTGACTCTCCACTCACTTGTTTGCTAACATCTAAAATTAACACAGCGACCTCCTATATCGTGGACTCCACGTCACGACTGAAGTCAATAGTGGCGAGTGACCCCAGGGGGCGACTATCCACTGACCTGCCCGGCGGCGTGCGCGACGTGCGGCCAGCGCCAGCGCGTAGGGCGCGGCCAGCTGCGCGGCCAGCCCCGCGCCGGCCAGCGCCGGCTCGGGGCGAGTGTGCACTCACCTGCCCGGCGGCGTGCGCGACGTACGCGGCCAGCGCCAGCGCGTAGGGCGCGGCCAGCTGCGCGGCCAGCCCCGCGCCGGCCAGCGCCGGCTCGGGGCGAGTGTGCACTCACCTGCCCGGCGGCGTGCGCGACGTACGCGGCCAGCGCCAGCGCGTAGGGCGCGGCCAGCTGCGCGGCCAGCCCCGCGCCGGCCAGCGCCGGCTCGGGGCGAGTGTGCACTCACCTGCCCGGCGGCGTGCGCGACGTACGCGGCCAGCGCCAGCGCGTAGGGCGCGGCCAGCTGCGCGGCCAGCCCCGCGCCGGCCAGCGCCGGCTCGGGGCGAGTGTGCACTCACCTGCCCGGCGGCGTGCGCGACGTACGCGGCCAGCGCCAGCGCGTAGGGCGCGGCCAGCTGCGCGGCCAGCCCCGCGCCGGCCAGCGCCGGCTCGGGGCGAGTGTGCACTCACCTGCCCGGCGGCGTGCGCGACGTACGCGGCCAGCGCCAGCGCGTAGGGCGCGGCCAGCTGCGCGGCCAGCCCCGCGCCGGCCAGCGCCGGCTCGGGGCGAGTGTGCACTCACCTGCCCGGCGGCGTGCGCGACGTACGCGGCCAGCGCCAGCGCGTAGGGCGCGGCCAGCTGCGCGGCCAGCCCCGCGCCGGCCAGCGCCGGCTCGGGGCGAGTGTGCACTCACCTGCCCGGCGGCGTGCGCGACGTACGCGGCCAGCGCCAGCGCGTAGGGCGCGGCCAGCTGCGCGGCCAGCCCCGCGCCGGCCAGCGCCGGCTCGGGGCGAGTGTGCACTCACCTGCCCGGCGGCGTGCGCGACGTACGCGGCCAGCGCCAGCGCGTAGGGCGCGGCCAGCTGCGCGGCCAGCCCCGCGCCGGCCAGCGCCGGCTCGGGGCGAGTGTGCACTCACCTGCCCGGCGGCGTGCGCGACGTACGCGGCCAGCGCCAGCGCGTAGGGCGCGGCCAGCTGCGCGGCCAGCCCCGCGCCGGCCAGCCCGGCCGCGCTCACCGCCAGCGCGCCGCACAGCGCCGGCTTGGTGTGCTGCCCGAACGTGAGGGCAGTGGATTTGATGCCTATCCTCGCGTCGTCGATTTTATCCTGGCAACGAGGTGTTCAACTCAGTTGGCAGGCACCCAGCCGCCATTTTGATTTGTCATTCAAATTGCAGTTCGTGAGCAGCAAATTAAATAAAATTGTTGTCAGGACTAACAACCAATTAAACAATATTTAACTGAAATTAACCTACGACTTATTCTAACTAAACCGACTAACTTTAAAGAAATACCGACTAACTACAGCTTACCACTGACTAACTTCAACTAAACAGAGTAATTTTAATTAAATACGGTCTAACGCCAACTAACTACCGACTAAGTCGAACTAACCATCGACTAAGTCCAACTAACTATCGACTAAGTCCGGCCAACTACCGAGTAAGTCCAACGACCTACCGACTAAGTCCAACTAACTAGTGAGTAAGTCCAACTAACTACCGACTAAGTCCAACTAACTACCAACTAAGTCCAACTAACAACCGACTAATTAAAAAAAACTCACCTGATGCGCATAAATAGTGTCATAGACCACGGTCCAGGCCAAAGCACCAATGTATAACGGCGCGCACACCGCCATATCTAGCGAGCCCTGTATCGCGCTGTAGCCCAGCAATGCGCCCCAATTAAAAGTCGCCCCTAAAACTATTTGCGGGTAGTTTGTGTAACGCTTCGCTAGCGGGTAGGTTATCACTAGCACTGAAACAAGGAAAAAAACATTATATACCATAGCGTTAAGGCTTAATTCGCCCTGGCGTGTGTGATAGGATCGACCCCGGATTAGGTCTTTGTTTTTCTCTTCGTTTATAAAAGTAATTTGTAAATGTGGGAACCATGTAGCCATTAACTTGTAATTATATACTTAGAGTTAGTACTTTTAACCAGCTGCTTAAGTCTGCCTAACCGTTCCTACATTGTTCTCAAACACCCATAACAATGTACTGCTCAAAGATGTAAAAGATCCATTTAAAAAGAGCAACCATGGAGTTTCTCGCCCGTCCTTCTCCATAGGAACGGCATTCCGAACGGGCGGTAAAGTTGTAGCTTAGCATTTTGTAACTATTTGCAGGATTCATAAGTGCTGTACTTAATGGTTTACATTAGCCTTTCCCAAAGTGAGCGATAACGCCCCCTTGTGGGCGCTGCAGGCCTAAAGGGGGGCGCTAAGAGACCCAGAACAAAAATGGGGGCGTTGTATAGAGGCTTACAATAATTAATTTAATTTGAAGTTATAGTGGTTTTTAAGTAGGTGAAAAAATGGGGGCGCTAAAAAATAATTTATTCTCAAAGTGGGCAGTAGACAAAGCTTGGGAACCCCTGGTTTACATGAATAAAAAATACTCTGTTTCTGAAGCCAGTGATGCCTAGGTAGTACTTACGCATGCTGCTCGCTCCCAGCACCACACTGTAGCAGTTCAACTGCAGCAGAATGCCTAGAGCTAATGACAGCTGCGCCGCTAGGAAACCGACAGCTTGCGTTTCCGACACCGCACCCGACACTAGCGGTCGGTCTTTCGTTCTTTCCACCTGCAAACAATAATCTATACATACAAATAAATAAAATTGGAGTGTCTGTTTGTAATGTTACAGTCTGGGTGTTTTCAAGTCGAGAGTGAACAGGCACCGTCTAGGCAAGTATGCTCCATCGTAGATCTCATCGTCACTTACCATCAGGTGAGATCGAGATCAAATACTTGCCTAAAACGTAATAAAAAATAAATAAAAAAAAGAATAACCGCTTTTTACTAAGTGCATTTGGATGTATACACGGTACATATACCAAAACAACATTTTTTACCATTTTTGTCTGTCTATCTGTCTGTGGGTTTGTTTCGGCTAATCTCTGAAATGGCTGGACCGATTTTGACGGGACTCTCACTGGCAGATAGCTGATGTAACAAGGAGTAACTTAGGCTACTTTTATTTTAGAAAAAAAAACCCCCCAACCCCCGCCATCGACATAATATCACGCCGGTCCCGCGGGCTCAGAACGCGCGAGCGGGCTATTGCTAACGGTTGTGTCTTTGTTAAATACCACGCGGACGAAGTCGCGGGTAACAGCTAGTATATAATAATAATTACAATAATGTAAATACCTGACTGTCCACGTCTCTGTCCCACAGGTCATTGATAGTGCAGCCGGCTCCTCGCATTAGGCCAGCCCCGACCAGGAACAGGCCAGCTGTCTCCAGGGTGGTGACAAGTGGCACCGACCCTGACACGGAGGCCAGGGCTATGGACCAGGCACAAGGCCAATATAGGAGGTATACACCTGGAAGATAAAGTTGTTTAAATTAGACAGTGATTCAAAAAGGGTATACCAACCCCAGGGCCCCAAGTCTGCTAACACAATCGAACAACAACCGCATAGTAACTGTCGCTTTTGACATATATCCCATACAATATCTGTCAAAAGTGACAGTTACTATGTGGCTGCTGTGCGATTATGAATCGATTGTGTTAGCAGACTTGGGGCCCAGAATATGCACCATTTTAGAGCATTATTAATCTTTGTATAGCCAGAATTTCCATCCGTCAGTAAAAAGATTAATTTATTCGTATTATTATTATTATTTATTATATATATATTATTTATTCGTATAATTGTATTATAGGCATTAGGGATGCGTCGAATATTCGGTTATTATTACTTATTCGGCAATGTCGCTTTCGCACACATCCGTGACTGTTGGACCAACCTAGGGCTAACCTTTTTTTTTTGTGTGGGGAAATCCTCATGGATACCCGCAAGCCCCGAGGGAGGCAAGCGGGTTATGCTGGACTTCGGCTTTTACCGACTAAAACCCCACAGTGGTCTTCTCCCGCCTTGTGGGGGGGGGGGGGGGGCACGGGAAAACCTAAGGCTAACCTAAGGCAACATCTTAAGGCTAGCCACCTATGTTGGTGAGTAGTATTTAAAAGGATACATTATTATATTTGCCTCACCTGTAGGTCTGTCCCATCTCGCTAATTTCACATACGGATCCAGTCTGTCTTTCCAAAATTTCTTTCTATCATCTATAACATTATTTTCGTCTAGCAACACTTTGTCCCTCAACTTATCATAGACTATCTTCGGTGTTGTCGTTTCAATGACAACTTTTTGCCTATGCTGATCGCTCTGTGTTGAATGCACTCTTATTTCATGTCTTTGGTTGTTCTTTTTTAAATATATCTGTCCACATAGGCAAGAATATGCTTTCGGGGAGCTATAGACTTTTCTCTTTGTATTAATTTGTATTGATTTTTGTAGCAGTGCTCGTATTTGTATTGCTTTATATAGTTTCATGTTTGTGTTAAGCATGAATACTATCTGAAAGTCAAGAAATGAATGAATGAAAGAAATCTTTGAAGTTGGTTAAAGAGGGGTTGGCATATTTAACAAGATATCTGAGAAAAATTACATTAAGGACTTGTAAGATAGACTGAGATGCATGAACAACTGTCTCTTTACCATATAGCTTTGTCACTTATGTTCGGAAGGTAGATCCGAGGCCCAATTCTGCTAATTTAAATGAAATGCCACAAATGCCATTCCAGCGACACACTATTGAGGTTCCATTACGACTGTGACGGATTGGCTATTCTGCTAAAACATTGATGTCGTCTTGATGGAGTCTCATTTCAGTGTCAATGGTTGTGTGTCGACTGCTAGGAATGTCAGATAACGAGTAAAACTTAGCTACATTATAAAACCACTAACCATTACTAAGCTACATTATACTGATACACAACTGAACTACAGAATACGGAAAGCCGCTGGTCTTAAAAACTAGTAGACTACCAAATGTCTAAAATGATTCAACCGACACACTATAGACACCCAACTGAAGCGTTAGTAAATTAGCAGAATTGAGCCCCTGAACATGTGGACCAGTTGTTAGAAGCACAGCAATTGGTCTATTATAAACCAAAATATAATTTATAATAACCAAAAAACCGCTCCATCGTGAAATAACGCTTCTAAAGGTTCTAACTAGAATATTCTCAAGCTAATATAATTAAACGTTGGATTTGACCGTCAGTAAATACCTAGAGTGCACTAAACAATCTATCTGACGTCATCGTTCGGCAAGGTAAACAGGAAAAAAACAATAATTATAAATAAAACTCGACTGAGGTCGAGATACGAGTACCTGTTACGAAATATAACCTGAAAATATTGTTTTTCAAAAAATATTTTATTATAAAGTGTAACCACTTACCGTCAGTAGCAAACGCACACGCCGTCTATTGTGATCAAAATTATGAATAACAATGCCTAGAACATACACTTATTATGAAAAAACACAGCAATAACACAACATGTTACTATGGGAAGGTTAAATGTCAAATTCAAGGCCATCCAAGTCAACAATAAATGATGAGTTTTATTTGATAAATTGATGACAGTAATTTGTTCCGTTTATTTGTATTATAGGTCAGGTTTCCTTACCTTGAAATATTAATACTTAAAATAAATAATGTAATCTAATTCGATTGCCTATTCAAATATGCGCGCGCATGAGTCGTTTTTTTTCTCTATGTTTATAGTGTGGTCAAAGAGTAAAGAGTAAGAACTCTTTTGAGTAAGAAAGGTATGCGTAATATTTCTTTTCTCCCTTCAAGATTTACAGTGGGTTCTTCTCGCGTCCCCTTTCTGGGGAGACGGGGAAATTGATTCATGACTTAGTCCTATTCGCTGTGGGTAACTAGGTTGCCCACCACTTGCGTCGCGGTGTGAATATAGAGTGACTTTTTATATCACGCGAACATTCTGGCACGATATGGTCGCGTTTCTCACATATGGCTTTTAGATTTGACTCTAAATGCTTCTGGGCTTCTACAACAAGAGACTTCAAAGAGCTAGTATCCATGCCGTAAGACCAAATTTAAAAAAAATCCCTTGACAATTTCGTTTATTATTTAGCGTCAAATAGGCGTCCGTCAAATTTTGTTTGATATACATCCTAGATAAATTTATATCCAAGAATAAAATAAAGTTATAAGGTTTTTTTTTTTTTTCCATTTACGTTACATTTAATTTACATCTTCCTTTGTCTATCTTTATCTGTCTTTGGTTCATCGCATCTTTTTATATTATTAACTTATTTTGTGTACACACGTATTTAAGTAGATAGTTTTTAAAGTATTCTTTTACAGATTCTCAACGCCACTAAAATTTATTCTTAATTGCTCATCGGACATAATTTGCGTTATTTATTTTTTTTCCTTTTTCACCTTGACACTGGCAAAATCACCGAAGATCGGTGGAGCCATTTACTGTAAAAATTGAATTGAATTGAATTGTTCTGTGGCGTCCGTTCTGGTTCCCGTTTGATCGAAAAAAGTTAAAAATGTAAATAAAAATAGTTGTTAAACTTCGTGCTTTTAGCATTTCTTTACAATGTTGTTATTAATATAGTATAATTAATACAATTACCATTCATACAGTCAATGAATAAAATGATATTTTAATGTAGGGTAAGTTTAGGACAGAGGTGGGTACCAACATCAATTTATTGTTTCAAATAACTAAAAAGTTATTTAACCTCTTATCTTATCTATAGAGCTTCTATGACGTCATATTCCACTTCTCCAACTAATAATAACGAGTCTTTTAATAACAATACCTGTCGAGCAATGTATCTGCGATTATTTTTACCCCCCGGTGACAGCACGCGTGCTTGTAAAAGCTGTCAATATCATTACGTTCGTTTTCTTCGAATGAGGAGCAGTGTACCGTAATAAACCTATAGCTCAACAATGTTAATTATAAGTAGAAGATTTAAAAAATATCACAAGCCAACTTCAACTACGGCCCCAAACTAATCAAGGCGTAGGTATACAACTGAGAGCGATCCCAGTAATGCCCAGTAGAATATTAGGAAACGTTGAAATTTGATTAGGCGGGAATCGAACCTGCAACCAGTGGGTGCAGACAGCCATGCAGCCTTCCTAACAACTAGACTGAGCTGTTGTGGAATTCCACTTGAAGTTTCTGTACACAAGAGAATATATCTTGTATGGCGCAAGAATCAAACCTATGATGGCTAATAAGCTGGTTACACTTGCACCTGCCAGTCAGTCATTAAAAATAAACATCTGAGTCGGTGTCAACAATTGAACTGATCTGATGAAATTAAGTTAAGCCTTTTCCGAATCACTTAGAATATTATACTTAGTTAAAGTGTAGCGTGTGTGCGCCTCACATGGCAACACACTGGAGCTTACTTTGTTATTTTTTTTGTAAAAACAATGGATTTAAAAAAAAAATACAAGCCCGCTGAGTTTCTTGCCGGATCTTCTCAGTTGAGGTCGCGTTCCGATCCGGTTGTAGAGTTAAGAAAAAAATGTAATGACAATTTGTAAGTGCCCCCGTAGGCCTATACGAAATAAACGATTTGACTTTGACCAACAAGTGGTTTTAAAAATATTGCCTACTTCCCTCGCTCAACACGACGTTATATAGAGAGGTCTTACACAATAAACTTACCAATAATATCTAATATTTGCCTACTCATGTCTAAAACAATAATTAAAACTAACCTCTGTCAAAAACAGTCATCAAATTTAACCTCTGTCAAAAAGCTTGAACCTAAACTCTCATATTATATCTGATGGTAAAGTGTTTTGTACTCCTTGCAAGGCAACACATTGGAACTAAATAATAATAATTTATTCAACCTGAATGGTGTTTAAAAAAAAGACGAGCTAGCTGAGTAGCTTGCTGTATCCTCACAGTTGAGAATGCATTCCGATCCCAGTGGATAGTAATTTAGCATATTTGCCTAAGCTCTACCAGTGTAGAGCTTAGGCAAATATGCTAAATTACTATTTGTAAGTGCCTCTGTAGGCGTTGACCTTTGACTCCTAATTTGTCTGATCACCAGAGCAACTGCCGTCTGCCGTCCAAGACTACGGGTGTTAGAGTTTGTAACAACGGTAAGACTAAAGGCAATAATGTTTTCCAGTTTTATTAACATCATCACAAATGTCATCACACGGTCTGATGATGATGAGGGACCAGCCGAAGAGGATCAGTACAAATATTAGATATGTTGATGATGAGAGGCTGGTTTACAAATGCCCGTATTGTAATAAGGTAATCACACCAGGGCCTCATGTCTGCTAACACACTCGATTCATAATCGAACAGCAACGGCATAGTGACTGTCACTTTTGACAGATACTGTATGGGATATCTGTCAAAAGTGACAGTTACTATGCGGTTGCTGTTCGATTATGAATCAATTGTGTTAGCAGACATGAGGCCCTGATTAAATTTTATCTTACTAGAAACCTCCCCTGGGTTCCTATGGATAATAGATGAGGTTTAATTAATAATTAGACCTCAGACTATGAATAAACTTATACACAAAATGTCACCTACAAAATTTGAAACTTATATAAATCTAAAAGAACATTATGCACAATAGGTTCGGGTAGGTTGGCTTAAGTAATTCAAAGATGTACATTAACACTGATTGTACGGTCCCAATATAAGCAAGCCCATGTGTTATAGGTACCGTACAATGGACTCCCCATACACACCTACCTGTATTGATAATAAATGTCCACGTCTCTATTACAAACTTCATGCTATTTGCTACAAAAAGCAGGGTCACTACACTACCAACCGTCCCAAGTAGTTAGGTTATGTAAAAAAACAAAAAAGGTAACATGTATCCATCATTCTTCAACAGGAGTTCACCGATTACTCATCGTGGTGGCTTCATAGACAACTCCACACTTCCACTGAGGTGTTTCGCTGTGAGCTGTGCCCCTATACGTGTAGGATCAAGAAGTACCTCACACGGCACATGAAGTTCCACCGGGCACCCACGGAGTACACATGTGAAGTTTGCGGGAAGGGATTCCACTTTAGGGGCAAGCGGGATAGTCATATGAGGGTGCACACAAGTGAGTAACACTATAATTTATAAACAGCGGGATTCAGTAAGGGTATACTAACCGTTGCATGCGAGCCTCGGGTTCACGTTGCATGCGAGCCTCGGGTTCAATAATCATGATCACTTGCTGTAGGGTGAAGGCACACATTGTCGAGAAACCTGCATGTCTGTCGAGAGTTGGGTGAAGTTCACCACCACTATGGCCTAAACTACCTCAATTCGAGGGGGATTAGGCCATAGTCCACCACGCTGGCCGAGTGCGGGTTGGCTTCACACATCTTTGGAGGGGTTCTCTCAGATATGCAGGTTTCCTCATGATGTTTTCCTTCACCGTACAGGCTTAGCAATGTGTTTATATTTATCACATATTTTGATTGGTATGTGATCTTGATAGCTCACAGATGGAAGATAGATAACTATGTGAACATTTAACTTGTTTTGTGTTAGTCTATGAAATGTTTTTTTTTCAGAGGAGAAGCCCTTCGTATGCACGGTGTGTGGGAAAGCCTTTAGGTCAAGTTACACTCTCTCGGGGCACATGTACACACATACAGGTCAGTGGCATTCATGTTACCTTTATCCCGGGACTCGCCGAGGGTCAACCCTCAGTGTCATCATGGGACACCACTGTAGATCCTGGCTTACAGGGCCAGCAACCGCATAGTAACTGTCACTTTTGACAGATACTGTGTGGGATATCTGTCAAAGGTGACAGTTACAATGCGGTTGCTGTTCGATTATGAATCGATTGTGTCAGCAGACTTGGGGCGCGGGAGTGGCAGTGGTGGGAGTGTGTGGCGGGCCTAGTCCCAAATAAAAAGTACGGTTTGTTCTAGACGAGAAGCCATTTCAATGTTCGTACTGCGAGTACGCCTGTCGAGACAGTTCCACGTTGAGGAAGCACGAGGAGAGGCACATTGGTGTTAGCAAATCCTTCGAATGCAAAATATGCGATAAAAGGTATGTACTCGTATACTAATAATAAATCCACACTCACACTCATACAAAAAGCAGTTATACTCAACACTTGCCGTCTCACGCGCAAGTTTCTACAGAATTCATCATCATCTCCATAGCTCCCAACACGCAAAAGCTGGCACACTTGGCCAAGGCCCGTGTGTCAGTTATTTTACCTCTAAAACAGGGAGAAGAAAAAAAAAAAGTAATATAATAATAATGTTTTGATTTCTTATATTTACGCGAATACTACACATTGAAATAAAACTAATTTTACATTAAACAACTAAATTTTTTTTTTTAATTACATTATAGGCAAGTATTTGATCTCGATCTCGCCTGATGGTAAGTGACGATGAGATCTACGATGGAGCATACTTGCCTAGGTAGGAAGGCGGCAGTAGATCGAGACGCTACATTCACTAGGCACATGCAGCGCAGCTGATCTGACCCGCCATCCATGAATGGCATGAGGGTACCCCGGTTCAAACTATGACACTAGGACGTCAACCACCTCAGTGATCAGTCCTCCCGCGACCATGGTCGCTGTGAAGCAGCCGAAACGTCGGGAACGTAAAATCAAAAATAAACCGCGATAAAATCCTTAAAATTAGTTTTATTTCAATAATAATGATTTACCAAAGAGATTTACGGGTATTATATACATACATTGCGGTTACAATTTTAATAATTATATTGAAATACCTGTTACCAGTTATTGGCAAAAACTTCCTGCACTAGGTCAGGCCTGTCTCGCAGTTTTAATTTAATCATAGAGATTAAACCTAGATGTGGTTTATGGCTATAACAATTGTCAGTTCTTATAATATGAAAAAAAACCAATTAAAATATTGTCATAATGACATTTTTTTTTACCATAAACAGGGCTTCGGAAGCGGTAAGCCTATGATCGGGTTTTAATTGGGTTTTTGAACGGCTCCCCCGCTGTCTGATTTGACTTTGGTTACCCATTCATGTTGCTGCTTTGGATTTGGCTAAGTTAATCGCAAACACCAATAAAGCCCATTTGAAATCGTTGCCCCTATAGCCCCCTATAGCCCAGTTGGTGTGTTGTGCAACAATATTTGACGACCTGATTAGCTCAGTGGGTAGTGACCCTGCCCTCTGCGCTGCGGGTCCCGGGTTCGAATCCTGGTAGGGACAAACTTTGTGTGATGACCGCGAATGTTTGTACCCGAGTCATGGATGTTAAAAATCTATATAAGTATTATATACTGGGTTCGCCCCCAGTCCATTGTACGGTACCCATAACACAAGCGTTGCTTACTGTGGGACCGTATAGTTGGGTGTGTTCGTCTGGCGATATTTATTATTATTTATTTATTAATATTTCAGTTACAAATGCAAATGGCAGTTGAAAGCCCATTTAGAGGAGAAACACTTTGGGCTGGAGGCGAAGAGGTTTCCCTGTCCGCTGTGCGATAAACTCTTCAAGAGTAAATACTATGTGGACAAGCACGTCGTGAGTATATTATTATCAGGTATTTATTATCTATACTAGCTGTTGCCCGCGACTTCGTCCGCGTGGTATTTAACAAAGACAACCGTTGACAACAGCCTGCTCGCCCATTCTGAGCCCGCGGGACGCATTGCAGGTTGTTGCTATCAAACTTAATCAGGCGCTGTGCTGCAACATTGGTTTTAATTTATTTTCGTGAGATCCTATTTTTTTTTTAAATAAAAGTAGCCTAAGTTACTCCTTCTTACATCAGCTATCTGCCAGTGAAAGTCCCGTCAAAATCGGTCCAGCCATTTCAGAGATTAGCCGGAACAGACAGACAGACAGACAGACAGACGGACAGACAGACAGACAAAAATTTTAAAAAATGTTGTTTCGGTATAGTTAACATGTATACATCCAAATGCACTTAGTAAAAAGCGTTTATTTTAATATTACAAACAGACACTCCAATTTTATTTATATGTATAGATGTATAGATACAATGAGAGTGTGCGATGGAATTACATTAATTCATTCCCCCATCTCCATTCTATCGTCGGTCGACAAGACGCACGGACAAATTCCTTCGGTTCGTACTAAGCGTTTTGCTTCTACTTTCATCGCGCGAACTGCCAAGGAATGGGACACGCTGCCGGCGTCTTTGTTCCCCGTTGACTATAATCTGGGTGTTTTTAAGTCGAGAGTGAACAGGTACCTTCTAGGCAAGTATGCTCCATCGTAGATCTCATCGTCACTTACCATCAGGTGAGATCGAGATCAAATACTTGACTATAACGTAATAAAAAAAGTGTCTGTTTGTAATATTAAAATAACCGCTTTTTACTAAGCGCATTTGGATGTATACACGGTACATATACCAACATTTTTACAATTTTTGTCCGTCTGTCTGTTTGTTCCGGCTAATCTCTGAAATGGCTGGATCGATTTTGACCGATTTTCAGTGGCAGATAGCTGATGTAACAAGGAGTGACTTAGGCTACTTTTATTTTAGAAAATCTTTTTTGTTACCACGCGGACGAAGTCGCGGGTAACAGCTAGTTGTGTACTTAAGAGTGACCGGTGCAGTGCATCTCAGCATTCATGCCTCGGTCTTGTGGACTCATTTGACCTGGGTCTTTTTTATTGGCCAGCCCATAATGATCTTATTTACATCTGTCATCTAAGTACTCATACTACATTGTGGAAGAGAAAATTAATAATTGTAATTCAGATTTTAACCAGCTACTCAAGCCCGCCTAGCCGTTCCTACATTGTTCTCACACACCCATAACAATGTCCTGCTCAAAAATGTAAAAGATCTTTTTAAAAGAGCAACCATGGAGTTTCTCGCCCGTTCTTCTCCATAGGAACGGCATTCCGAACGGGCGGTGAAGTTGTAGCTTAGCATTTTGTAACTATTTTGACGATTCATAAAGTACTGTACTTAATAGTTTAAACCAGGGGCTCCCAAACTTATTTTGTCTACTGCCCAATGAATTATTTTTTAGCGCCCCCCTTTTTTCACCTACTCAAAAACCACTATAGCTTCAAATTAAATTAATTATTGTAAGCCTACACAACGCCTCCATTTTTTTCTGGGTCCCTTTAGCCCTACTGCGCCCACAAGGGGGCGTTATCGCCCACTTTAGGAAAGGCTGGTTTATATTAATAAAAAATATTGTGATTCTGATTCTTTTCTTTACAGAAGTCGGTCCATGAGAAGTCATCTAGTTGCGAGTGCAATGTGTGCGGGAATCATATAAGCAACAAAGGGAACCTCATCAAACACTTGAAACGGCACGTCAACGTCAAACCGTACAAGTGTACGTTCTCGAGATGCGGCCGAATGTTTAAAGATAAGGTGAGTAGCTATAACAATTTAGTGCCAACTAGCTGTTACCCGCGACTTCGTCCGCGTGGTATTTAAGGTGGAAGCGAAATTCAAAATGTCAAAGCGATACAACACCATAAAGTTAGTAAAAACCGCTGTTTTTACTAACTTTATGGTGTTGTATCGCTTTAGGTATTTTTTTAAGCAAACTGAATACATCGAGACATCCAATGCAGAATGCTAATATCGCAAAACACTAAATTACATCGTAATGATGTCCAAATTTTTCGTAAAAAAATAAAAACCATTGACATTTTGAATTTCGCGCCCTGACCTAGCGCTTCCACCTTAACAAAAAGCGGACGAAGTCGCGGGTAACAGTTAGTTTAAAATAAAAGTAGCCTAAGTTACTCCTTGTTACATCAGCTATCTGCCAGTGAAAGTCCCGTCAAAATCAAAAATCTCCGTTACGTAATAATTGAACGCGCTTTTTTTTTATAATACGATATAGGCAAGTATTTGATCTCGATCTCACCTGACGGTAAGTGACGATGAGATCTACGATGGAGCATACTTGCCTAGAAGGTGCCTGTTCACTCTCCACTTGATCCTTAGACGATGATATGTCTCCGTCAGGGCGATCTCCGCAAGCACGTGATCATCCACTTCCCGGAGAAGCAGCATCCGTGCGGCATCTGCGGCAGGCTGTTCGCGCGCCGCCGCCGGCTGGAGCGCCACGTGGCCGCGCACGCCGCCCGCACCCGGGCCGTGGAGTGCCACCACTGCGGCGTGCTGTGAGTACTCGCCGGGCTCCAGTGAGGGTAGTGTGTACTCGAGTGAGGGTAGTGTGTACTCGAGTGAGGATAGTGTGTACTCGAGTGAGGGTAGTGTGTACTCGAGTGAGGGTAGTGTGTACTCGAGTGAGGGTAGTGTGTACTCGAGTGAGGATAGTGTGTACTCGAGTGAGGGTAGTGTGTACTCGAGTGAGGGTAGTGTGTACTCGAGTGAGGGTAGTGTGTACTCGAGTGAGGATAGTGTGTACTCGAGTGAGGGTAGTGTGTACTCGAGTGAGGGTAGTGTGTACTCGAGTGAGGGTAGTGTGTACTCGAGTGAGGATAGTGTGTACTCGAGTGAGGGTAGTGTGTACTCGAGTGGGGGTAGTGTGTACTCGAGTGAGGATAGTGTGTACTCGAGTGAGGATAATGTGTACTCGAGTGAGGAGTGTGTACTCGAGTGAGGGTAGTCTGTACTCGAGTGAGGATACTATGTATACGAGTGAGGACACTGTGTACTCGAGTGAGGATAGTGTAGACGAGTGAGGATAGTGTGTATTCGAGTGAGGATAGTGTGTACTCGAGTGAGGATAGTGAGTACTCGAATGAGGATAGTGTGTACTCGAGTGAGGATAGTGTGTACTCGAGTGAGGGTAGTGTGTACTCGAGTGAGGGTAGTGTGTACTCGAGTGAGGATAGTGTGTACTCGAGTGAGGGTAGTGTGTACTCGAGTGAGGGTAGTGTGTACTCGAGTGAGGATAATGTGTACTCGAGTGAGGAGTGTGTACTCGAGTGAGGGTAGTCTGTACTCGAGTGAGGATACTATGTATACGAGTGAGGACACTGTGTACTCGAGTGAGGATAGTGTAGACGAGTGAGGATAGTGTGTATTCGAGTGAGGATAGTGTGTACTCGAGTGAGGATAGTGAGTACTCGAATGAGGATAGTGTGTACTCGAGTGAGGAGTGTGTACTCGAGTGAGGGTAGTCTGTACTCGAGTGAGGATACTATGTATACGAGTGAGGACACTGTGTACTCGAGTGAGGATACTGTGTCCTCGAGTGAGGATACTGTGTACTCGAGTGAGGGTAGTCTGTACTCGAGTGAGGATACTGTATATACGGCTGAGGACACTGTGTACTCAAGTGAGGGTAGTCTGTACTCGAGTGAGGATACTGTATATACGAGTGAGGACACTGTGTACTCGAGTGAGGATACTGTGTACTCGAGTGAGGGTAGTCTGTACTCGAGTGAGGATACTGTATATACGAGTGAGGACACTGTGTACTCGAGTGAGGATACTGTGTACTCGAGTGAGGATACTGTGTACTCGAGTGAGGGTAGTCTGTACTCGAGTGAGGATACTGTATATACGAGTGAGGACACTGTGTACTCGAGTGAGGATACTGTGTACTCGAGTGAGGATACTGTGTACTCGAGTGAGGGTAGTCTGTACTCGAGTGAGGATACTGTATATACGGCTGAGGACACTGTGTACTCGAGTGAGGGTAGTCTGTACTCGAGTGAGGATACTGTATATACGAGTGAGGACACTGTGTACTCGGTGAGGATACTGTGTACTACTGTGTACTCGGGTGAGGACACTGTACTCAAGACAATGTGAGCATTTTCTGCGTAGATCGGACCGCAAGCAACAACTAAATATGAGGGTACCCCGGTTCTAACTATGACACCAGGACGTCAACCACCTCAGTCCTCCCGCGACCACGGTGGCTGTAAAGCAGCCGAAAAACACAAAATAAACGCGATAAAATTCGTTAAAATTAGTTTTATTCTAATGGTTATCGTTAATTCGCAGTTTCTACAGCAAGAACTATCTCCTCCTTCACATTAGCCGGAAGCACGACAGGAAGATGAAGAAATTCATCTGTGATCTGTGCGACTTCAGCACCCCCAACAAACCCAGTTTGGTGATGCACTTGAAGTACCGACACGGCACTAGAAGTGTGAGTAATAATAATAATAACCACAGACCCGAGTGCCCCAGAGAGTCGACTATTGATCCCACTTCGCCGGGTCTTGGTCGGCCGAGTGGGGTCTCTCAGCTCTGTCTTGCCTTAGGGAGCTTTCAAGTATTACGTAACGCAATTTTTGGAGATTTTTGACCCCCCTAAGGGTCTCTAGGTATTGCACCCATATCCCCGCAGTGACGGGACCCCAAACAAAACGACGTGTATCCCAGCGGTCCTGAGGATGCCTCGTTTAGAGGCGAAACACGTGTCGAATACTTTTTTAGATTCGCTTCGTTTCGCGGAGAATTGCATTTTATTTGGGGTCCCGACACTCGTGACAGACAGTTTCTCGACTAACATCTTAGAGGAGTTCGGTGTTGCTGGCTTCTTTAATTATCGATCAACTTGTTTGGTTTATAATTGGAAAAGTTGACAAGCCGAGGGTCAGTGGTGGGTCAGTCCCTCCTCCCCCATTTGTTTATGGGTCGATGTTATATTTTTTTTATTTTCAGGACACAAAATGCCAAATATGCGATAAAGTTTACAAGAGACATGAATATTTGAAAATTCATTATTTGAAATCGCACAACGTTCGGTTCAAGACACTGCTGCAAGAGTAAGTGCGACTTCCTTGTTTATTTATAGCAGCCCTTCCCAAAGTGGGCGATAACGCCCCCTTGTGGACGCTGCAGGCCTAAAGGGGGCGGGTGGTGTGGTGGGACTGATCGCTCAAATATCAATATATATAATGTTAAAGTGTAGCGTGTGTGCGCCTCGCATGGCAACACACTGGAGCTTACTTTTTTATTTTATTTTGTAAAAATAATGAATCGAAAAATAAAAGACAAATTTGCTGAGTTTCTTGGCGGATCTTCTCAGTTGAGGTCGCGTTCCGATCCGGTTGTAGAGTTAAGAAAAAAAAATGTAATGACAATTTGTAAGTGCCCCCGTAGGCCTATACGAAATAAATGATTTGACTTTGACTTTAAGTAGGTGAAAAAATGGGGGCGCTAAAGAATAATTCTTTCTCAAAGTGGGCAGTAGACAAAATAAGTTTGGGAACCCTTGATCTATAGGTTGGTAATCAGCTGCTATACAGGGTGTAACTGGCTTCGTAACTAAAACTAGATGCCATGGATTCAACTCATGATTCTGGACCCCCCAGAGTTGGAATTTTCCGTCGATCTTTTCATGAATACACGCAAAATTTTTTTTCAGTATTTTTGAATTGATTTCATCATGAAATCATAATAGAAGTCTATCTCAACGTGATTTTAATTAAATTAAACAAACCATTATTACTAATTTAGACTTAAAACTGCAATGTAAATTAAAAGTCGATACGCTCGTCGCTCGCACGCGTCGGGTATCGCGCGGAGCGATGTGTTGTGATCGCGTTGTTTACAATACATTGCGCGCTCAAATATTACAACATTTGTCACCCATGATTTTGGCCACAAATTATTTCTGTCATTTATTATAGGCATTAAGTGTAACCTTTACCCAAAGTTTTCGTTACCGTGCCCCCTGTATAGAAATAACACCCTGTATAGAGACTTTTGTCTAGTGTTGCTTGATAAACTCATTAGCACCAATGTTTGTACCTGAGTCATGGATGTTTAATAACTATATAAGTATTATATAGCCAGCCCAGCGTGGTGGACTATTGCCTGATCCCCCTCGCATTGAGGGGAGGCCTGTGCCCAACAGTGGGATATTAAAAGGGCTGGTATTATTATACTGAGTTCGCCCTCAGTCCATTGTACGGTACCCATACTACAAGCGTTGCTTAGTGTGGGACCGTACAGTCGGTGTGTTCGTCTGGCGATATTATATTATTATATTATGTTTCTAGGACCGAAGTACAGTCAGCTGATATCAAAGAGGAACTCGACGAGGAAGAGGAAGTCGAGGAAGAGGAGGAATATCATCCCGAGATTGATTTACTGGAAATACATAAGGAGGAGTTGATTGGTGAGGATTTGATTAAAACGTCAATTATTTTTGGGCTTGTGCTTGGCCTACTTTGGATTTGACTAAAATAGGTTATATTTATGAATATGGGGGCTGCCTATAAACTTAAAAAGCAGTGATAGCCAAGTTGGTAGAACGCTCGCCTCGGTAACGAGGATTGCAAGTTCAAACCCCGGCTCGCACCTCTGGGATTTCATGTGCGAATCTCATTTTCAACCATGATTATCACTTGCTAAACGGTGAAGGAAAATATCGCGAGGAAACCTGCATGTCTGAGAGAACCGCTCCAAAGACGTGTGAAGTCCGCCAACCCGCACTGGGCGGGCGTGGTTGACTATGGCCTAATCCCCCCTCGCAATGAGGGGAGGTACGTGCCCGACAGTGGGACATTAAAAAGGGCTTGTATTATTATTATTATAATATTTTTCAGAACCCGAATACTCGGATCCCATAACATATTCGGAAACGGTTCTCTCAGAAGATATTACACGCAGCATCATGCAAAGAGACATCAGAATGCCGGGCGAACCGGAGGGCGAGTTCGACAGCTTCTTCATCGACCACGTCATGGAGAACCCCGACAACAGTGTGGAGAAGTTGGACGATTATTGTGTGGACGCTCTCGCCGAGGATACGGGACAGTATTCCATGGAGATTGATGTCGAGCAGTTGGATCACTTCGATATGGAGAGATTGCAGGCCAATAGCAGAGAGAATTCCGTGGAGATTGATGTGGAGAAGTTGGATAAATTCGATATGGACGACTCGGAGATGTGTGGTTTCGAGGAGTCTGATAAAGAAATTAAAGAATTGGATAAATATGAAGATAGCCCAGGACGACATAGTACTGAGACGTCCCTTCAGAACTTTGATACGAATAGTGTGAAGTCGGTGAAAATTGTTGTGGAGAAGTTAGATAAACATATTGTTGAGAAGGCGACATCGGGCAAAAATGTCGCAGACAAGTGTGTGGAAAAATCTGTGAAAGTGACTGTCGAGAAGTTAGATATAAATAATTTGAAAAATAATACTGTGAACAATACTAGTATACGAAACTCGAGAAAATACAAAAGTATCTTGGAGAAAAATAACAGTTTGCAGGTTTGTGTTGAAAAATTGGACGTGAGCCGTTTGAAGAAGTTGCGCAAGATTAATATGGTGAAGATGAATAAAAACACCGCGAAGAAAATTCGTGTAACACAACCCGATAGAAGTTATGTGGTGAATATAAATAAACGTAATATAGGAAGGAGAGATATTACTAAGAGACGAAGAAAGAGACAAGATAAACAATTGAGAATATTGAAAACCAAAACGAATCAAAGCTCCGGTAAGTTTAGTACATTTGTATGTGTCTGTTAGTTTAACAGGGTTTTAAGATATTGCTGTTACGCTCATATAATAATATCGCCAGACGAACACACCAACTATACGGTCCCACACTAAGCAACGCTTGTATTATGGGTACCGTACAATAGAATCTAGCGATGGCGAACACACCACCTGGGCCCCAAGTCTGCTAACACAATCGATTCACAATCGAACAGCAACCGCATAGTAACTGTCACTGTTGATAGATATCGTATGGGATATCTGTCAAAAGTGACAGTTACTATGCGGTTGCTGTTCGATTAAGAATCGATTATGTTAGCAGACTTGGGGCTCAGTACGGTCCCAAATTAAGCAATTATGTATTATGAGTGGTCTTTTTTTTATACAGACTCAACCGTCGATCCGGACATCACTGATTACTCGAAGAGTGTCCTGTCCGAGGATATATCCCGGTGCCTGCAGGAGAGGGCCGGCAGAGCGCCTGGGGAACCAGAGAACGCGCTGGAGAGCATATTCATCGATCACTTTATGGAGAAAAACTACAGCAATTGTGAGTTAATAGTACATTCCCACTAATATTATAAATGTGAAAGTTTGGATGGATGTTTGTTACTCAATCACGGCTGAACGGATCTGGATGAAATTTGGCACAGAGATAGATTATAGTCTGGAATAGCACATAGGCTACCCGGTATTATATCCCGGTAAAATGTATGGTTCCCGTGGGATAGATATGTTTTTCACAGCGCAAAGGATCGACATGATTTTTTGCGCGGGTAACACCGCAGGGCGAAGCTAGTATAATATATTTTTTCAGGCCAAACATCTGACGACGAGTCAGATATAATGGTGTACTCCAAGAAGGTTCTCTCCGAGGATGTGTCTCGCAGCATCATGCGCCGGGACCGCCGCGTGGCCGGCGATCCGGAGGACGAGATCGACCGCCTGTTCATAGACCATGTCATCGAGAAGCCGGACAGAACCAGCGTTGGTGAGTAACCTCGCCACAAGCTGCACAGATGGCGCTGCAGACGATATTCAGAACAAACGACAATTTCCAATACAATCCTGAAACGCGCTATGAGAGTTTTCGCAGCACGTAACATATATACAAGATCTCGACGATAGCCGTCGGGGCATAGCAGCCGCCCCGCCAGCCTTACCACCCGTCTGGCTGGAAGATCCTCCCTTTACCGTTAAAATCTAAAGAAATAATTTTACTTTGGCACTTGCATAAAGAATCAGAAATGAGGAGTTCCATAGACGAACTGGAGTAACCGACATAGCTCAAAGAATTTCAAACTTGAAGTGGCATTGGGCGGCACATAGCTCGCAGAACCGATGCCCGTTGGGGCAGAAAGGTTCTAGAATGGCGACCACGAACCGGAAGACATAGTGTAGGACGGCCCCCACAAGGTGGAGCGATGATATCACACGCGTCGCAGGAAGCCGAGGGACGCGAGTGGCGGAGGACCGGGATGTGTGGGAGTCGTTAGGGGAGGCCTGTGTCCAGCAGTGGACGTCTATCGGCTGATAGATCAGATTAGACTTGCATAATATTCATTGGCGAACTTCATTTTGGAAAAGGAGTCTCTTGCCCAAAATAGTTTGGGAATCCCTGGTCTAAATCATCCTCATATTGAGGGGGGGCGGTATTATGGCAATAGGCTCGCCCCCCTATTACATTGGGACCAACTACCATAGCGTAGCGTATTTGACGGCCTGATTAGCGCAGTGGTAGTGACTCTGCTTTCAGCGCCGGGGGTCCCGGGTTCGAATCCTGGTAGGGACAAGCTTTGTGTGATGAGCACGAATGCTTGTACCCGAGTCGTGGATGTTTAATATGTATATAAGTGTTATATACTGAGTTCGCCCTCAGTCCATTGTACGGTACCCATAACACAAGCGTTACGCTTAAAATGGGACCGTATAGTTGGTGTGTTCGTATGGCGATGTTTATATTTATTGTGGGTGCACATCAGCGCACCTCTGCCTACCCCTTGAGGGATTACAGGCGCGATGATGTATTTGTTTTTTTTTTGTCTAGAACTAGTCAAGAAGAACATTGACACCCAAAAAGAGAGGTACGTTAAAAAATGCGTGGACAAAATGTTGCAACGGATCAAAGCGCAGAAGGAGGCCGCCATCTTGGAGGAAACGAGGAGGAAGTACAATAAGAGGATTGAAATTTTAGCTCGCGAGGCTAATAAGAAAGGTAATTTAATATATTATAATATCCCCAAGTCTGCTAACACAATCGATTCATAATCGAACAGCAACCGCATAGTAACTGCCACTTTAGACAGATATCTCATACAATATCTGTCAAAAGTGACAGTTACTATGCCACTTAAGACAGATATCCCATACAATATCTGTCAAAAGTGACAGTTACTATGCCACTTAAGATAGATATCCCATACAATATCTGTCAAAAGTGACAGTTACTATGCCACTTAAGACAGATATCCCATACAATATCTGTCAAAAGTGACAGTGACTATGCCACTTAAGACAGATATCCCATACAATATCTGTCAAAAGTGACAGTTACTATGCCACTTAAGATAGATATCCCATACAATATCTGTCAAAAGTGACAGTTACTATGCCACTTAAGACAGATATCCCATACAATATCTGTCAAAAGTGACAGTGACTATGCCACTTAAGACAGATATCCCATACAATATCTGTCAAAAGTGACAGTTACTATGCCACTTAAGACAGATATCCCATACAATATCTGTCAAAAGTGACAGTGACTATGCCACTTAAGACAGATATCCCATACAATATCTGTCAAAAGTGACAGTTACTATGCCACTTAAGATAGATATCCCATACAATATCTGTCAAAAGTGACAGTTACTATGCCACTTAAGATAGATATCCCATACAATATCTGTCAAAAGTGACAGTTACTATGCCACTTAAGACAGATATCCCATACAATATCTGTCAAAAGTGACAGTGACTATGCCACTTAAGACAGATATCCCATACAATATCTGTCAAAAGTGACAGTTACTATGCCACTTAAGACAGATATCCCATACAATATCTGTCAAAAGTGACAGTTACTATGCGGTTGGTGTTCGATTATGAGTCGATTGTGTTAGCTGACTTGGAGCCCGGTACGGTCCCACACTAAGCAACGCTTGTATTGTGGGTACCGTACAATGGACTGGGGCCGATCCTAATATATAATTACGTACATAGATATTATATGACAATGACTCGGGTATTGGTCGCATCACATAAAATGATCAAAGATGATCGGATCTGCGCATTCCTATTTGTATGAATTCGGCATGCCCACAGCTGATATTAACACTGCCTCCCAGACACAACTAGTGGGACTCCAAGAGCCTCAAGATGGCTCCACAATTGACTTACAATCAAATCGGGATGGCCACATTCTACAATCATTCTCATGCTTAAATTCTAAAATAATTTCACCTCTGAATCACGGGCATCATCTCACTTCTCACTAATATTATAAATGTGAAAGTTTGGATGGATTGATGTTTGTTAATCACGCCAGAACGGCTGAACGGATCTGGATGAAATTTGGCACAGAGATAGATTATAGTCTGGAATAGCACATAGAATACTTTTTATCCCGGTAAAATGTAGACGCGGGTAACATCGCGGGGCGCAGCTAGTTGATAATTTTTTTATATTTTCCAGAACACGTAAACATAAAATATTTTCAAAGCAAGAGTTCCGAAGGTGAAAACGATGTAACCGATACTAAAGATGATGAAATTGGTGATGATGATGATGGTGATGAAGATGATGAACAAACACCGATCGTAGATCAAGACATCGAGAAGAGAAATAATAAAATTAATTTCAACGCCCATCAGTGTTACGTTTGTTTTGAGGTGAGCTTTTTATCTTTATAATAATAATAATAATTCCAGCCCTTTTTTTAATGTCCCACTGCTGGGCACGGGCCTCCCCTCAATGCGAGGGGGGATTAGGCCATAGTCCACCACGCTGGCCCAGTGCGGATTGGCGGACTTCACACATCTTTCGAGGGGTTCTCTCAGACATGCAGGTTTCCTCGCGATGTTTTCCTTCACCGTTTTAGCAAGTGATAATCATGGTTGAAAATGAGATTCGCACATGAAAAATCCCAGAGATGCGAGCCGGGGGGTTTGAACCTGCAATCCTCGTTACCGAGGCAAGCGTTCTACTAACTTGGCTATCACTGCTTTTTCTTTATCTTTATAAACTAGTATTATTAGTCCTCCTTTAAATAAAACGAATCTTACTGATTTTATCGCGGTTATTATTTGTTTTTTACGTTCCCGACGTTTCGGCTGCTTTACAGCAACCATGGTCACGGGAGGACTGAGGTGGTTGACGTCCTAGTGTTATAGTTTGAACGGGGGTACCCTCATATTTAGTTGTTGCTCGCGGTCCGATCTACGCAGAAAGTGCTCAGTGTCTTGAGGTCTTGCAATGGTTCGCTTGCCAAGCGCACCATTTATGATGATAATAATGAATCTATATTTTTTTTACAGCTATTCAAGACAAAATCAGACTTAACACACCACTGCAAAGAACATTTTCAAATATGCAACTACAGAATGCTGAAAAAGTGCCCGTACTGCGGCTATGTGGCCAACTTAAACATGAACAGACATCTGAGACTGAAGCACAACATCAAATTGAACGTAGCCAGCAATGGAGTCACTGAAATTCACAACGAGAGCGGACCAAAATATGTTTTAGAAACCGAAAAATGTTCCATAGATGTTATACCAAGTATTGATTACTTGAATAATGCTGCGGCCAAGAGAATCGATGAAGCGAATAGACATTTAAAAAATAATCGAATAACATCGAATCGATTGGTGAAACATGGTACAGAATGGATTATCGATAAGGATATACTGAAAGTGTCTCTCGATTATCAGCTACCCGAGTTTTCGGACGAGGAGTATTCGTCGTTGAATATATCTGGTGATAAATATGAGGACGCGATGAAGAAACTGAGTTTCTTGGCCAAACAGCGCGGTTTGAGGATGCTGTTTCCTTGTGATGTGTGCGAGAAAGTCTGCCGGAGGCTGAGCGGGCTGGTGCTACACAACAGAAAACACGAGATAAATCCCAAACCGTGTAAACGTAAAATGTGGAAATATGGTGTTGTCAACACGAAAAATATTCACAATAATCGGGTCAAAGTCATCAGCAAAGTTCGCAACTCTGAAGCTTATGAAGAATTCGCGCGCAATAATGGTAGAACAAGTCACAGTGTTGCCAAGAACGCTACCGATAACGATGAAAATAGTAGAATTTGCGACAATGTTGCCAGCGCTATCGGCAACCAAGATAATGGTAGAAACGATATCGCTACTGATACTGTTGAACAATGTAACAGTGTTGCCAGCAAACTCGGCGACAATGTTGCCAGCGAAACCGGCAATCGGGATAATGGTAGAAACGATATTGCTACTGATACTGTTGAAAATGGTGACAGTGTTGCCAGCAAACTCGGCAACGATGTTGCCATAGACAATAATATACGGGTGAACATTAAAAAAATGTCCGACAATCGATTCGCTAAACCCCAATCGATTGTGAGCAAGCACAAATGCGATCAAGAGCTGATGGAATTCTATAAAAACAACGTCAAAGGCGACGACGTTGAGTTCTGTCAATTCTTAAAGATATTCAACAAAATGAGCCGCGAAAATGTAAACGATTTCGATGATTTGGAAGCTAGAAGCGATTTTGGTATACATTATAAAGACACCACTGGCAACACTGACGGCCAAACAGATGATAATACAACTGAAGATACCAGCAACATTGAAACATTGCAAGATAACTGCGCAGAGGATAGCAACACTAGTTCGAAAATACTTGAAACTGATAATAACAACACTGGCTTAATGAAAATTAATAAGAATAGCTATACAAGAGTTATAATGATAAGTAAAAGAGACAGAGAGAGACGGGAAGAGATTAAAAACGAATTAAGGAAAAAGGTTGACGGCAATAATGTCGTTGAATAATCTTATTAGTGCGCAAAATGCGCCGCTTGCGCACCAGCGGCGGTCACGTGACGCATGATCACCTGACTCACCTGAGGCAAACTCTCGTACCTGGCTCGCCTGAGGCAGAGTAGCGTGGCTCATCTGAGGCAAGACTCGCGTAGCTCGCCTGAGGCAGAGTCGCGTGGCTCGCCTGAGGCAGGGTCGCGTGCCTCGTCTGAGGCAGACTTACGAGGCTCCCTCGTCCGAGGCAGGCTCACGAGGCTCCCTCGTCCGAGGCAGACTTACGAGGCTCCCTCGTCCGAGGCAACTGGTAACGCCATGAGTCATTTGATTCGCGGTAAGACAATTAAGGGCAAACAACAAAGCCATATAAGCCTCTAAGCGAGTCACTAATTCCCACCTTTTCTAGGGAGGAAGAGGAGACTCGGGAAAGATCATATATAAGGTGTAACAAAAGTCGTGTAAAATATTTGTAACAGATGAATCGGTAAGTTGTATGGATCGCGTTGTATAAATGTATAAAATAATTCTATGAATGATGTTTGATTTTTATTAAACAAGGCGACCCAGTAGCGTGTGGTCGTGCGCTCAGTATAGGATGTTATTTTTGAATTGTCTAATAATTTGATTTATTTGTTTTGGGAATGTTATGTTTATAACCAACTGCTGGCGCTGTTCAAATATTTTACACTATTATTGTTACACCTTATATATAGGATGATTTTTTCAGAAGTGTGTGAAATGAAACAATTGTGTCAAGTTAGGTGATTTTTTCTGTAGTGTGTGTGTGTGGACAAAAACAACTATGAAGTTCTGTGAATTAATGAGATACGATAAACTGAAGAGTGTATATTTTTTTGTTAATACATTTTTTTTCATACATTGATTAGACCTTAACCTAATCAATTGTTCGAGATGATGCCCACTGTGGTTACAAGAAATATTGTTTGTTGTCTTTGATTATGGGCTAACCGCGAAAAGATAATAATAATAATACTAGCCCTTTTAATGTCCCACTGAGGCCTGTCCCACAGCAACCGCATAGTAACTGTCACTTTTGACAGATATCCAGTACTTTATCTGTCAAAAGTGACAGTTACTATGCGGTTGCTGCTCGATTATGAATCGATTGTGTTAGCAGACTTGGGGCCTTGAACGGTTCCATCCTTAGTTTGCCGCTTTTCATTACTTCCCAGAACTTCATATTAGCGACATTATCGGATGGTGCAATAATATAGTAAATTGTTTTTTTTTTTTCAAAATTAACTAATTCCTGCCTAGGATTTTTGTTTTTCCAAAAATCTGATTTGCAATTTTAGACTTTATCGAAATCGTTATTCCCTATAGTTTCGTATTTCGCCATCCACGCACACTTGAAAAAATGACCCTGTACCCATTTTGAGATGTGTCTACTGGAAGAGTTGGATGATAAATTTTATTTCTATTTAAATAAGGTCTTACGTTTTAAGTTAACGCATAAGTATTTTAAAGTTTATTTTTTTGTTTTTGTTCAATAAATTTAAGTAAAATTAAGTGTGTAGTTTTATTTTTAAATAAAATCATTTCATTCACAAATTTATATTGAAATAAAACGAATTTCACGGTTTTTATCGCGTTTATTTGTATGTTTTTACGTTCCCGACGTTTCGGCTGCTTTACAGCAACCATGGTCGCGGGAGGACTGAGGTGTTAGACGTCCTAGTGTCATAGTTGGAACTGCAGTGTGATTTTGAAACCTCGGAACTCGGAATCGGATTCGGAACGGTAGTTTGCGTTTACGAAGTTATTTTAATAATGGTAGGAAATAGTAGAAAAAATATTGATCGCGAAATTTTAACTAATACGGGCTTTTTATGATAAAAAGCTTCAAACTTATAACCACACACATGAAACATTAAGTCAGACACTTGTTATTTTTGATATTCACGTTTCTAGGCCTATATGTTTTTATTATTATTTTTGCTGTACCGAACTTTGTAAACAAATACTGCTATTTTGATTTCCGAATTCGAAGATTGTTGACGTTTCTCGACGGAAAATCATTCCGATCCGACGATAACTTTCCGATGAGATTTATGTGTAGGAAGCCTTTCCGATGGCATTTAGTCTTTTTTTTTTACTCAATTTGATATTATACGAATTATTGGATATTGTACTGGCTTTAATAGCAGAATTAAAGCCGTATTTTTGGATGAAACAATAAATACAACGCAATCCCAGTGGAGCTAAATGTATTTAGGTACCAACCTACTTATTTATTTAATTTAATACAATTTGTTCATTATACATTTTAAAATTATTTCATTCGCATCATTAATAAGACAAAAGCACATACTCAAACTTTATAGGGACGGACAGGGGTGAATACGCAGGTTCGGTTGCCAAACATTTTTAATAGATGGCGCTGTATCCTTGCAACCTAGTTTTTTATTTTTACACGAACAGGGAGCATCTATGTGACATGATGTTACAAATTATATAGGTAATCAACGTTCATTTTAGTTATTTTGTAATTTTCTCATCCCAACAATAAACACACCTCAGATATAGATAAAACAAACTTTTTTTTCATTGGATTTGTCAGTTTACAAAGATCGGTACAAAAAATAATAAACTAATACGTAGGCTTAGAAACGTGAATATCAAAAATAACAAGTGTTCAACTTAATGTTTGATTTATGTGGTTATAAGTATGAAGGTTTTTATCACAAGAAACTGTAATAGTTTAGATTTTGCGTTCAATATTTTTTCTACTATTTCCTACCATTATTGAAATAACTTCGTAAACGCAAACTACCGTTCCGAATCCGATTCCGATTTCCGAGGTTTCAAAATCACACTGCTGGGGTACCCTCATATTTAGTTGTTGTTTGCGGTGCGATGTACGCAGAAAGTGCTCACAGTGTCTCGAGGTCTTGCAATGGCGCGCTTGGTTTTTGATTTAATTATATTATTTACTGGATCCCAAGTCGGTGGTAGCACCCAGCCGTCTTCCCTATTGAAATTAGGGTGGGTTTTTTTTCATGTCAATGGCTTCACGTATCATCCTCGGTCGGAATCGATGTTCTTTTGCAAGGATCAGTGGTTGATCAAATCTGATATTGTAGCGGGTCCTGTACATGTTCACAGATTGCAGACTTCGCGGAGGCCGTGAACATAAAATAAACACGATAAAATCCATAAAATTTGTTTTATTTTAATGTGTAGTATTTTTTAAATAGCTATCGGGCACATATGGCTAGTAACAAATATAAACGAACAACCATTGTTTCCCATTACCACCATAGATACGGCAGACAATCAGTCTCCATGGATCTGAAACAAAAAATTATACATGAAAAAAAAAAAAAATTTTTAATTAATGATTATCACTTGATGTATGTATAGAAAATATTGCAAGGGCAAAGACATGCAGGTTTCAGGTCCTTCGAGAGCCGTGGAAAGTTCGCCACCCGACGCGAAACAAGAGGTATTATTATATTATAAGACTGTCTGTGCCATCGTCCCTTCTAAACGGATGGACCGATTTCAATGCATTTTGATTTGAACTTTGGTTTGAGTCCTTTTTGACCGGCTGCTAAACTCTGCCTAGCCGCTCCTACATTGTTCTCACATACCCATGACAATGTAAATCTCAAAAATATAAAAGATCTTTTCAAAAAAAGAGCAACCATGGAGTTTCTCGCTCGTTCTTCTCCATAGGAACGGCATTCCGAACGGGTGGTGAAGTTGTAGCTTAGCATTTTATAACTATTTCGACGATTCATAAGTACTGTACTTTATGGTTTGCATTAATCAAAAATATTCCGATTCTGATTCTGAATGAGGGGACGGTCCGGACACGGGATGATTCTCAGCCATTTTTATGGACATCAGTTCGGTTCCTGAATATCACCAAACGAACATACCAACTTTATAGCCCCAAACTAAGCAACCTTTGATTTATAGGTACCTCATAATAAACTGGAGGCAATTCCAGTATATATTAAACATCCATGACTCTGGTACAAACATTCATGCTCATCACACTAAGTTTGTCCCTACCAGGATTCGAATCCAGGACCGTCGGCGCAGAAGGCAGGGTTTCGACAGGGTTTTGGGGTCGAGTCACCTTCGTCCGTAGGAGAATTAAGTACCCTCGAGATACCCTACACGTGACCCTGGGTGGTGCCAACCAGGTGACAACTCTACTGGTGGTAGGCTTCGGCCGTGGCTAGTCAGCACCCACTGAACAAAGCCATGTCGCCAAGCGGCCTAGCCGTGTTCCGGCATGATGTTCGGTGTTGCCATTCATGGATGGCGGGTCAGATCAGTTGCGCTGCATGTGCCTAGTGAATCTACTGCCACCGTGTCTCGATCTACTGCCGCCTTCCTACCTAGGCAAGTATGCTCCATCGTAGATCTCATCGTCACTTACCATCAGGTGAGATCGAGATCAAATAATGGCCTATAATGTATAAAAAAAGGCAATGAAATAATGGCGCTATGGGTTGAAAACTAATCACTCTCTAATAATTGTTTAGCGTTGATTAGTTTGGGACCGTACAATTGGTGTTCGTCTGGCAGTATTATAATTATTATCTAGCATGGTACACCAGCATTTACATTAGAGCAACCATGGTCGCTGTATAGCAGCCAACACATCGAGAACGTAAAAACATAAAATGAACGCGATAAAATTCGAAAATAATCCAAGTAATTTAAGTTTTTTAATTTAATTTAAGTTTTTTTAATTTAATTTAAGTTTTTTTTCCAATGCGTAGTACTCGCGTAAATATAAGACATCAATATGCACTTTAATTTTTTGCGTAATGCTTTTTAGTTCCGCCACGCGCGCTAGATGTCGCTGTACGATTTTAGATCGCGCCATCGTTTCGTTCATTCTCAATTGATAAGTGTTTGGCTCAAGTCTAGTACAATTTAGTTACAAACAGACACGTCCGAATAAAACTAGCTTTACCCGCGGCTTTATTCCGCGTATTTTTGAAAGTTACCGGGCGACAGTTGCGCTGTCGGCGGTGACTTAATTTACTAAATAATTACCGGATACGCCATCTTAATATCATCATGTCACATCCATTATTTCATTTATAATGTTTATTTATTGAATGTTTTATTGCTATTAATTACTTGACATCGGCAAAATACCCGCTAAGTTGTGGGTGAGGCCATATTCATATCCATTTTATTTCATTGCATCTCATTTCGTAGAGTAGAATATTTTCGACACCTAACGCGCGCGCGCGCGCGCGCGTGTGTGTGTGTGTGTGTGTGTGTGTGTGTGTGTGTGTGTGTGTGTGTGTGTGTGTGTGTGTGTGTGTGTGTGTGTGTGTGTGTGTGTGTGTGTGTGTGTGTGTGTGTGTGTGTGTGTGTGTGTGTGTGTGTGTGTGTGTGTGTGTGTGTGTGGGAGCGTGTGCGTGCTACTCTCTTTGCTTAGGTGCCCGAGTTCGAATCCTGGTAGAGACAAACTTTGTTTGATGAACATAAGCGTCTGTATATTTGTTATCAATATTGGTATTTTATATGCCCCAGAGTTTGCGCCTAGTCCATTGTATGGTACCCAAAATGCAATCAGAGATTTTACGTTTTACTAGGGGGGAGGGGGGTAGAGAAAAACGTTACGACGCGTTACATGGGGAGGAGGGGGGGTCAAAAATCTCCAAAAATTGTGTTACGTAATACTTGAACGCTCCCTTAAGGTACTTACAGCTTCAGCAATGTCTGCCCAGTCCATGGCTTTGACAATATTGTCATTTTTTGATGGCTTCCTGTCCCAGTTCCAATATGTGAAGTCTTTGAAACCGCCGACAACCTGCAACATTAAGGCGGGCTTACATGAAATAATCTCAACAAAGACATATTCAGAGTACTTTGAAATGACAGTAGTAATTCAAAACAAAAATAAAAGTCCCAAATAATGTAATTCTTGTATTATGGGTACCGTACAATGTACCGGGAGCATTCCCAGTACAATACTTATAATAGATATTAAACATCCCTGACTTGGGCACAGACCTACCAGATCAGCCATCGCACAAGGTGTGCCCCTACTGGGATTTGATCCCGGTACCCTTAGCAGGACAGAACAATAAAGGATATGTTGTTAATTCTGTAATTAAAGTTTGTTAGTTTATTTAACTGAGTTTAATTGACAACATCCATTTCACTCTTAAATAAGTCACATCAGTGATGGTGGTTAGCCTGTGAACATGCAGCTGATATTAGATAGGCCAGGAAACCTATGAATGGAGTGGAAAGCAAAGGCCATTCTCACCTGAAACTTTCTTTCAGAATCTTCAGCCAATGGTCTCTTAGCTTCCGTGACCACTACAGCTCGGTAGCCTTCAGGGAAACTCATCTTTACACCGTCCAGTGGATACCCTCGGAATGATGCTGATAACTCTGTAACATGTAAATTGTAGTTTAGCCATCAATTTTCTGGGTATCTCCTCCATGTGTGAGTCCCCCGACTCAGTCAGGACTCTTCTCAACAAATCAGAATCTGATTTGTTCCCCTAATGGCATCTTCCATAGAGCCAGGCTCAATGTGATTCTGCCAATGATTATTCATCTATGCATTACAGTACTTATGAATCGTCAAAAATGTCTCCAAATCAATTGCTAAGTCTCTACTGCCCTCTGGAGTCTCTGTTCCTATGGAGAAGGGGAACGAAACTCTATGGTTACTCGTTTTTTTAGGACGTTATGTGAGAACCACGTAGAAACAGCTAAGCGAACTTCAGCAGAAAGTAAAATAACAAATGGTACTTTTTCAATTAAAAGTTAATGACACGCTTCCTACTCATATTTACTTACAAATTCCCCTTTTAAATGTAGATAAGACGGAACTAGAGACCGACAAGAACTTACTCTTTGCCAAGTAGTTTTTAAAATAGTAAGTAGTATTTACTATCTGAATTATAAAACTATAAACTAACCTCCATTTTTGTCAGTAATATACGGCTCAAAATACATTTTCACATTAGCATCGCCATCGTTTTCAATGTAACACGGCACATAGTGAGCTCGCTGCTCGAATACTTCTTTATTATAATTATCTTTGAGATTGTTTTCTATTTGTATTGACATTTTTTCAACTCTCACTTTTTACCGCCAAATTTAATTTCAAATTTGAGTTGACATTTTGTGTGGCTAGGGATGCAAACAAAACATCGATGTATCGTTCATAAAAATCGATGTTTTAACATCGATGTTGAAACCATAACATCGACGATACATCGTTGTTAAAGAACGATGTTTTATCGTACATAGACATAACGCGCCATCTTGCACTATCTGTGATCTACACAGATTAACTGTCTCAGTCACAAGCCTATATTTTTTAATTTAGCGTCTCACTCACTCAGCAATACGAACAAATGCGCGCCGAACGAAGCAGGCGGCCATTAGATTAGTCAGTTGCATGCGCTACATTTGCCCAAGCAAATGTAGCGCATGCAGTAATCCATCCAAATGGATTACTTGCTTAAATCGACGGCAATTGTTTTGTTTATTGTTCAAATCTTGTTTTCGTATCTTGAAAGTGAACTGTCAGAGTTAACTGTAATATATATATATATGTATTATGTGTATTGTTATGTAAGTAGGGATGTAAACAAAACATTTTTGTTTTCAAACATCGATGTATCATTCATAAACATCGATATTTTTAACATCAATGTCTAATTTTGAAAACGGCTCGGAACGCGGTAAGCCTTTGCATGCGTTCCGGTTTTGATTGGGTTTTGAACCACTTAACTGCTGTCAGATTTGACTCAAAGTTCCCCATTCACTTTACTTACCTTTGGATTCGGCTAATTTGAACGCATCACCCGATAAAACCTATTCAAAAGGGTTCCCTATATTACACACCCACCGTTCTTTCGACAGTTATTTCAGCTTTATAAATGTATGTTTATTTGAAAGAAAATACATTCATTGATAAAAAAAGAAATTAGACCTTTAGTTTTCGAACAAATATTGGAGTTTTACATGGTATAGCCATATGTAAATAATCAATATAATACGGCAAGGGCGCGGCGAAAGGGGGAAATCCTGTCAAGTGTCAAAATATTTAGTGAAATGAATTACAAACGGAATTCATGATGAAATTTCTGCAACCGTTATGAAATTATCTTATCGGAATTAGAACAATAATTAAATTTCTCATAACCAACATTCAGTTTCATTTTTAGTGACACAATATATTTATATTTATATGGTTATTATTGCCGACAAACATTACTGGCGATAGATTGATTATTTGGTCAGATGTTACAAAAATAACGCAACATTTACGTCATTTGTAAATAATTTGGCTGTGTTCCTCTGTTTGTGTTGTTTGTTGACTCACAATAGACGCTGAAGCCAGCTCGGCAACAAGTCAGATTATATCAATGTGACCTTGGACACCGAAACAGCTGTTATAATGTGAGTACCTATGCTATATTCATAGAATTAAAAAAAATAAGTTGTTTTTTTTTCTAAATCAATATATTACTGAGGCAATGTTAATGACTATATACCTTCCGAATTGAACTTATTTCCGCGGTTATTTATGGTCCGATAGAAGACCTTGAAGACTGCTTTTTACACACAATAATGTAACACAATGAGTGAATGCTCGAACCATATTGCATAAATTAAGATGTTGATGCTCCATTTTATATAATTAGCTAGAAATTATCTTGCATTTATTGTAGTTACCCATAAATTAAATATTTACCATAGTTCTGGTGTTTTTTGGGCTAGGCTGAGATTCAATTATAATTTAATCCCATGTTAACTCCGTAAAAATGATTTTTTTTGTGTAAAATTCTGGTAAATAAATAATAAACACCCTAAAAAAACCCTTTGTTTTAATAATAATTTCGTACTAAATTATGAATATTGTACATACACATATTTATTCCATAATATAAATTTTCCCTATGACTATCATGTAGATTTCCTTTCCCCTCTTGCATTGAGGGGAGGCCTGAGCCCAGCATTAGGACATATAAAGGGCTATTATTATTGAAATACTCAGGATACGTTTTTTATTTTTCAAGTTCACAATCATATAATAACAACTATAAGATTGATTAGGAGTACTGTTTTTTTCTGGCAAATATGAAACAAACTTAGCTACTATAAAGAATCCAAGAAATCAATAGATATACTCTATTTTTTTAAATTATAATCTTCAACTTGACACTGGTAAAAAGCATGAAGCCGAGATACCAAAAAAAGTACAATGCAACTTTTTTATGTTTATTTTCAATGCTTCAATGTCAGAGTATTTTTTTATTTTTTTGACAATGAATATTTATGCATACAGACAATGTCAAGCAAATGATAAACAAGACTTTTAGTACTTATAAAAAAACATTATCAACTGAATATCATAATAAAAAATTAATGACTAAAGATATCACTATTTAGATTGCTTACTTTATAGGTTGCCAGTATGCCAGTTACTAAACACCTTTATTGTGTGTAGATGCAGAAAAATAACCTTTCCAAGTTCCAGTGACTTTTATCATGTAGAGTTAGTTACCTATAATCCCAATGGAATATTTATATTTCCCGAGACTAAATTTACCATTCCTGTTGAACGAGGTATAAGCTAATAACATGCCATGTTTAATTAAAATTTGTTTTGTGGTTTCTGCTTGATAAGCCATGTTCAAACCCCTTAGTGAGTTGTTTTTAATGAGTCGAAAGATTTAAAAACGATTATTTGTTTTTGCAAACTATAAATGCCCGCCAAAAAGCGCTACTTATTATTTTAAGGCTTTCTGTAATCAATTACCTCTGGATACCGGCGTAATTATTGTTTATCAACAGCTCAATTTTATTTTTAATTTTTTTAAAAAAAACGAGGTCGTGTCTATAACACCATTTGGCATTCACCCACTACATTTTAATATAGGAAAAAAAAAACGCAACATGCTATAAGGGACATTCGCCAAAATCCCGCCAAAATTATTGCCAAGAAATATACGCGGTTGTCAGTATATTGAGATGTTTATCATGTTTATTTTTAATGTTTATATTATCTACGGTACCCTCGGACGAATGATAAAACAGACGGAGTTTCGCGGAACAAGCACAAAAAAATGCTGATTTGTTGTGTTGTAAACGCGAATTACGTACGTAAATACATGTAGCGACCACTTCAACCGCACAACAAGCTACACAGATGGCACTGCAGACGCATTCAGAACAATAGACAATTGTCATCACAATCCTGAATCACGTCGGGGTCACCAATTTAGCGGTAAAGGGAAAATCCTCCAGCCAGGCGTGTGGTATGGCCCGCCGGTTGTCGCCGGGATTTTATATATATGTTACTTGCTCCGAAAATATATCTCGAGATACGCCTACGTAAGCTTGGATGCTTTGAATGTTTATGTTGATTTTATTTATCGTACAGGTCATTCACACTCATAGGCACCGTCCTAATTGGCTAATGATCGTGGGATAAACGATGAGATTTTGTCGCACGACGAGATTAAATACACAAATATCTTTGAAGCGTATACTAATTGCAGCTCGCATGTCATCGCGCGAGCACAGGGCCCCAAGTCTGCTAACACAATCGATTCATAATCGAACAGCAGCCGCATAGTAACTGTCACTTGACGGATATTGTATGGGATATCTGTCAAAAGTGACAGTTACTATGCGGTTGCTGTTCGATTATGTAGCGATTGTGTTAGCAGACTTGGGGCCCAGGAATCTTTTTAATCGCGCGACAGAATCGTACGATCGTTAGCCATTTAGGACGACGCCGTAGAGCAGGGATTCCCAAAGTTATCGATAACGACCCCATGGGTCGATATCGGTAACCAGAGGTCGACAGAAACGAAAACTGATTTAGCGGTCGACGAGGTCTGAAAATCGACCCTTATTAATTAACACAAGTTCTTATTTGAAACGATAATTTATAGATCCACTGAAATTCAGTTATAGTTAAAAACACATTACTTACTGCCACAGATAAAAAAACGATTGTTCTCGTATTATCCTACCGAATTACAATGACAGCTGCGCGCGTGCTCTGCGTAAAGGCAACGAGCCTTTCTAATTTAGCCGTAAGAAGATATAAATTTGACAGATATATTGTTTCAGAGCCATGGATTCGTTCTTCAGTCTCTTCGACCCGTCGGAGGGTAATAAGAATACACATAACACTAAGATGAAACACCAACCTGATCAAGACACCGTTAAGAAAAAAACAGAAGGAGTAAAAGGTAGATAAGTGACGGCCAAGTTGGTAGAACGCTTGCCTCGGTAACGAGGATCGCAGTTTCAAACCCCGGCTCGCACCTCTCGGATTTCTGGATTGAATTGAATCTTTATCTACTTATTTGTTATTTTCTAGGAAGGCGTCGAGGCAAAAAGGCAGCCGGTAAAAATGAGACCCTACCCGAGGAGTCCTCTTTCCTCTGCGAACCGGATCTTAGTACAGAATTGCTGGTAAAAAATGTCAGCTACATAGAAAACTTCATTGAGATCAACAAGAAAGATGACGGTGAGTCAAAGGATAAATAAGTTGAAAAAAACTAATTTTACGGATTTTTTCGCGTTTATTTTATGTTTTTTACGTTTCCGAAGTTTCGGCCGTTTTACAGCAACCATGGTCACGGGTGGACTGAGGTGGTTGACGTCCTAGTGTCATAGTTTGAACCGGGGTACCCTCATATTTAATTGTTGTTTGCGGTCCGATCTACGCAGAAAGTGCTCACAGTGTCTTGAGGTCTTGCAATGGTGCGCTTGGTTTTGGATTTAATTATATTAATTACTGGATCCCAAGTCGGTGGTAGCACCCAGCCATCTTCCCTATTTAAATTAGGATGTTTTTTTTAAATTTCAATGGCCTCGCGTATCATCCTTGGTCGGAATCGGTGTTCTTTTGCGAGGATCTGTGGCTTATCAAATCTGATATAATGGCGGGTGCCAGAGAACTGGGGTGCTCTCGTATTTCCGATCTCCGCAGAAAGTGCTCACGGCTCAAATATGAGGGTACTCCAGTTTAAACTATGACACTAGGACGTCAAACACCTCAGTCCTCCCGTGACCATGGTCGCTGTAAAGCAGCCGAAACGTCGGGAACGTAAAAAACATAAAATAAACGCGATACAATCTGCAAAATCAGTTTTTTATTACAACGTGCAGTATTCGCGTGAATATAAGAAATCAACAAATACAACACTCTTTGAATTATATCGCCATATATTGTTATTTATTACACAGAATCAAAGTCAGACGACAACAAGCCGAAACGCCGCAACTCCAATCGTAAATGTCGCCGGAAAAAGTACAAAGTGTCGCCGTGCAAGGACATGCCGCCAGCGTCCGCGTGGCCGGACGCCGGCGTGAGCTGGAACAACCAAGCCAACGTGGCCAAGAATTGTGACGGCAATATTGGCAAGAACGTGAACGATTTGTCCAAGGGGTTCAACGATATCGGTGACGGGGACTTGGGTGAGCAGACTACACAATGCGTTTTTTTTTATTACATTATAGGCAAGTATTTGATCTCGATCTCACCTGATGGTAAGTGACGATGAGATCTACGATGGAGCATACTTGCCTAGAAGGTGCCTGTTCACTCTCGACTTGAAAACACCCAGATTGAAATCAAAAAACATGTCATGTTTTATGACATACTAGCTGTTACCCGCGACTTCGTCGGCTTGGTATACCGTTAGCAAAAGCCCGCTCGCGCGATCTGAGCCCGCGCCACCTTAACCAGTAATTATCTACTTAGAGCTAGTACTTTTTTTACCGGCTGCTAAAGACTGCCTAGCCATTCCTACATTGTTCTCGCACACCCATAACAATGTACAGCTCAAAAATGTAAAAGATCTTTTTAAAAAGAGCAACCATGGAGTTTCTTGCTCGTTCTTCTCCATAGGAACGGCATTCCGAACGCGTGGTAAAGTTGTAGCTTAGCATTTTATAACTGTTTTGACAATTCATAAGTACTGTACTTAATGGTTTACATGAATGAAATATATTCTGTTTATTTACAGGCAAGGACATTAAAGAGTATAAAACCAATGACTTCACAAACACAGATGAATACAATGTGATAGATAAATTAGAGAAAGTTATATTGAAAGACGACGTGTATCTGGCCGGTGACTTTACCACTAACGACTTGGAGAACGACTTCATATACAGCTCGGACGATATGGACGAATACATTGATGAGTCGTGAGTATTTGTTATGCAGCCTCTTGTTTTAAAGCCATCGATGTAGTGCGAACAGGGGGGATTTTTTTGATTAATTTTTCGCCCTTGCCTGCGTGTCCTTCATTTGATTTGTCTCTGTCTTTTTGCTTGACTGTCTTTCTGTTTGTCTATCTGGTTTACTGTTTGCCTGACCATTGTTATGTTTGTATGTCTGCCTGACTGTCTTTATATGTCTTTCTTTCTGTGTGTCTGAATGTATATCTGTTTGCCTCACCATTTTTGTGTTTGTATCTGTACCTTTCTGTTTGCTTGACTGTCTTTATGTTTTTCTTTCTATTTGTCTGTCTGTCTTTCTGATTGCCTGTTTGTCTTTGTGTTTGGCTGCCTGTGTTTCTGTTCGTGTCTATGTGCGATAGTAGCTCCAGATCGTATGAGCCAACTTCATGTCATACTAAATAGTCATTACTAATCATGTGTTTTTATAAAATTGATATTTGTAATGAATTGGTAAATTAATCAAAATTTTCTTTAAATATCGAGTTTATTAAAAACTTGAATGCAGTGATATTCTACGATGTTTGATATTTTTTTTACAGTACAACAGAGCCCGACGATTCAGGTGACGAAGTGTACGGCAGTCTGCCGCCAGAGCCCAGGTTCGGTAATGTCGAATACAAGTTACAACTGGTGTCGTTGTGCGAGCGGCGATTCCAACATTTGGTCACTCAGGTAAGTGGCAGAATTTAAGGGGGAAGCTCAGGGTCAGGGCGCGATATTCAAAATGTCAATGGTTTTTATTTTTTTACGAAAAATTTGGTCATCTTTACGATGTAATTTAGTGTTTTGCGATATTAGCATTCTGCATTGGATGTCTCGATGTATTAAGTTTGCTTATAAAAATACCTAAAGCGATACAATACCATAAAGTTAGTAAAAACCGCTACTTTTACGAACTTTATGGTGTTGTATCTATGGAGTCCAAAGCCTCCAGCTGATACTTAGCAGACCCATCCCAGAGATGGCTGCAGTATTCCAGTATTCCAGTTTTGGGGTCAAGTCACCTTCGTCCGTAGGAGAATTAAGTACCCTCGAGATACCCTACACGTGACCCTGGGTGGTGCCAACCAGGTGACAGCTCTACTGGTGGTAGGCTTCGGCCGTGGCTAGTCACCACCCACTGAACAAACCCATGTCGCCAAGCGGCCTAGCCGTGTTCCGGCATCATGTTCGGTGCTGCCATTCATGGATGGCGGGTCAGATCAGCTGCGCTGCATGTGCCTAGTGAATGTAGCGTCTCGATCTACTGCCGCCTTCCTACCTAGGCAAGTATGCTACATCGTAGATCTCATCACCACTTACCATCAGGTGAGATCGAGATCAAATACTTGCCTAAAAATAAAAAAAAATGCACATCCAAGTAGAAGCAATCATTCAAAGAATAAGTCATTTGTGGACCGATTTGGATGTTTTTTTTGTTGGTGTTGTGTCAGTTGAAGTGGCGGCTGCGGTCGGGCGGCGGCAGCGCCGTGTACGTGGTGGGCGTGCGCGACTGCGGCGCGCTGGTGGGGCTGCGGGCGCGCGCGCTGCGCGGCTCGCTGGTGTCGCTGCGGCGCATGGCGCAGGCGCTGGGCGCGGCGCTCACGCACGTCACCGCGCGCCGCGTCGCGCCGCACCGCGCCGTCGCCGAGGTCTACATCAGAAAGGTGAGCAGTGTCTCCAACCCTCTTTGTCAAAATTACGGTGTTGCCTGGTCTAAAAATACGGTAGATGGTGGAAAATTACGGCAGACCAGTGTTTGCAGCAAAAATACCCATGCAGTGGGGATGCGTAACGTAAAAAAAAAATGACCTTTTTTTTTTACGTTGCGCATCCCTGTTCTTCCAAACTGAAGCAGCAGAATTACTTTTTTTTTTTTTACGTTGCGCATCCCTGTTCGTCCAAACTGAAGCAGCAGAATTACTTTTTTTTTTTTTACGTTGCGCATCCCTGTTCGTCCAAACTGAAGCAGCAGAATGACCTTTTTTTTTTTACGTTACGCATCCCAATGCTAAATCAAGTGTTGTCATTATAGAAATAAGGACACGGACGAAATTACGGTAGAATGTGTCACCGTAATAACATGTCTACGGTAGGTGGTAGATTTAGAAAAAATACGGTAGATCTACCGTAATTACGGCATGGTTGGAGACACTGAAGGTGAGACAAAACAATATCTGCTAGCTCCATCTAGTGGCCTCGAGACTCGTACCTAAACGAACACTAGATGGCGCTAGCAAAACTTGTCAATGTCACTCTGATGCATAAGTCAAATCATACTACTTGTTCTGTGGATTACCATAAAAACTGTATTGTTCTGTGCTATATATAAAAAAGGTGATTCAATATAGACTAAAAAGACTCGGCAGCAAAGTCGCAACTGTAATTTTGGTCGTGTAATGCTAGATTAGTACGTAGACTATATTTTGTGTTAACATTTGGCCCAAAAGTGATTTGCGTCTTTTTTGTCGCATGCGACTGAAAAATCGCAACTTTGTTTTAGGTCGTATAATGCTAGATTAGTACGTGCACTATATTTTGTATTCAAATTTGGGCCTAAAGTGCCGTGCGATTATTATGTCGCATGCGACAAAAAAATCGCAAGTATATTTCTTGTATGTACAGTGCTTGTAAGCGATATTTATTTATACATTGTTGTTTACGCTAGCAAATCGCTTGCGACTAAAAAGTCGTGTACTTTTAGACCATACGATTGGGGCGACCGTCTGGCGATATTGATTTATTGAGTATTTTGTTTGCCATAGTTGCCAGACCCCAAACAGAGTGTAGAGCTGCGAGTGGCAGTGATGGGTGCCAACGAAGCTGGCAAGTCTACTCTCATTGGCGTTTTAACACAAGGTAAGTGACTATTATAGGCTGGCTGGCACTGAGACTTCATGTGAACAACAAAGTTATGACGACACTGAGACTTCAATGTAAATGAAGTATGACTGACACCGAGATAACGTGAACAAAACTGGGCTGACACTGAGATTCCAATGCAAACAAAGTAAGGCCGACACTGAGACTTCAATTCACTCCCCCCCCCCCCCCCCTTGTAAAACGTAAAGTCTTTACGCGACCGTTCTGAAGGGTTAAAACAATGTTACGTAACGCGTATTTCAAACCCCCCTCCCGCCCTGTTACGCATCGTAACGATTCAGAAGCCCCCCCCCACCCCCCCCCAAATTCGTTACGTAATACTTGAACGCTCCCTAAGGCCGACACTGAGACTTCAATGTGAACAAAGTAAGGCCAACATTGAGACTTCAATGTGAGTAAAGTTTAGCTGACATTCAGACGTCTTCTTCTTCTTCTTTCTTTACGAAATGAGATGCGATGAAATAAAATGGATATGAATACGGCCTCACCCACAACTTAGCGGGCATTTTGCACAATGTCAAGTAATTAATAGCAATAACACATTCAATAAATACACTTTATAAATAAAATAATGGATGTGACATGATGATGATGAAAATGGCGTCCCATTCAGACGTCAATGTTAGCAAAGTGAGGCTGACACTGAGACTTCGAGTTTGACCGACACTGGGAATAATGTGTACCAAGTTAGGCCGCTGTCGAAGTACTACAGTGTGTTATTTGTTGTTGTTCCAGGTGAACTCGACAACGGCAGAGGGAGCGCGCGTCTGAACATGTTCAGACATCTCCACGAGGTCAAAAGTGGTAGGACGTCGTCGCTGAGCCACGAGATACTGGGGTTCGATGCTCAGGTAGTACCTAAAAAAAAGTTAAGATAAATAAAATCGTAAATATATAATACATGTGTTTAGAAAACTTAGGTGACAATTTCTGAATTTCTATATACAAGTCGATGCGTCATTTTTCGAAATGTTGTCCGAATATCTATACAAATAACGAAATATTGACGGCCTGGTTGCCGCAGTGGTAGTGACTCTGCTCCGAGGGTCCCGGGTTCGAATCCCGGTAGGGACAAGCTTTGTGTGATGAGCACGAATGTTTGTATCCGAGTCATGGATGTTTAATATGTATATAAGTTTTATATACTGAGTTCGCCCTCAGTCCATTGTACGGCACACATAATACAAGCGTTGCTTAGTGTGGAACCGAAGAGTTGGTGTGTTCGTATGGCGATATATTATTTATATATTTATTAATTTTCAATCTGATACACGTATAAAATAACATTTTAAAAAGAAAATATTCTCATTCTCAAACAAATTTCAGGGTAATGTAGTCAACTATGGCTGTTCAGAACTGATGACAGCTGAACGTATCGGAGAGAGAAGTGCTAAGCTAGTCTCGTTTCTAGATTTAGCCGGGCATAGCAAGTATCAGAGGACAACACTACACGGGCTGACCGGATATTCCCCGCACTACGCCATGCTAGTGGTAAGTCAAATGACAAAAATGTTTATTATTAACATAACACAGGGTAACAACTTTGTGTAAAGGTTACTAGACCTGCTGCTAAAGTCTTATCAGCCGTTCCTACATTGTTCTCACACACCCATAACAATGTGCAGCTCAACAATGTAAAAGATCTTTTTAAAAAGACCAACCATGGAGTTTCTCGCGCGTTCTTCTCCATAGGAACGGCATTCCGAACGGGCGGTGAAGTTGTAGCTTAGCATTTTGTAACTTTTGACGATTCACAAGTACTGTATTTAATGGTCTACGTGAATAAAAAATATTCTGAATCGGATTCTGATTCTAGAAAAAAATAATTGTCAGTCTTGTATTGTTGCCGTCAGATATCAGCAACTGCTGGTATAACCTCAATAACCGAGGAGCACATAAGCTTGCTGACCGCTTTGGACTTGCCATTCTTCACTGTCATCAGCAAGTGCGAGCTGGCGGCGTCCGCTGTGCGTGAGCTCGTGAACAGGCTGGCTGAACTCCTGGCTCCAGCAGACAAGGTGAGACTACACAATAGTAGATAGATAGATATAGATAGATAGATAGATATAGATAGATAGATATAGATAGATAGATATAGATAGATAGATATAGATAGATAGATATAGATAGATAGATATAGATAGATAGATAGATATAGATAGATAGATAGATAGATATAGATGGATAGATATAGATAGATAGATAGATAGATAGTTGTTCCACCACATAAAATGAATACAAAATTACAAAATCTTAACTTATACGGAGAGTGTCACAATGGGCGGCCTTATCACCAATAGCGATCTCTACCAGCCAACCTTTGGATGGAGAGGATTTTAAAGACATTTTTACGACGGGGGTGTACTTAGTAATAGATACATACTTACATATACTTACATAAATACTCTACATCTATTACAAATAAATAAAATTGGAGTGTCTGTTTGTAATATTAAAATAACCGCTTTTTACTAAGTGCATTTGGATGTATACACGGTACATGTACCAAAACAATTTTTCTTACAATTTTTGTACGTCTGTCTGTTTGTTGCGGCTAATCTCTGAAATGGCTGGACCGATTTTGCCGGGACTTTCACTAGCAGATACTTAGCTGATGTAACAAGGAGTGACTTAGGCTACTTTTATTTTAGAAAAAAAAAATAGCATCTCACGAAAAAAAATGAAAACCAATGTTGCAGCGCAGCGCCTGATTAAGTTTGATAGCAACAACCTGCAATGCGTCCCGCGGGCTCAGAATGGGCGAGCAGGCTGTTGTCAACGGTTGTGTCTTTGTTAAATACCACGCGGACGAAGTCGCGGGCAACAGCTAGTTATTAGATACAGCTTTACAATCCATATCTTCTTCACAGAAACCTCTCCTGATCACTGACGAGAACTTGGCCAGGAACTGCGTGGCTCCACAGAAACTGATCCTGGACACCATTGATGATGACGCCAAGGAGAAGGACGAGTAAGCTAATAATATGGCCAGACGAACACACCAACTATGCGGTCCCACACTAAGCAACGCTTGTGTTATGGGTACCGTACAATGGACTGGGAGCGAACTCAGTATATAATACTTATATAGATGTTAAACATCCACGACTCGGGTACAAACATTCGTGTTTATCACACAGAGTTTGTCCCTACCACGGAGTACATACGGATAAAGATATGTCCTGGGCCCCAAGTCTGCTAACACAATCGATTCATAATCGAACAGCAACCGCATAGTAACTGTCACTTAACAGATATTGTATGGGATATCTGTCAAAAGTGACAGTTACTATGCGGTAGCTGTTCGATTATGAATCGATTGTGTTAGCAGACTTGCGGTTCCGGCGGTTTATGTCGGGATCTTGTATATATGTTGCGTGCTCCGAAAACTCTTATAGCGCGATTCAGGTTTGTCTGCAGCGCCATCTGTGTAGTTTGTGGCGCAGTTGAAGAGGTCGCTACGGTTGAAGTGATCGATACGCTACAAATTCATTGTGCCAATCGGTTCGTCGTAGGACATGCAATATTGTTTGTTGCAGAGGAGAAGCGGAGACGATCCCGGTGTTCCCGGTGAGTTGTGTGAAGGGCGGTGGGCTTAGCGCCCTCCACGCGTACCTTCTCGCTCTAACGCCGCCGCAGCCTGCGCCCGCGCATCGCCCCGATGACGTGAGTATTTGCTTACCATGAGTATGTTGCTCTATATGTATTATCCTCGTACTATATACGGGGTGTAACAAAAATGAGTTTTCACATGGTACATTTAAATAAAACCAATTTTACGGATTTTATCGCGTTTATTTTTTGTTCCAACTATGACACTAGGACGTCAACCACCTCAGTCCTCCCGCGACCATGGTTGCTGTAAAGCAGCCGAAACGTCGGGAACGTAAAAACTAAAAATAAACGCGATATAATCCGTAAAATTGGTTTAATTTAAATGTGTAGTATTCGCGTAAATATAAGAAATCAATATTTCACATGGTACGTTTCGAAATGTTGGAAAAAAAATGGTTTGATTGCATATTTTTGACAACCCTGCAGTGTCAAACGTAGGTATTTATTTCCCCACCACGCCCCGCTAGGGTTGTCATAAATTACAATGAAAATGTTTTAGTTTTTAGGTTTGTATTGTTTTTTTTTATAAAATTATTATTACTGTCCGACTTTGATTGAATTTGGTTAAATAGGTAGGTTATACTCTAGAATACAACCTCGCCATTTTGTGCCACCAGAGATCAGTACTCTGCTGGTAAAGCCACGGGTGAAAACTAGTTTTTTTTACTGTATATAGCATGTTCAATATATGAGGTTAATAGTGTAAAATATTTTAATCGATGAATCAGTAAGTAGTAGGGATCACGTTGATGTATACAATAATTCTATGAATGATGTTTGATTTTTGTTAAACAAGGCGACCCAGTAGCGTGTGGTCGTGCGCTCAGTACGGGGAGTCATTTTTAAATGTCTAATAATTTGATTTATTTGTTTGGGAATGTTATGTTTATAACCTACTGTTGGCGCTGTTCAAATATTTTACACTATTATTGTATACTAGCTGTTGCCCGCGACTTCGTCCGCGTGGTATTTAACAAAGACAACCGTTGACAACAGCCTGCTCGCCCACTCTGAGCCCGCGGGAACCATTGCAGGTGTTGCTATCAAACTTAATCAGGCGCTGCGCTGCAACATTGGTTTTCATTTTTTTTCGTGAGATCCTATTTTTTTTTTCTCAAAATAAAAGTAGCCTAAGTGACTCCTTGTTACATCAGCTATCTGCCAGTGAAAGTCCCGTCAAAATCGGTCCAGCCATTACAGAGATTAGCCGGAACAAACAGACAGACAGACAGACAGACAGACAGACAGACAGACAGACAGACGGACAGACAGACAAAAATTGTAAAAAATGTTGTTTCGGTATAGGTAACGTGTATACATCCAAATGCACTTAGTAAAAAGCGGTTATTTTATTATTACAAACAGACACTCCAATTTTATTTATATGTATAGATCTTACATAATGTTTGTACCACAGGACTCGGTTGAGTTTCAAATTGACGAGATATTCCACGTCGGGGACAATTGTGGGCCCGTGGTCGGCGGACTGTTGGTCAAAGGGCAGCTGCGTGAAGGAGATAGCGTTATTATTGGTGAGTCTACTCTTCTAACCATATTTTTTTTTAATAAATAAATAAATATCGCCATACGAACACTTCAACCATACGGTCCCACTTTAAGCTTAACGCTTGTGTTATGGGTACCGTACAATGGACTGAGGGCGAACTCAGTATATAATACTTATATACATATTAAACATCCATGACTCGGGTACAAACATTCGTGCTCATCACACAAAGCTTTGTCCCTACCAGGATTCGAACCCGGGACCCTCGGCGCAGAAAGCAGAGTCACTACCACTTTGCTAATCTGGCCGTCAAAGCTTAAGCTTCAAGAATCTCAAGGTTATTTGGACTTTAATGTCGGTTTGAGTCAAGGATATTTGGAACGCAAGGTCACTTGGAGTCCAAGGTCCAAGGTCGCTCAAGGTGGTGCTCCCGAATCTCATGGTCGCTTGGATATTGAGGTCGGTTTGGGGCAAGGTCATTCGGAACCAATGGTCACCAAACCTACATAATTCGGAATGAATGGTCACATAAGCTTCAAGAATCTCTAGGTCACTTGGACATTGGGGTCGGTTTGAGGCAAAGTAATTTAAAACCAACGATCAATTGGAACCCAAGGTCATATACAATTCAAGGTCAATTGGAACCAAAGGTCACTTCGAACCCAAGGCCATATACCATTCAAGGTCAATTGTGACCAAAGGTCACCAAACCTACATAATACGGAATCAATGGTCACATAAGTTTCAAGAATCTCTAGGTCGCTTGGACATTGAGGTCGGTTTGAGTCCAAGGATATTTGGAACGCAAGGTCACTTGGAGTCCATGGTCGCTCAAGGCGGTACTCCCGAATCTCATGGTCGCTTGGACATTGAGGTCGGTTTGAGGCAAGGTCATTTGGAACGCAAGGTCACTTGGACTCCAAGGTCGCTCAAGGCGGTACTCCCGGCAGGTCCGCTGGAGGACGGGTCGTTCGTGCCGAGCCTGGTGCGAAGCATCTACCGCAACCGCGTGAGCTGCGGCGCCGTGCGCGCCGGCCACTGCGCCAGCGTGGGGCTGGCGGCCTCCCCCGCGCCCGCCCCGCGCCCCGGCTCCGTGCTGCTGGCGGCTGCTGGGGCGGGGGCGGGGGCGGGGGCCGGGGCGGGCAGGCCGACCTTCGGCGGCTGTCCGCCGGGACGCTGCGTGGCCAGGGACGAGGTCACTACATCTGTACGTATAGCTCCCTTTTTCCAGTTGTAGAAGTTATCTGTTGGTTCAATCGTCAATGAAAAACTACTGTCGTGTATTTAAATAAAACTAATTTGTGGGAGGCTGTGGCTCCCAAGTCTTGAAGGTGCGTCGTAAGTGAAACGTGTCCAGAGAGAAATACCAATAATTTATTAAACAAAAAACATATATACATTTAAAAGTTGAGGGTCACAACTAGTAGAGGATTAACACAGTGATAAAAAATACAAGAGCGAATCAAAATAAATCTTCTATACATATAAATAGAATTGGAGTGTCTGTTTGTAATATTAAAATAACCGCTTTTTACTAAGTGCATTTGGATGTATACACGGTACCTATACCGAAACAACATTTTTTACAATTTTTGTCTGTCTGTCTGTCTGTTTGTTCCGGCTAATCTCTGAAATGGCTGGACCGATTTTGACGGGACTTTCACTGGCAGATAGCTGATGTAACAAGGAGTAACTTAGGCTACTTTTATTTTAGAAAAAAAAATAGGATCTCACGGAAAAAAATTAAAACCAATGTTGCAGCGCAGCGCCTGATTAAGTTTGATAGCAACAATCTGCAATGCGTCCCGCGGGCTCAGAATGGGCGAGCAGGCTGTTGTCAACGGTTGTCTTTGTTAAATACCACGCGGACGAAGTCGCGGGCAACAGCTAGTAATATAAATAACTAGATGCGCCCTGGCGGTGTTACCCGCGCAAAAAATCATGTCGATCCCTTGCGCTATAAAAAATTAAAACAAATCTATCCCACGGGAACCGTACATTTTACCGGGATAAAAAGTAGCCTATGTGCTATTCCAGACTATAATCTATCTCTGTGCTAAATTTCATCCAGATCCGTTCAGCCGTTCTGGCGTGATTGAGTAACAAACATCCATCCATCCATCAAACAAAACTTTCACATTTATAATATTAGTATAGATTAAATCTTATGGGTCACAGATAGTAGGGTATAAAGACAGTGGTAAGAAACAATAGTGTAGCGAGGTAGGTACGCTACAATTTTTTTGGATTTTTATCGCGTTTATATTTTGATTTTACGTTCCCGACGTGTCGGCTGCTTTACAGCGACCATAGTCACGGGAGGACTGAGGTGGTGAGGCTGTAAAGCAGCCGAAACGTCGGGAACGTGAAATCAAAATATAAACGCGATAAAAATCCAAAAAAAATTGTTTTATTTCAATGTGTAGTATTCGCGTAAATATACTATAGTCTATTTAAATAAAAACATTTATTTTAAACTTTTTTATTTTGGCTGTTAATCGTGGGTTCAACTAATCAGCTGACCAGCCAAAAGTTGACAGATTTGTGAGTACTATAATCTATCTCTGTGCCAAATCTCATCCGGATCCGTTCAGACGTTCTGGCGTGATTGAGTAACAAACATCCATCGATCCAAACTTTCACATTTATAACATTACTGGGATTTCAAAACGACCTCCCCCAACAGGTGACGGAATTAATAAAAGCATCAGAGCAGAATCTGTGCGATAAAACCAAACATCGCAAGAACGTGCGTCGGAAAAACAAGAATCTGCTTCAAGACCTGGCCAACGTGGAGGACAGCCTGGCGAAGAGTTCTGACGAGGATGAGCTCCGGAACACGTACAGTGAGGGCGACTGCGTGTGCGCTGATAGACTCCTGCTCGAGGACCCGGACGACCCGCGAGGCTGCATGTACTTCCAGGTGAGATGACCTTCGTGACCTCTGCTCAAAAATGTAAAAGATCTTTTTTAAAAAAAAAAGAGCAACCATGGAGTTTCTCGCCCGTTCTTCTCCATAGGAACGGCATTCCGAACGAGCGGTGAAGTTGTAGCTTAGCATTTTGTAACTTTTGACGATTCATAAGTACGGGGCCCCAAGTCTGCTAACACAATCGATTCTTAATCGAACAGCAACCGCATAGTAGCCGTCACTTTTGACAGATATCCCGTACAATATCTGTCAAAAGTGACAGTTACTATGCGGTTGCTATTCGATTATGAATCGATTGTGTTAGCAGACTTTGGGGGCCTGTACTTAAAGGTCTATGTGAATAAAACTTTCACATTTATAATATTAGTGTGATTAAACATCCACGACTCGGGTACAAACATTCGTGCTGATCAGTCAAGGTTTGCCCGTATTGGGGTTCGCCACCAGAAACTGAGCTAGTCGTGTTGCTTTGACCCTGACCCCGAGGTCACTTAAGTCGAGGTCACTTAAGTCGAGGTCACTTAAGTCGAGGTCACTTAAGTCGAGGTCACTTAAGTCGAGGTCACTTAAGTCAAGGTCAACTTTATTTTTTTCTGTCCTCAGGCTTCGGTACAAGTATTGAGGCACTCCACCGCAATATATCCCGGCTTTCAGTGTACAGTGCATGTCGGGAATGTACGTCAGACCGCCATTATAGAGGTAAGAATTATCTTGAATACTTTTTTTATAACATTACTAGATGACCCGCTGTACTTCGTATCACCTGTCCTAACGACATTAAAACTCTCCCTTCGTCTGACGTTCGGCAGACCAACTGACAGTAAGAAAAAATAAAGCACAATAAAGACTTATTTTTCGTCCTCGCAACTTTTCCATATTTTCTCACTGTGTAAACCTTCCCTGGACTCCGGCAGACATTCCAAGACCAAAATGAGCTAAATCGGCCCAGCCGTTCTCGAGTTTTAGCGAGACATACGAAAACCAATAAAATTGATTTTTATTATATAGATAGGGCAAGTATTTGATCTCGATCTCACCTGATGGTAAGTGACGATGAGATCTGCGATGGAGCATACTTGCCTAGAAGGTACCTGTTCACTCTCGATTGAAAACACCCAGATATTTTGTTTCGGGAATGTGACCTTTATAGCCTAGCGATGGACCCCTTAAAATATTTTACACTATTATTGTTAAAACGTTATGTACATCTTAATATATATAAATTACGTGTCACGGTGTTTGCCCGCTATGAACTCCTAAACTACTGAACCGATTTTAATAAAATTTTGCACACTGTGTGCAGTTTTATCCAACTTGAAAGATAGGATAGTTTATATCTCAATTTATAATCGAATATAAAAATATTTCCTAGAAATTATGTATATGGCAAAAGAACGTTTGCCGGGTCAGCTAGTAAGATATATTATTCATCTGCAAAGATGAGTCCTCATATTGAAGGAGATTTTGCCCGGGATATACTTCTGCCTACCCCTTTGGGTATAACAGGCGTGATACTGGGGTCGAGTCACCTTCGTCCGTAGGAGAATTAAGTACCCTCGAGATACCCTACACGTGACCCTGGGTGGTGCCAACCAGGTGACAACTCTACTGGTGGTAGGCTTCGGCCGTGGTTAGTCACCACCCACTGAACAAAGCCATGTCGCCAAGCGGCCTAGCCGTGTTCCGGCATGATGTTCGGTGTTGCCATTCATGGATGGCGGGTCAGATCAGCTGCGCTGCATGTGCCTAGTGAATGTAGCGTCTCGATCTACTGCCGCCTTCCTACCTAGGCAAGTATGCTCCATCGTAGATCTCATCGTCACTTACCATCAGGTGAGATCGAGATCAAATACTTGCCTATAATGTATAAAAAAAAAATGATGCTAGTGTTATTCTAACAATTGACACGATTTCAGGGTATAATGTCTCGCAATAGTCTCCTGAGAGCCGACGAGACCGCCCCAGTGTTGTTCCGGTTCGTGAGATGCCCAGAATACCTTGTCCGGGGCAGACGACTGCTGTTCACTGCTGGGCTTGGTACCAGGTGTGTATATATAATAATAATAATAATTAATAAGGCAGGTGTCCACAACCCTTCCCATATTCCCATCCAATCCTCAATCCATAGTCCCAATTATCTTTCCATATTCCTGCAATAGTTCCTCCGCCTGCTGAGGTCGATTCGCTGTTGATGCTATCATTGTCAGCAGTTGACCCCAGCAGGTGGCTAACATAACATTTAAATTCTCAAAAAGGGCCTCTACGTGGTGGACCCATGTCCCCGCGCAGGCCTTCCAAAGATCCTGGTATAGCCCGGTAAAATGTATGGTTGCCGTGGGATAAATTTGTTTAAATTTTTCATAGCGCAAAGGATCGACATGAATTTTTGCGCGGGTAACACCGCAGGGCGCAGCTAGTATATATATATATATATATTACTAATAATGTTTTTCTTTCTTCGCAGAGGCATCGGTCGGATCACACAAATATTCCCTTACGTACGTTGAAGTTTATTCAAGTAATTTTTTTTGGTACAAATCGGTACGCGCATAATGATTATGCCATAACTTTTCTGTAATTATAATAATGATTCGTGCCCCACTGTTGGGCACGGCCCTCCCCTCAGAGCGAGGGGGATAAAGGCCATATTCGACGAGCAATTGCATTGTGATTGTCTGATTTGTAAATTACTAGTAGTATTTGACAACCCTAATGGCAGACTTGATAGTGACCCTGCTTTCTATACCGAGTGTTCTGGGTTTGATTCCGGTTGGGACAACATTTTGTGTGCGATTATATTGTGCCCAAGTCTGTCATAATATCGTCAGACGAACACACCAACTATACGGTCCCACACTAAGCAACGCTTGTGTTATGGGTACCGTACAATGGACTGAGGGCGAACTCAGTATATAATACTTATATACATATTAGACATCCATGACTCGGGTACAAACATTCGTGACCATCACACGAAGTTTGTCAATACCAGGATTCGAACCCGGCTCTACTGTTATAGTAAGCATGGCCACTACTCACTGCGCTAAACAGGTCGTCATAGAGCAAGTGTGTTTTTTTTTAATTTAGTATTTTATATCCCCTGGGCACGGACCTCCCCTCAATGCGAGGGGGATGAGGCCATGGTCCACCGCGGTCGCCAGGGTTGGCGGATGTAGTGTTTTTTTTAATTGTTATTATGTATAAGTACAATTTTGCGCTTTAATAACGATCCTTCAAAAGATTACTATGTAAGACATCGAAATAAAACAAATATTACAGATTTTATCGCGTTTATTTTATGTTTTTACGTTTCCGACGTTTCGGCTGCTTTACAGCAACCATGGTCGCGGGAGGACTGAGGTGGTTGACGTCCTAGTGTCATAGTTAGAACCGGGGTACCCTCATATTTAGTTTTTGTGTTTTCAAACACCTCAGTCCTCCCGCGACCGTGGTCGCTGTAAAGCAGCCGAAACGTCGGGAACGTAAAAACATAAAATAAACGCGATAGAATCTGCAAAATTAGTTTTCTTTCAATTTGCGGACATGTTATTCAATTCAAAATTCTAGTACTTAATCTTAGGATTTACTTTCGCAACTACTTATTATTACTTTCATTTATACGAGGTGTAACAAAAATAGTGTAAAATATTGTAGCAGATGAATCAGTAAGTTGTATCACGTTGATGTATAAAATAATTGTGTAAATGATGTTTGATTTCTTTTAAACAAGGCGACCCAGTAGCGTGTGGTCGCGCGCTCAGTACAGGCAGTCATTTTTTAAATGTCTAATAATTTGATTTATTTGTTTGGGAATGTTATCTTTATAACCTACTGTTGGCTACGTTAAAATATTTTACACTATTATTGTTACACTTTGTATAAATAAATAGTAAATTTGGAGTTTGTGACACTTGGACACATAAAGAAATGTTTATGTGATTTTTCTAGTACCTAACTAATTATAGTTCACATCGATCATATGTTACTACGACGCACTTAAAATAAATAGATCATTTGGAAAATTATGTTTTTTATTTACGCTAAATCCTACCCTGCTTTCTTTACCGTGGCTCCTGGGTTCGAAGCCCAGTGTTTTTAATGTCTTTTTTAATGTCCACTGCTGAGCACGGGCCTCCCCTCAATGCGAGGGGGATTAGGCCATAGTCCACCATGCTGGCCCAGTGCGGGTTGGCGGACTTCACACATCTTTCGAGGGGTTCTCTCAGATATGCACCATTTTCATTCACCGTTAAGCAAGTGATAACCGTGGTTGAAAATGAGATTCGCACATGAAATCAGAAATCCCAGAGGTGCGAATCGGGGTTTGAACCTGCGATCCTCGTTACCGAGGCAAGCGTGCTACCAACTTGGCTATCACTGCTATTAGGGGCGAAGTCCGGAAGCCGAGTCCACCGTTTGTTCGCGCATCAATGGAAAACGACTGTACATGTTTTGATGAAATTTGGATGATTAGATAGTAAAGCAATCCCTCGCACGAAGAGATAATACAGATATGGAGTGTAGAGAACAACATATTGAAGCGCAAAAAACCAAGCCGTTCTGTATAGCACGCGCGAATTCGAGCGCACGTAAGGACGAAAGTCGCGTGTGCTACACAAATCGGCATGGTTTTGGCGATACTTCGTCTATATGTTTTTTTTATTTTGGTTTACGGCCCTGGTGCCAGCCCTTTGGTCTATATCAATAGTTTAACACTTCAGTTTTTCTCTATATAAGTATTGTTTTGTGGTGCTGCCAACATGAAAGGCAAAGGATAAAATTATTTTCTGAGTGGTAAGTAATATGTATTTATTTGAATCTTTCAGGAAGATTGGTCGACGCAACCGGCGACCCAAGGGCTGGGTATTTCCTCGCTCAACGCGTAGCTTTGGCTATTCAGCGAGGAAATGCGGCCAGCATCTTGGGCACGCTACCGCTAGGGCCAAGTTATTTACACTTTTTGTAAATATTAAGTAGCTTTTCTATACTCTTTTTAATTTGGTGGACAATAATCTGTGAAAAATGCTCTATACATAATGTTCCCTATGGGTTTCTTTCTCTTCTCTATGGTGCCTCCTTGCATCGTTTGTTTTGAAAAGTGTTCTGAGTATTTAATTGAAGCATATATAAATCTCAAGAGGTCTATAATTTCCTCCCCAGGGCTCATGGTATATTTACCATTTGGTTGAAGACGTATATACTCGTATTATTAAGTGAACATGCGAGTTTTGAAAATATACTGTAAGACTCAAGGCCATCGCGATATCATTATATAAAGTTTTGAATATATTTGCCGGCTGATAACAAAGTCACTTTTGTGCTTATCATCGTCCTATTATCATCGTCCTATTGTCAATCAATGATGGACCCTTATAGGTATTTATTCAGATGTTCGGTTGATATTTATACATTGGGGATTTCAAAATAAAACTCAATAAGTAATTCATAAAATATTTTTGTATATAATTATAGTTCGTTCATTGGTTTATATGACTAGCATTTACTCGCGGCGTGCCTCGCGTGGGCTCCTGAATGACTGCTTCCGCCGGTCGCCTCCTGCGTTGTATATAGCTTGGATATTTTTCGGGGTTTTAGCGGTAGCGAAAAATGGAGGATCTTCCAGTCAGGCGGGTGGTATGGCTGGCGGGGCGGCTGCTATGCCCCGACGGTTATTGTCGGGATCTTGTATATATGTTACGTGCTCCGAAAACTCTCATAGCGCGTTGCAGGATTGTGTGGAGATTCGTCAATTGTTCTAAATGTCGTGTGCAGCGCCATCTGTGTAGTTTGTGGCGCAGTTGAAGAGGTCGTTTTTTGATTGGAGCGATTGGAGCGAACCTTATGATTGATTGGAGCGATTTAAAAAAAGAATAATTTTACTATTATTATTTTACACGATACCTGAGTGCTATAGACTATGTTTTATCGAAGTACCGCGGAGGGCAGCCACGAGCAGAATCTAGTATGTTAAATAAAAGTATACTTTGCCTTTATACAAATATGCAATCAAATCCGTTGTGTAGTTTTTGGGGTGACTTTCAAACATCCAAACTAAACGCTTCCGTTTAATAGTTCCACTCCTCGTGTCCATAGATGGCGCTGTATTTAAAAATCTATATAAAAGCACTTACTGTTCGTTCTCGATAGATGTCGCACAACCATTATCGACGACGATGAAACAAATATGGTGGTTCTGAATACAAATCTAACACGCGCAAGTAAAATTCACATGCATCAGTATAAGTTATCGTTGTTAGAACTGACAAACACACATTTGCATTTATTCGTAAGGACCCAAGGATTGATTTGCAACACATCTGTCCACACTTTTAACATTTTATATTGTCTAATTAGTTGTACAAACAAAGTATACATTAGTTCTACTGGGTCTTGCCGAATAATTATACGAAGCTGATCTCCGATTGGTCTTTGTGATATGACGGCATCTTCTGGAACAGCGATTGGTCGAGTTAGAGGCCTATAAATGATTAGGTTTCGTTAGAAGAGGTATCATTTCGAATAATGTTTGTCTTTGTGATATTACTCTTAGCTGTTAGCAGTGCGATAGGTGAGTACCTTAGTGCTTTGAACAGCATGCTTAGCTGGTGGTCCCTATCATTCTAGCATCTACGACCCTCTTCGCAGGCAGTCAGAAGCCTGATCTGTCACCTGTGACCAGCGGGGTTATTTTAAACCATTCAAAATCGATATCGGAAACGGTTAAGCGGAAAAGGGAAGATCTTCCAGCCAGGCGGGTGGTATGGCTGGCGGGGCGGCCGCTATGCCCCGACGGATATTGTCGGGATCTTGTATATATGTTACTTACTCCGAAAACTCTTATAGCGCGATTCAGGATTGTGACGTCAATTGTCTATTGTTCTGAATGCGTCTGCCAGTGCCATCTGCGTAGCTTGCGGTGCTGTTGAAGTTGTCGCTACAACAGAATCGAAAACTTCCGAACTGGATTTCCGCAATCGCTATTAAAATTTCCGAAATCGATTATCTTCGATGTATCTTGATGACAATACCAAATGTTTTTTTTTTTTCAAAAAGTTTCCGTCGGAGAGCGCGTCGGGAGCGACGTCAACATCGGAAAGTTTCAAACCCGTTTCCGATGTCGATTCCGATTGAGTTAAAATAACCCTGCAGGTCCACGGTGGTCCCGCTAGTTGTGTCTGGAGGCAGTCGACAGTCGCTCCGAGAATATCCAGAATATCCAAAGTCCATTGTACGGTACCCATAATAAAAGCGTTGCTTAGTTCGGGACCGTACGGTTGGCCGGTTTACTTGGCGATTTTTTTATTTATTCAACACGATATATCCACACACACGTTTTATCTTTTCAGCTGGTTATGATCCCGACACGGATAATATTTACTACTTGTTCACAAGGTGAGACGATGTCTTATTAATAACTAGCTGTTACCCGCTTCTAAGTCCGCGTGGTATTTAACAAACAAGTTTTTCTAAAATAAAAGCCTAGGTTACTCCTTGTTACATCACCTATCTCCCAGTGAAAGTCCCGTCAAAATCGGTCCAGCCATTTCAGAGATTAGCCGAAACAAACAGACAGACAGACAAAAATTTTATAAATGGTTGTTTTGGTATATGTACCGTGTATACATCCAAATGCACTTAGTAAAAAGCGGTTATTTTAATATTACAAACAGACACTCCAATTTTATTTACTTGTAGAGATTACTAGCTGTTACCCGCGACTTCGGCCGCGTGGTATTTAACAAAAAAGCTTTTCTAAAATAAAAGTACCTAGCCTAAGTTATTCCTTGTTACATCAGCTATATTTTTGAAGTTGACAATCGACTACAAAATAGAACCATGGCGGTTGTAACATAAGGTTATTTTTTCAGGGCTAGCACCACAACCAACCAGACGTTGATACATGGAAACTCATCACAAGTCCTGGCGACCAAGTTTGACCCCAGCAAGAAAACTGTTGTCACTATCCACGGATGGCTGAACTCGGAGACATCTTCAATAAATACAGAGCTGGTACCAGGTTCGTGAAAAATCGGATTGTCTTTTAGAGATTGACCTGTAATTCAAAAAATATTGTGTTAGATTTTTCTCAAAAATTATCTCCATTTCAGTTCTCTTAACTGCGGAGGACATCAATTTGATCATCGTAGATTGGAGTGCCGGAGCATATAATATACTTTATCCTGTAGGACTGAAGAATACTATTAAATCGGGAAAGAAAATGTTATCATTTAAAACCGCTGACCTCTACATCAAGTGCGAGATTATTCGTAAGCTAACCGTATATTTTATAGTCAACCGTATTTAGACATTTTGTATGAAGAATTGAAAGTTTTAAATACCGTCCGCTAGAGGCGCTTTTCAATTCTCCACACAAAATGTCTAAATACAGTAGACTATAAAGTATACAGTTAGTTTGCACATGACGCGCTGCAGGCTCAACCAATTCATCTGGGCCCCAAGTCTGCTAACACAGTCGTTTCATAATCGAACAGCAACCGCATAGTAACTGTCACTTTTGACAGATATTGTATGGGATATCTGTCAAAAGTGACAGTTACTATGCGGTTGCTGTTCGATTATGAAACGATTGTGTTAGCAGGCTTGGGGTCTGGCCATCTGACCTGTAGTACTACTGGACTGGCGATAGGCACCGTTGTTTTGTGCCTACTTATTTGCTTATCGTCATTTTGGCGGTGATGGTAGTGGTCAAACTCCAATAAATATCGAATTATTTGTTTATTATCTGACAGATACATAATAATCTATTAGTTCGATAAGATTGTAACAGATGGCGGTATTAGGAAATTAGTTGACTGGATTGAGTAAGTATCCAATAGATGGCGCTATGTTAATATGATATATAAAATAAAGTCATGTTAGATACACCCACAGATATATTAGAGGATACACCATTTATAACTCAAAAACGGAAGGGCGAATTTTTAGGATCTTTGATTATTTAAATTTGTACCGGCCCCGAATAGCAGAATAACTATTAAAACATGGAGAAAATCACCAAAAATTATAGAACCAAAGATAAAATATGCCACGAATATCATAAATGTGAATGTTTAGATGGATGGATGTTGGTTACTCAATTACGCCAGAACGGCTGAACTGATCTGCATGAAATTTGGCACAGAGATTGATTATAGTCTTAGACTTTTTATCCCGGCAAAATGTAACGCGGGTAACACCGCGGGGCGCAGCTAGTTTTCTCATACATTTCATTCCGGGGCGATACGAAGTTCGCCGGGACAGCTAGTTAATCTATATGTTCTTTCAGCCCCAGCAGTGGCCACCTTCCTGACTTGGCTCAACAATGTCACTGGGGCCGATGTCTCCCAGTACCATATAGTGGGGCACAGCTTGGGTGCACACCAAGCCGCTCTCGTCGGGAGAGCCTTGGGGGGTGAAGTGGCTCATATAACAGGTGGGTAATCACCCACTTCCATGTGGGTTAGGGAGCGTTCAAGTATTACGGAACGCAATTTTTGGAGATTTTTGACCCCCCCCCCCCCCCCCCCCCCCCTAGTAAAACGTAAAGTCTCTACGCGATCGTTCTGAAGGGTTAAAACAATGTTACGTAACGCGTAGTTCAAACCCCACCCTCCCCCTTCCGCCCCTGTAACGCATCGTAACGTTTCAGAAGACCCCCCCCCCCCCCCAAATTCGTTACGTAATACTTGAACGTTCCCTTACGGGTTTGAGTAAAACAGTAATCTTTTACTTGGCCTGTGGATGTCGTTGAAGGCGTCAAGGAATTATCTCTATGCAGCATATAATAGGGACTTCATGATTACGTCAAATAGCCCACATCTTTTACAACAGGGATTCCCAAAGTGGTTGATATCAACCCCTTGGGATCGATATTGGTTTCCCAGGGGTCGGTCGGTTGCCACAGTAGTATGCCAAGTGCGATCCTGTGGCGCCCCGCTCAAAGGCGGTGAAGGCGGACCGTGGGGTTTTAGTGGGTATACCGGCACTCTGCCGGGGAGTCCCACGCATCCCCTCCTGCCCGGGGGGACGAGGATGCGTAATTGCATTTCCCCACGTAAAAGAAAAGGGTTCGGTCGGTTACCATTTTAAGACGTCTCAAGTCTCAAATTTGCCAGTGCCAGGAACGCAAGTGTCTTATCAACTCTGTAGGTCTTTCAATCTTGAACATTTCAATGTCCACAGGCTTGGACCCAGCGGGCCCAGGGTTCGGAAACGAGGACATCACCTTTCAATCCGACGATGCCATTTATACAGAAGTCTTTCACACAAATGGTGGTCTCCTGGGCTATGGCAAGCCGCTAGGCCAAGTCGACTTCTACTTTAATGGGGGGACGAACCAGCCGGGGTGTTTCATCAATATCAACTGTGACCACGGCAGGTAGGTGTTGGTAGAATTTGTAAACGATCCACAGAGCACGGCGGGGGAGAAGGAGAAGGCGCTATGCGCATCTTCTGCCCCCGCCGTAAGAGGAGGGACGTCGATGGGGACTTGGGCAGGGGGTCGGGGACCACCTGCCCACACAAAGTCCCTCGACGAAGGGTGCCTGTTGCCAATAGGGACCCCTCCTAATGTCTGCGGCCTGGGGTCAACACCCGGACGGCCGCCGGGGCGCCACAGTAGTATGCCACGTGCGATCCTGTGGCGCCCCACTCAAAGGCGGACCGTGGGGTTTTAACCACACCGTCACCCCCGTGGTATCCATGAGGATTTCCCCACGTAATTTTAAAAAAAAAGTTAAATTATACACCAACCCATGCGGTCCAACTAAATAGTTGAACCTAATTGGCAGTACTATGACTCTTCCATGTGGCGTCTTGTTTCATGTGATAAAAAGGGACAGCGATAGCTGCTCGAAAATGGATCTATTTTTTAGCCGGTTGCCAACGTGAAACATAGAGAAATGTTTATGGTGGAAAGTTTTAGAATGTTTTATTACTTACAGATCATATTTATACCTCGCCGAGTCCATAGAATCTGGTGGGTTCACCGCCACCAGGTGCTCGTCATATGATGATGCCAAGTCATCTGAATGTAACCTCAATGACACTATAATATTAGGTGGAATGAAACCAAAGACTGGGTGAGTTTTATAACAATGACAATCTCACCAGACGAACACACCAACTGTACGGTCCCAAGCAAAGCAACGCTTGTATTATGGGTACCGCACAATGGACTGGGGGCGATTCCAATAAAATTACTTATACAGATGATACAGAATGGGTATACAAACATTTGAATCTGCGCCTTTTTAGTTCATTTGTAATCATTATGTTTTATCTCTCGCCTGCGGCTCCTAGTTTTTGGATAAAATGCCTTACTTTATAAACTTGTTATACAATATACTATTCTACCCAACATAATGGCAATTATGATTTTTATGAGCAAATTAAAAATTATTACATTGAAATTCTTAGTATCCCCTTTCTGAATCATCCTGTATATATGTTGAGGTATCTGGTAAACTCTGTTACCGTGCTTCAGGCCCGAGTTAAAGTTATATTTAGCGCAATCTGTGTTCGGCGCGGTGAACATGTTTCTTGTAGCGAGATTATAGATGTCGCTACTATATTCATACATTGGATCAATAAACGGTTCTTACTTTTAAATTATATCAAAGGATATGTCACCTGGAAGTGTGCTGGGCTTATTACATGTGGGCTCACAAAAAATTGGGGGGAAAAATCAAAGGAACAGCCTGTCAGACGTGGTACATGCCAGCAAGTGGTGTAGGCTGGCTCCTGGGGCTGGATGGGTGAGTCCTCAGGGTCTTCAGCCACAACATCACACGAGAGCGCTCACCAGGTTTCATACAATCACGAGAGGAGTATGCTTCACGAGATTCGGGTTAATCAGGTCTTGAACCCCGTTTGGAAAGTCCGAGCCATGCGTCAGTCTGAGCAGGACACAAAAACGTAACGTCACACGGGGGATGGAAAGAGACGGCACTAATAAGTAACAGACCACGTGAGGATAGATAGAAATCGTCTGACAGAACGTTGTTCCTTCTACCCACAAACAATATTATACGCTAAACATGATAATACTTATAAAAATAACCACGGGAGAAAGCGCAGCACACCTCTCTACACCCCTGAGCCGCTCGCGCCAGTGTTGCCCCTTACCGTCTTCTATGACGGCCTTTTTAAGGGGCCCACCTCAAGAGCGGCGAGTCGCCACCTGCCAATAGTAATTAGATAAAAGCTGATTACGGCAGGTGTCCGCAACCCTTCCAATATTCCCATCCCATGCCCATCCAATCATCAATCCATAGTCCCAATTATCTTTCCATATTCCTGCAATAGTTCCTCCGCCTGCTGAGGTCAATTCGCTGTTTATGCTATCATTGTCAGCAGTTGACCCCAGCAGGTGGCTAACATAACATTACAATTCTCTAAAAGGGCCTCTACGTGTTGGACCCATGTCGCCGCGCAAGCCTTCCAAAGATCCGGGTATAGCCCGTGTGGAGAGAGACATAGTAATAATACCTTATAATAATGATTTTGTCTTTTCAGAATTACAGGAATATACCATGTGGAAACCAATTCGAAGTCGCCATTTTCTATGTCTTTAATGTAGATACTATACTAAAACTGTTTTACAATAATAATAAAAACTTATTTATTTGCAAGTAACATAATAAATTAAATAATAATATCGCCAGACGAAGACATCAACAGTACTGTCCCACACTAAGCAACGCTTGTATTATGTGTACCGTACAATGGACTGAGGGCGAACCCAGTATATGGTAATACTTATATAGATATTAAACATCCATGACCCGGGTACAAACATTCGTGCTCATCACACTTAGTTTATCCCTACCGCGATCGATCCCAGGACCCTCGGCGCGGCAGCAGAGTCACTACCAACTGCGCTAATCAGGTCGTCAAATAGCATCAATAATTATGAGTTGCCTCATGTTTTACCCACGCTGGCTGCTTGATGCCACCCGTTTGTAAATAAATAAATTGTAATAACACAAATAATTATTTTATTTATGTACCCCCAAGCCCAGACTCGTTAGAATATTCAGATAGCACACAGCGTACACTACAAACGAAGCCTACTCCTTTTTTCTTAACGAAATGAGATGCGATGAAATAAAATGGATATGAATGGCCTCACACACAACTTAGCGGGTGTTTTGCATATGTCAAGTAATTAATAGCAATAACCGGACGAACTTCGTACCGCCTCGGAATAAAATGTATGAGAAAATGAATTTATTGGTATTCTATGAAAAATTTAAACAAATCTATCCCACGGGAACCATACACTTTAGCGGGATAAAAAGTAGCCCATGTGCTATTCCAGACTATAATGTATCTCTGTGCCAAATTTCATCCAGACCCGTTAAGCCGTTCTGGCCTGAAAGAGTAACAAACATCCATCCATCCAAACTTTCACATTTATAATATTAGTATAGATTATGAGCTCGTTGCAGTCTGCACATTCATAGCATCTTGCTATGAATGTGCAGACTGCAACAACTGTACAAACAAACTCTGTTTAATTAAGTGTCAAATTGATGGATGTTTGCTTTACGGCTATGGTAGAAATGCTATGATATCATTGTTTTTTTCAGGTGCACGGGGATATACTTCCTCAAAACCAACTCAGACTCACCATACTCTGATTAATAATAGAAGTGGGTACTTGGATTTATGAAACCCTATGTCATTTTCTGACCCCTAAACTACCACTACCTATGCAAAAAATCATGTCGACCCTTTGCTCAATGAAAAATTAAAACAGATCTATTCCACAGGAACCATACATTTTACCGGGATAAATGTAGCCTATGTGCTATTCCAGACTATAATCTATCTCTGTGCCAAATTTCATCCAGACCCGTTAAGCCGTTCTGGCCTGAAAGATTAACAAACATCCATCCATCCAAACTTTCACTTTTATAGTATTAGTGAGATACTGCCAATAAATAAATAAATTAAACACTGGTGTTCATTGTTTTATTTGTATATACTCTTATGCCTACTACCGTACCATTTGTAAAATTTCATTGATTATTTAAAGATTGTTTGAGATTTCGACTTTTGGTGTCTTTAAAATTAAGGTCGAAATTTTCACATTTACAATGTACTTAAAATTAGGCTGATTTCAAAATGTACTCAACAAATCCCCACCACCATCGGCCGGCAGGGTGCCCAGAACGCTGGCAGCATTGCCACGTTGAATGGCAATGCTGATGTGTTGGCCAAAATACTCGTATGTGCCAGCGTTCTGGTCACCAGATATTAAATAGATATTAAGTTTGGAACCCTCATTGTTCAAGTCCCGCTTGCACTCTACCAGCTTTTGAGTTTAATTATTAATTCAAAGATCGTGTTATTCCAGTTTAAAGTCTGAAGTTTCCAATTTGTACCAGCGCTTCTTGTGAACTACACTTGCGCGTTAATGTTCGTATTTAGAAACACCATTTGCCTACTAGCATTTTCCATATCAGTTGAGCGCCATCTATTGCTGCAATTAGTAACTGCTAATTATGAACCAAGTTATAGATGTCACTGCAATTAAGTTGTAGGTTGGAGTTATTTGACAGTTTGACTTTTAATGAAACGAATCATTTGTTTTTGTTAATTGATTTATTAAATTGCCTTTGTATATTGTGGTGTCAGCCTTGAGAGTATGGCGAGTAAGCATTTGTCGTTAGAAAATAAATACCCGTAGACCTGAAATAATAAAGAAAAACATTGTAAGTTATTAAAAAAAAAATGAAAAACAATGTTTGTTTATAGTACACCTACAAGGATATACAAATAAAATAAAATAAAACATGATGAATTATATTTACGAGATAGGCGAGTATTATATCAAATGTACGAGAAAATTAAGTATCGTTTTTTCTTAGGTTTAATAATTATTCCTCAATATGGAGCGGAGATAAACTCAAATAATCTAAGATCATTAAAGTAGGCACATCCGTTCTTGAGTTTTACATGGTGTTACTCACCCGACTTAGTTTTACATGCTCTCGCTTGCACTGATGGACCTCAAATCGTGATTCGATATGCCAAGTTCCTATTGATGTTATATAAGTAGCCAAAGGGCAAAACTATAGTGCGCAATTGTTTTATGATTCTTATCTAAAATAAGTCTATCCGCTTCCATAATTAAGTGTCACTTCTATAGGCTTAGAAAATGATGAGTATCTTTATCAAAACCTTATTACGCCGTAATTTAAATACTAACCCAGTTTTAGGTGTGGTTCCTCCCATTCTTAACGTCTGTGGTCCGGCACAGCTGCCAATTATTACAGCATCTCCTATGGTCTCACAGCGGAGGCCAGTGAATCCCGCGCTCATCAAAGATTCGGCCATGTAGAAGATGCATCTGAAAATAGAGTACATTTTGCACATACACCTTGTAGTGCCATCTATAGCTCGCTATAGGAAACAGGTTTTCTGCACCGCTAACAGATGGCGCTGATTATAATTAATGTGCATTTGACAAGAAACAGATTTTGTGCACCGCTAACAGATGGCGCTGAATATAATTCTTATGGATTTGAGGAATTCTCCACACAAGTCTGAAACGCGATGACAACTATCTAATTTTAAACTGCATCAATACTCACTGATGATGATCACAAGATCTGTCCGGGCAGCCCGGCATCCCGCGCCCGCCGTTCGGATAGAAGTCCACGTGGCCCACAGCATCCAGAATGCCCGAGAGTCCAGAATCAGTGTGCATGACTTCAGTATAAATGGCTACGTCTGGAGTTATCCTGTGTGGGTTCGTGACCCAACCAGGCAAGGCGGGGTCAAGGGCTGCAAGGGAGAGGGAAAGAGAAAGGAATAAATATTGGCTTCACGTTCTAAGTGCTGCAGTTAGACTTGTAGGACACAATAGTCCCACTGACGGAATATCGGTCACGGCGTGTTAAGGTGGAAGCTCAGGTCAGGGCGCGAAATTCAAAATGTCAATGGTTTTTATTGTTTTACGAAAAATTTGGACATGTTTACGATGTAATTTAGTTTTTTGCGATATTAGCATTCTGCATTGGATGTCTGTATCTCTCTGTCTCTGTATTTTTCTATCTGTATTTTTTAAGTAGACTTAATACATCGAGACATAAAAAAAAACGGTCGCCAATCTCAACTAGATGACTAAACTAAGCAGGAGTGCTTAGTTTAGTCACATAGTTGAGATTGGCGGGCGTTTTTTTTTAATTACATTATAGGCAAGTATTTGATTTCGATCTCACCTGATGGTAAGTGACGATGAGATCTACGATGGAGCATACTTGCCTAGAAGGTACCTGTTCACTCTCGACTTGAAAACACCCAGATTGTAGTCAACGGGGAACAAGGACGCCGGTAGCGTATTCCATTCCTTGGCAGTACGCACGATGAAAGTAGTGATCGTGACCTTGACCGCATCCTCAGTCAGGAGGGATATTAACACAGTGTACTTACCGGTAATATAAGGAACTTGTTTATCTAGCAGTCTGCCAACGATAGCTGCTTGGTGTCCACCCAAGCTGTGACCAATTATATGATACTGGGACACGCGAGCGCCCGTCACGGAGTTCAACCAGATGAGAAACTTGGCCACATGAGCACCTGAAACAATAATAAATGAATAAATATCGCCAGGCGAACACCCAACTGTGCGGTACCAAAATCGGCAACTCGACAATCGGCGAACTTCGTACCGCCTTAGAATCAAATGTATGAGAATATGAATTATGTTAAGGTGGAAGCTCAGGTCAGGGCGCGAAATTTCAAAATGTCAATTGTTTGTATTTTTTTATGTCTCGATGTATTAAGTTTGCTTAAAAAAATACCTAAAGCGATACAACACCATAAAGTTAGTAAAAGTAGCTGTTTTTACAAACCTTATGGTATTGTATCGGTTTAGGTATTTTTTTAAGCAAACTTAATACATCGAGACATCCAATGCAGAATGCTAATATCGCAAAAAACTAAATTACATCGTAAAGATGTCCAAATTTTTCGTAAAAAAATAAAAACCATTGACATTTTTGAATTTCGCGCCCTGACCTGAGCTTCCCCCTTAATTATTTCCTCAGTTGGTCAGTAACTTTGTTGTCTGTGGTGAGGTTTCCGGGTTTGTCACACCGGGTCGGTGGGTCGGTGGGTCGGACACACTTTGTGTGATGAGCACGAATGTTTGTACCCGAGTCATGGATGTTCAATATCTATATAAGTATTATATACTGAGTTCGCCCTCAGTCCATTGTACGGTACCCATAATACAAGCGTTGCTTAGTGTGGGACCGTACAGTTGGTGTGTTCGTATCTGTAGGTCCACCGTTCTAGGCCGTGCGTTTTCTGTCAGTTGAATAGAGAAAACCCTATGACTAAATCAATTTAGCTCATCACACAAAGTTTGCCCCTGTCGGGATTGCAGCTTGGGACCCTAGGTACAGAAGCCAGGTCTCTACGAACCGTACCTATCAGCTCGTAGCCTCACCTGATTCAATATTGTTCAGTAACGATGTAACATATTCGCCACCAGCGCCTTTGCTCCAGTCAGTCATGATAAGATTCACATCTTCGGCCGCCAGATATGCTGAAATATACCAATTAATATTACCAAGCGCATCATTGCAAGACCTCAAGACACTGAGCACTTTCTGCGTAGATCGGACCGCAAGCAACAACTAAACATGAGGGCACCCCAGTTCTATCTATGACACTAGGACGTCCAACACCTTAGTCCTCCCGCGACCATGGTTGCTGTAAAGCAGCCGAACCGTCGGGAACGTAAAGAACATAAAATAAACGCTATACAATCCGTCTAATTAGTTTTATTTCAATGTGTAGAATTCGCGTAAATATAATATAATAAATTAATATTAGTTTCATACTAGGTAGAGCCAGTTCCAGCCATAAGCAGAGATAGCCAGATTTATACATAACTCTGATTTGCTATTCTAGAGTAACGGTATATATCCATGAATGCAATGTCCTTGTAGTCCGCCAACCCGCACTGGGCCAGCGTGGTGGACTATGGCCTAATCCCCTCTCGCATTGAGGGGAGGCCCGCGCCCAGCAGTGGGACATTAAAAAAAGGCTGGAATTATTATTATAAAGTTCTTATAGTGACCTCTTCAATCTCGAAACAAGATTCACAGATGACGCTGCAGACGGACATTCAGAACAAATGACAATTCTACATACAATCCTGAAACGCGCTATGAGAGTTTTCGGAGCACGTACTATATATACACGAATTCGGCCGTGTACGATGGAGTATAGACGTTGCTTGATACCAAGCTCTTCAAGAATGGGCTGGTTAGTTGTGAGGTAAGGATATCCCAGGCACTTTTCTTCTTCTCTACAACCATAAACACTGCTTTATTTGGTTTATCAAGACTTTTATTACACTTACCATGAGTGAGATGGACATTAAAATCGGATAGAGGCGTATTTAACCAGCCATGGAGCAGGACTACTGTCTTCTTTGACGGATCGAAGTTTGATGCCTTGATTAAGCTTTCGGTACCATAGAGAAGTGGCTGGCTCACTTGAGGGTTGGACCTGAAATACATTATTAGCGATAAATAATCTAATATGTAAAGACTCGATGGACACAGTGGGTGGTGACCCTGCTTTCTGTTCCGATGGTCTCGGTTTGAATCCTGGTAGAGGCAGACTTTGTGTTGTACCCGAGCCATGGGTGTTTAATATCTATAAAAGTAATTATATACTGGGATCGTCCCCAGTCGTTCGGTACCCATATACAAGCGTCTCTTAGTTTGGGACCGTACAACTAGTCTGGCATAACGTTTGCATCACCTACATATCTTATTTCATATGAAACCTAGATAAGTACCTTCTCCAAATATGTTTTCAACTGCTTGGTACAAGGCCGTAGAAATTCACTTCAGGGGGGAAGGGGTCGAGTTCTGGACCAGAGACGATGACAATCCAAATATATTTTCATAAGTAGGCTAGCTCTGTAGTTAGTAGTAGACTTCGAACCCCCCCCCCCCCCCCCCCCTGACAACATCAATCATCAAAACAAGTATCTTACCTAGTAAACAGATGGTAAGCATTGTCCACCTCAGGATTGTATCTAGCCACATCTTTAAGGTCACTGGTCTTCAGCCATAAGTCCACTAGACGAGGTCCGTCCGCCGTAGACACATACTGGTATCTGGGGCCTGGATCCAGTTTTGATATCACCTGGTCTCCTGTCGGGAGCCCTGAAAGAATGGCATACTATCATGCCTTGACACTTAGAAGGGCAGAGATATATTAACAGTTCCCAACTGGGCTGTAAAATTCAATCTTGCTGGGATCCATAGCTCAGATTTACTAAGAGATTTTGATTGAAATATTTTCTTCTTATATGGTAGAGACTTCTGAAGTTATATCTTTACAGTACTAACAGTTTTGGGTATAGTATATTAGGAAAATACTTGGTGTGTCTATGGGAGACCACTGAAGATCCTGGCTGGTAGCAATCATAGTTGTATGATTCATGTCTTGGTATGTCCATTGGAGACTACTTTTAGATCCAGGCTTTAGTGATCACAGTAGTAACAGTCAAGTCTTGGAGGATCCATCAGAGACCACTGTGGATCCAGGCTCGCAGGACACAGTAGTAAAACAGTCAAGTTGCGTATCCATCAGACACCACTGTGGATCCAGGCTTGCAGAGAGTCACAGCGAAATAAGTCATGTCTCAGTATGTCTATCAGAGACCACTGTGGATCCAGGATTCCAGGAGACAGTGGTATCCGTCAATTCTTGAAGTATTTACCAAAGACCACTGTGGATCCAAACTTGCAGGAGACAGTGGTATCAGACAAGCCTTGGAGTTTTGTCAGTGACTACTCAAGATCCTGGTTTACAGGAAAATCATAGCGCCAAACTAACCTGAACATAATGTAAGTCCAAGTATTATTAAGGCACCGGTCCACACCATTTTCGTTGGTACAACTGAACAGACTGTCTAAGCATTCAAAAGTTATATAATGGCATTATAATTATTGATTATGATAAGTAAGATAATCTAAACTAAGCCTTAACGTGAGTAGGTAGAGACGCAGATAATATGTCGCGAAAACATGCGTTTTAAGGGGGAAGCGCAAGGTCAGGGCGCGACATTCAAAATATCAATGGTTTTGACATCACATCATTAAATACTTGGAAGTGTTGATTTCCTATATTTACACGAATACTTCACGTTGAAATAAAAATATTTTCACATTAATATAAAATAAACGCGATAAAATCTGTACAATTAGTTTTATTTCAATACTTGGCAGTTTTTTGACGATATAGTTAACTATATAATAATGTATCCGTACGCCAAGTGCGAGATTATCCGTAAGCTAACTGAAAGTTTTAATTACCGTCCGCTAGAGGCGCTTTTCAATTCTCCATACAAAATGTCTAAATACGGTAGAATATAAAGTATACGGTTAGCTCGCACTTGACGTGCTGATATGTTATCACCCTTAAATGAAGTTATTAATCCGTGATTAAGATTAATTACCAATACTTGGTAGGTATAAGTTCTCAGTACATTTTGCGTGTTCCCCTTTGTGTCATTGGAAAACCATGCTGTAATCATTCGATCAGCATTCGACAGATAGCAGCAGGTAGGTCTAGTTGCGCATGCGCTTTGCACGCGATAAATAAATATCGCCAAACGAACACACCAACTACACGGTCCCACACTAAGCTACGCTTGTATTATGGGTACCGTACAATGGACTGAGGGCGAACTCAGTATATAAATCTCATATATCAATCTCATTTTCAACCACGATTATCACTTGCTAAACGGTGAATGAAACATCGCGAGGAAATCTGCATGTCTGAGAGAACCCCTCAAAAGACGTGTGAAGTCCGCCAACCCGCACTGAGCCAGCGTGGTGAACTATGGCTTAATCCCCCTCACATTGCGGGGAGGCCCGTGCCCAACAGTGGGACCTAAAAAGGGCTGGTATTATAAGTAATTAATTGCTTAACAGTGGCAAAATATTACGTTCTTTCTATGTGTTTAAAAAAACTGCATGATTCTTCTAGACGCAATATTAATTGTTATTTTTATTTTGCATAAAACATAATCTTTGCGTGTTATCTAATGAAAAACATTGAACCGTATTATCTTAAAATTGTATACCTATTCGCAATAAATCATGTCAAAATTTGACATTATCCTCAAATGATTATGACTTATTGATTGCTCAATTAGTTATTAATCTTATCAATGAATTTATCACAGAGACTCCCCGCCACGGAGTGAATACTGAGAAGTACATTTACTAACCAATTGTGCACTGTCATTCTCAGTTAAGCCCTGACGTCACGCGGTGGGCGTGGCCGCCCGCCGCGGTCGATCGGTCGGCAGAAGGTCGGCCGTCGTCCAATATTGTGGATAGCTTCTAATATACCGTTATTTGTATTGGTAGTGACCCTGCTTTCTGTGCCGAAGGTCCCGGGTTCGAATCCTGGTAGTGACAAGCTTGGTGTGACGAGCATGAATGATGGTACCCGAGTCGTGGATGTTTAATGTCTATATAAGTATTATATACTGAGTTCGCCCTCAGTCCATTGTACGGTAGCCATAATACAAGCGTTGCTTAGTGCGGGACCGTATAGTTGGTGTGTTCGTCTGGCGATATTATTTTTTTATGTTGTCTGTTATGCAAACTTTGCATCCCAATTCATTAGTCTCTTTTAGTTTTACTGTTCAACAAAAGATGGCGTTATATTGTATACGCGTTGTACACTAGTGGCGCTAGCGACATCTCACGTCATATAGCTAAACCACGTAGTAACCTGGATGTTGGCGACGCGTTTAGTTGTTGAAGTTCACCGCTAGATGGCAAATAAATAATTAAACAATAGTTACGCATTTCTGCCGTTTGCCGTAGAGACGCTAGGCCCATGGAGCCATAGCGCAAAACAATTTGTAAATAAAATATCTCTAAAGTTAATTGCCTCCACAGGTGACAGGAGGGCTGGCTCTTTCCTCGCTCAAAAAATTAGTTTGATTATACAGCGAGGAAATGCAGCCAGCATTCTTGCCACCATTCCACGCGGACAAGGTCTTTTTGATACATAGTTTGTTCTCATGTCATTTTTAAGTTTTTTGTTTTATTTTTCTGTTGTAAATATTTAGTGAGATTATATAATAGTTTTCATGTAGCAAAAAAAAAAAATGGCAAATATAGAAGTGGGCGGGGCCCGATGTTCCCCTCACTCTGCGCAGTGTCACGCAATGTGTTATAAAGAATAAATCTATAAGGTATAACCTATCTTCTTTGTAAAAGCTTCATGGCTACGGTTAGCTTAGTAATAATTATACCAGCCCTTTTTTAATGTCCCATTGCTGGGCACGAGCCTGCCCTCATTGTGAGGTGGATTAGGCCATAGTCCACCACGCTGGCCCAGTGCGGGTTGGCAGACTTCACACGTTTTTCGAGGGGTTCTCTCAGATATGCAGGTTTCCTCGCGATGTTTTCCTTCACCGTTTAGCAAGTGATAATCGTGGTTGAAAATGAGATTCGCACATGAAATCCAGAAATCCCGGAGGTGCGAGCCGGGGGGTTTGAACCAGCGATCCTCGTTACAGAGGCAAGCGTTCTACCAACTTGGCTATCACTGCTTCTAGCTTAGTAACTTCGCCCATATTGCGTTAGTATATCACATATTCCACGCTGCGAGCTATTAAGGTGGAAGCTCAGGGTCAGGGCGCGAAATTCAAAATGTCAATGGTTATGATTTTTTTACGAAATTAGGTATAAAAGGTATTATTTAAGCAAACTTAATACATCGAGACATCCAATGTAGAATGTTAATATCGCAAAATACTAAATTACATCGTAAAGATGTCCAAATTTTTCGTGAAAAAATAAAAACCATTGACATTTTGAATTTTGCGCCCTGACCGAAGAGTTTGCTTAAAATAGTTAAAATAAAACAAAATATTAATGAAACAATTTAAAACGATTTAATTCATTGCTAGCATTTATTTATCCTCTGGAGAATGGGGGGAAGATGTTAGTCCGCATGTGGTAGATTCCAACGGAACTGAAAAAAACAATTATACAAAATCACACCCGGGCCCCAAGTCTGTTAACACAATCGATTAATAATCGAACAGCAACCGCATAGTAACCGTCACTTTTGACAGATATCCCATACAATATCTGGTCAGTGAATATTTATTATAATTCATGTGAATAAAAAAAAATATCGTGGTTCACCACAATGATATCTGACAGCTACTTACCCTGTTTTGGGCTCAAGCCCACCCATCCTCAACGAGCCCCACAGGAAGCAGCTGCCCGCCATGGCGGTGACGAAAGTGGCGCATCGGGTGCCCGTGAAACCGCCCGAGGTGATGGACTCCGCCATGTAGAAGTAAGACCTGGGGAAGTATGTGCCATCATCATCAGCGTTTCAAATGTGTGAAGCCTTCGCTTCTTCAGCGCATTAATTGTAGTTATCTCTGAAGTCCGGAATCTCGATAAGTGAGTCGATTAAAAAAACCTCTACCAAAATGACAGTACAAGCGTTGCTTAGTGTGGCACCGTATAATGGGTGCGTTAGATTTTTTTTTATTGACATATCGAAATTTTGACTGCAAATAATGATTACAATTGAAGGGTTGTAATTCTAAAGGGTCCAAGTGCCAAAAAAAATCTATATTATTACAAAAATACGATCGATGTGCCAAGCAACTTTTTTTTGTTATATCTCTAAAAAATAAAATTGGCACTTAGACCCTTTAGACTTACAACCCTTCTCCCAATTATGCTAAAGAAGCGCAGGCTCAAGGCTCACTATATCTACCCTTTTTATATTACCCTGTTTTCTAAGGGTTACTACCTATAAACTAGCTACTGAAGACTACATAGGCGTTGCTACATTGTTCTCACGTACCCACAACTTCTATTCTATCAATCTAAATTATATTCAAATGTTATTCTGAATGCTATCAGAACTAACAAACATCTGCCATTCAAATATTGCAACAAATTGAATCGATTAAAACTAACAAAATCTACCAACTGCTATCATTGTAAAATTTCTACCAAAATGGGAGAATTTCTTACCGTGCATGGTCGCATTCCTGGCTTATGCAGCCAGGCATGTCGATGCCCCCGTTAGGGTAGAAATCCACCTGCCCCAAGTTGCCCACGTACCCGAGGAGGCCAGCGTTAGTGTGAATTACTTCAGTATACAATGCATCGTTGGATTGGAACTTATTATCGTTTGTTATCCAACCAGCGAAGGCGGGATCCAAGCCTGAAATAATAAAAAAACTACTATTAATTTGTAGTGACATCTATATTGCGTCACATGTAAATTAAGTAACCAAACTCCTCAAGAGATGGCGCTTCAACCTAATATATATAAATTACGTGTCACGGTGTTTGTCCGCTATGGACTCCTAAACTACTAAACCGATTTAAATAAAATTTTGCACACTGTGTGCAGTTTTATCCAACTTGAAAGATAGGATAGTTTATATCTCTATTTTATAATCGCAAATATTTAACTATAAAAATATTTCCTAGAAATAATGTATATGGCAAAACAACGATTGCCGAGTTAGCTAGTACAACTATATATAGACATTGATCTATACACATTGAGTGCTTACCAGTGATGTAAGAAACTTGTCCATTCAGATTCCTCCCGACAATACCCGCCTGATGTCCGCCCAAACCGTGTCCAATAATATGGAACGTAGACAGTCTGGCACCAGTCGACTCGCTAAGCCAGCTTATAAATCTAGCTACGCCTTGGCCTGGAAAAAATAACAGCTGTATTCTTTGTCTATATCCATACCACTAATCCCACTATCCCACTAATATTATAAATGTGAAAGTTTGGATGGATGGATGTTTGTTACTCAATCACGCCAGAACGGCTGAACGGATCTGTATGAAATTTGGCACAGAGATCGATTATAGTCTGGAATAGCACACAGGCTACTTTTTATCCCGGTAAAATGTATGGTTCCCGTGGGATACATTTGTTTGAATTTTTCATAGAGCAAAGGATCAACGTTATTCTTTTGCATATGTAGTGGTAGTTTAGGAGTCAGAAAATGACATAGGGACATACTTTTTAATCGCGGGTACACCACGGGGCGCAGCTAGTATACGATAAAGTCAAAAGCCTTTTAAGGAAAAAGCCAAAATCTTCCAGCCAGGCAGTTAGTATGCCTGGGGGTGCTGGCCGTTATCCCCCGACAGTTACTGTCAAGATCTTGTTTATAATGTTCCGTGCTCCGAAAACTCTCATAGCGCGTTTCAAGATTGTATGGAGAATCGTCATTTGTTCGTAACGTCGTTGCAGCGCCATCTGTGAACGGTGCGGTGGAGATGTTACTTGTAGCGAGGTAATTACTAGAGGGCGCTGTTACCTGAAGTTAGAGTGTTCTCAACAGCAACCAGATAATTGGCGGGTCCTGCGCCCACTCTCCAGTCCACTACAATTACATTCACATTCTCGGCTGTCAGGATAGCTGTGCAAAAAATAAAATACTACTTATAAGTTCAAATCCCAGCGCAAGTCTGCAACTTTCAGATTTCTGCAGACAAAGTAGGTATAACAGCCTGCGCATTATATGAAGTAACAATTTCATGACACTGGCAATATACACGAAAGTGTGACGCCAAAAAAGAAAGAAAAAAAGAGTAACAATTTTGACAGGTCAAATAAAAAATATTACACTACAATATTACACAATTTGGACGCCATTTTCATATCATCATGCCACATCCATTATTTTATTTAAATGTGTATTTATTGAATGTGCTTTTTCTATTAATTTCTCGACAAAATGCCCGCTAATTTGTGGGTGAGGCTATATTCATATCCATTTTATTTTATCGCACCTCATTTCGTAAAAAATTAAGAAAGAAGACATTCTGTTGGAAACAATTGTTGTTTTTTTAAAATATACATATGGATATTCTGACCACACAATAGAATAATTACAAATATCTTAAAGAAACGCAGGCACAAAGGTTTCGTTGCGAAAGTAACAGTTAATCTTAATGTTAATGATGTCTTTAAAAGGAAAAAAGTGTTGAAATAATACTAACTTCAAGAATTTTATCGCGTTTATTTTATGTTTTTTACGTTCGCGACGTTTTTGCGTAGATCGGACTGCAAATAATAACAAAATATGAGGGTACCCCGGTTCTAACTATGACACTAGCACGTCTAACACCTCTGTCCTCCCGCGACCATGGTTGCTGTAAAGCATAAAATAAACGCGATAAAATTCTTAAAATAAGTTTGATTTCAACTTAAAAATTACTAGAAGAAGACTATACCTGGTACCAGCACAGTATTAAAGTCTGCAGTGGCGGACTCCAGCCATCCGTGGATAAGGACTACGGTTCTCCTCTGAGGGTCGTAATTGGTGGACTCGATCACATTGTCACCCATAATTAAAGGTTGGCTTATTGCGGAATTGTCTCTGGAAGGTAACACCGGTAACTTAAAAGTGATAGACATATTGGAAGAGCAATCGTCTTGGCAACGACGGTCCATGGTTCCAACCCCGGTTTGCACCTCTGGGATTTCTGGATGAACGGTGAAGGAAACATCGCGAGGAAATCTGCATGTCTGAGAGAACCCCTCGAAAGACGTGTGAAGTCCGCCAACCCGAACAGGGCCGGCGTGGTAGACCATGGCCTAAGGTGCGTGCCCAACAGTGGGCCATTGAAAAGGGCATGCATGGATTAAATTGAATTATGCATTATACCTTTTTAACCGGTGTGTAAACTATTATTATTATATAAATAATATGTTGGTACAATCAGCTTGGTGAATATTGAAAAAGGTAGGTAATCTTTTTTGGCTATCCAATGGTACACCACACACAGCCATTCATTCACCTGAATGAACAGACCTCTCATAATTGATCTGGATTATAAGCTATTACCGTACCAAGTTTGATCAAAATGTATCGATAAAATCTAGTGATGCGCAAAAACGCAGACGGTCAGAAAAACAATTCTGAATCCCCGAGTCGGTTTAGTACGGAAAATAATTTAGGTATGATCGTTGTTCCCCCAAAATGTAATACAAATAATTTTCATTTTACATTTGTATCAAGTAGTGACATCTATCGCATTAGTTATCAAACTAATAACTAGGCTGTTTGGTGTGTAGTACATACACACGCTAATAGATGGCGCATAAAAGCTTCGAATTCAAATACATAGATGGCGGCATAAGAGTTAATAGTTTACTAAGTAGTGTCATCTATCGCATTAGTTAACAAACTATTAACTAGGCTGTTTGGTGCGTAGTACATAAACGCAATAATAGATGGCGCATCAAAGCTTCGAATTCAAATACATAGATGGCGGCATAAGGCCTAAAACTAAATTATTTTGCTAATCGGCGGTCCGATTACGTATCTTGCAGATGTCGAAAATTGTGCCATAATCGCTTTAGAATGGCTAATTCGTATTACGTATCAGCGATAGCCAAGCCATAGCAGAAAGATGACAGTGCTGCCTCTTTGGAACAATCGATGAACTAAAATGTGCATTTTTCTGCGTGTTTCTAAGATGCCAACTCACATACCACTAGCATCATTTGGGTTGGGACCATATAGCTGGTGTGTTCGTAGACCAAAATTGGTCTCGTTACCTGGTAAAAAGATGAAATTCATTGTCCTGGTCGGGGTTAAATCTTGCAGCTTCCCTGAGATCACTGAGCTTGAGCCACAAGTCCACTAGGTGGAGATCCCCATCACCGCTCTCCGCGTACTGGTACCGGAGGCCAGGGTCCAGCTTCCTGATGACCGGATCATGGGGAAGAGCTGAAAAATCACCATTCATACATGTATTGATTTCTTATATTTACGCGAATACTACACATTGAAATAAAACTAATTTTATCCCACTAATATTGTGAATGTGAAAGTTTGGATGGATGTTTGTTACTCAATCACGCCAGAAGGGCTGAACGGATCTGGATGAAATTTGGCACAGACATAGATTATAGTCTGGAATAGCACATGGGCTACTTTTTATCCCGGTGAAATGTATGGTGCCCGTGGGATAGATTTGTTTTAATTTTCCATAGAGCAAAGGATCGACATGATTTGACACGAGGACGTCAACCACCTCAGTCCTCCCGCGACCATGGTCGCAGCAAAGCAGCCGAAACGTCGGAAACGTAAAAACATATAATGAACGCGATAAAATCCGTAAGATTAGTGGCATTTCAATGTATTTATATATAATTTTACCTGTCACAGTAACCAAACAGAACACCAAGGAAAGGATAAGCTCCATCTTGCTTCCGAACGTGAAACACAATTGCATTCAAATAATCTTAACGGGTCGATAAATCCCTTTGTAAGTAGGCAGGTGCTTATTATCTAATCAATATATATCTATAACTAGCTGTTGACCGCTAATTCGTCCGCGTGGTATTTAACAAAAAAAATGCAGGCCTAATCCGTAGACTAGGCCTAATAAACCCCCTAATACTATCAGTAAAGTTGAGGATACTTTACTGACAAATTTCCGGACTTTTTGAGACTTCTCGTCCATTTCTACAAATAATATACAATTACAACACGACCGACTAACCTTAGGTATTATTATCTATACAAATAAATAAAATTGGAGTGTCTTTTTGTAATATCAAAATAACCGCTTTTTACTAAGTGCATTTGGATGTATATATACGGCACATATACCAACACAACATATTTTTAAAGTTTTGTCTATCTCTCTGTTTGTTTCGGCTAATCTCTGAAATGGCTGAACCGATTTTGACGGGACTTTCACTGGCTGATAGCTGATGTAACAAGGAGTAACTGAGCTACTTTTATTTTGGAAAAAACTTTTTTGTTTAAATACCACGCGGACGAACTCGCGGGTAAGAGCTAGTTCACAATAAATCCACGCAAACCATATGTTGAAGGTTAGTATGAATTCTCTACTGATAATGATTAATTACAATGACGTTTATCTATCATTTTATCATTATTTTAATCGTAGGTAAATCAGTTACGTGTGGTAAAAAACAGCAGTGCCATTTTTGAAGCGGAAAAGAATCTAGCGATCTCAAATGAGGCTGGTCTGTCTGAGATGACGAAGAATGTATGAGTAAGTCTGCCAATACTCATTGCTACAGGATGGTAGACTATGGCCTGAAACCCCCCTCACATGGAGGAGTGGTCGGTACCCAGATACCTTTTTTTTAATCACCAGACGAACACAGCTAGCTGCCCGGTCCCAAACTTAACAACGCTTGTATTATGGGTACCGTACAATGGAGTCCGATCCTAGTAATTGCTTATATAGATACTAGCTGCGCCCCGCGGTGTTACCCGCGATTAAAAAGTTAATTTAAAAAAAACACGGTTCCTGTATGCTATTCCATAGGAACCGTGCATTTTTCCGGGATAAAAATTAGCCTATGTCATTTTCTGACCTCTAAACTACCACTACCTATGCAAAAATCATGTCGATCCTTTCCTCTATGAAAAATTAAAACGAATCTATCCCACGGGAACCATACATTTTACCGGGATAAAAAGTAGCCTGAGTGCTATTCCAGACTATAATCGATATCTGTGCTAAATTTCATCAAGATCCGTTCAGCCGTTCTGGCGTGATTGAGTAACAAACATCCATCCAAATTTTCACATTCATAATATTAGTGGGATTAAACATCCATGAATCGTACAAATATTCGTGCTCATCACACATGTTGTGAGCACAGGATGAGAACCCCGGATCCTAGCTTAGTTATTTATAGAGAAGGATAAATTTATAGTGTAGAGGTTGTCAGATTCTCTCAAACATGCCGGTTTCCTCACGATGTTTTCTTACAACATTTAGCTATTGATAATCATGGCTGAAAATCCTCCCCACAATACGGACCTCCCAGAGGTGCAAGCCGGGGTTTAAACCTGTGACATTGGTTACCAAGGCGACTGCGAAAATTGTTATGCTTTGGCGGGAAAGGGAAGATCTTGCAGCCAGGCGGGTGGTATGGCTGGCGCGGCGGCCGCTATGCCCCGACGGTTATTGTCGGGATCTTGTACATATGATACGTGTTCCGAAAACTCTCATAGCGCGTTTCAGGATTGTGTTGAGAACTGTCAATTGTTCTGAAAGCGTCTGCAGCGCCATCTATGTAACTTGTGGCAAAGTGAAGAAGTGGCTACACTGGTAAAAAAAAACGATTTTCTGTAAGGGGGAAGCACTAGGTCAGGGCGCGAAATTCAGAATGTCAATGGTTTTTATTTTCTTACGACAAATTTGGACATCTTTACGATGTAATTTAGTTTTTTGCGATATTACCATTCTGCATTGGAGTCCCGATGTATTAAGTTTGCTTAAAAAAATACCTAATCCGATACAATACCATAAGGTTTGTAAAAACCGCTACTTTTACTAACTTGATGGTGTTGTATCGCTTTAGGTATTTTTAAGCAAACTTAATACATCGAAACATCCAATGCAGAATGCTAATATCGCATAAAACTAAATTACATCGTAAAGATGTCCAAATTTTTCGTAAAAAAATAAAAACCATTGACATTTTGAATTTCGCGCCCTGACCTAGCGCTTCCACCTTAAAGTGTCGGATTATCATTTTTGACGATTCGTAAGGACTGTAATAGTCTACATGAATAATTAATATTTTGATTCTCAGATAATACTCACTTCTGCTTAACCCTTCTGGGATTACAGGCATGATAGTGAAAGTTATAGCTAAGAGCTGGTTAAGTCCATCCCAAGGTTCGATACCAGCTTCAAGTCTGTCTAGCCGTTCCTACATTGTTCTCACACACCCATAACAATGTGCTGCTCAAAAATGAAAAAGATCTTTCTAAAAAGAGCAACCATGGAGTTTCTCGCCCGTTCTTCTCCATAGGAACGGCATTGCGAACGGGCGGTAAAGTTGTAGCTTAGCATTTTGTAACTATTTTGACGAATCATAAGTATACTTAATGGTTTACTTACATGAATAAAAATATATTCTGATTCTGAGATGGGTTGCCAGGTGGAAAAACGAAGAGGATTAATAAATACTAGCCCTTTTAATGGCCCACTGTTGGGCACGGGCCTCCCCTCAATGCGAGGGGGACTAGGCCATAGTCCACCTCGCTGGCCCAGTGCGGGTTGGCGGACTTCACACGTCTTTCGAGGGGTCCTCTCGCGATGTTTTCCTTCACCGTTTAGCAAGTGATAATCATGGTTGAAAATGAGATTCGCACATGAAATCCAGAAATCCCAGAGATACAAGCCGGGGTTGGAACCTGCTATCCTCGTTGCCGAGGCAAGCGTTCTACCAATTGGCTTTCACTGCTATAAGAAGATTAATAAAATAAACAAATCATTGAAGGTATTAAAACTCTTTATTATAAAAGCCGTCGTCTGTTGCTTCAGCCTCGGGAGAAGGGCGGTGACATGTTCGTTTCCAAATAGAAGATCCCAGAAGACCTGCACAGAAGATAAAAGAATGTATAATCCCACTAATATTATAAATGTGAAAGTTTGGATGGATGGATGTATGTTACTCAATCACGCCAGTACGGCAAAACGGATCTGGATGAAATTTGGCACAGAGATAGATTATAGTCTGGAATAGCACATAGGCTACTTTTTATCCCGGTAAAATGTATGGTTCCCGTGGGATAGATTTGTTTGAATTTTTCATAGAGCAAAGGATCGAAATGATTTTTTGCGTAGGTAGTGGTAGTTTAGGGGTCAGAAAATGACATAGGCTAATTTTTATCCCGGAAAATGCACGGTTCCTATGAGATAGCATACAGGAACCATGTTTTTTAAACTTAACTTTTTAATCGCGGCTAACATCGCGGGGCGCAGCTAGTGATGTTATAAAAAGGTAAAGATAGTTCATGAGTTTGGATGGAGTATTCTCGGGAACTACTGATCCTATTCAAACAATTCTTTCACTAATAAAGAGCTACATTATCCTTGTGTACTATAGGCTTTTCATCGAGGTACCGCGAGAGGAGCCGCGGGAAGAATATAGTTATCAATATAGATATTAATCATCCATGACCTGGGTACAAACATGCGTACTTGTCACACAAATTTGACCCTTAACGGGAGTATCACTCACCCAGTCTTGGGCACCAGGCCACCCATCCTCAGATTGCCCCACAGGAAGCAGTTGCCCGTCATGGCTGTGATGTAAGACGCGCAACGTCTTCCGGTGAAACCTCCGGAAGTCAAAGATTCAGCTAGATAGAAGTATGATCTGAAAGATATTAATAAATATACCATCACGCCTGTTTCTCCGAAGGATTGGGCAGGGGTGCAATGCTGTGCACCCACAATACGCCGATGGTATTTGGTCCCAATGTACTTAATATGGGGGGATGGCCTACTGGGGACGCTCTTCCTCAATATGAGGATGACTCAGACCCAGTGGCGTAGCATAGGTCATTAGCACCCGTTGCAAATATCAAATTTGCCGCCCCTTTATTTTTGATATCTTAATATATATAAATCTCGTGTCACAATGTTTGTCCTCAATGGACTCCTAAACCACTTAACCGATTATAATAAAATTCGCACACCATGTGCAGTTCGATCCAACTTGAGAGATAGGATAGTTTAAATCTCAATTTATTTTATTTGGCAAAACAACGTTTGCCGAGTCAGCTAGTTCATTATAAAAAAATTAGGGCATGGTAACGACAAAAAAAAATTCGGAAAAAAACACTGTTTTTTTTTATATACTTAATTTTTTTTTCTCTAACCGCCACATGTGAAATGCCGCCCCCGGCAAAGTGCCGCCCGGTGCGGCCCGCACCCTCCGCCCCCCCCATGCTTCGCCACTGCTCAGACCATATATAAGGTATAACAAAACTAGTGTACAATTTATTTTTGTTACACCTTACAGGCCACCACACTGACCTAGCGGTTTCGTGAGCTTCCCACGACTTTCGACAGAAGAGAAAGAAGAAGAAATCTTCTACTTCATTCTTTCATTCTTACATTCGACAGGTTTCCTGCCGATGTTTTCCATCACCGTACAAGTGAGTATCCGAAAATCTCAGAGGTTAGGATTTATTTTAGAATAGGGCTCCTTATATAGTTGTAGCGGCCACTTCAACCGCCCAACAATCTACACAGATGGCGCTGCAGACGCATTAGAGCAATAGACAATTGTCATCACAATCCTGTATCGCGCTATCAGAGTTTTCGGAGCAAGTAACATATATACAAGATTCCGACAATAACCGTCGGGGCATAGCGGCCGCCTCGCCAGCCATACCACCCGCCTGGCTGGAAGATCTTCCCTTTCCCGTTAAATAGGTAAGTGGGTTTGGCTAGCCTAATTTTCCGGGACCCAGGCAACCCAGGGCTTCCTAGGCCCTAGACCTACTCGGCTTCCAGCCAAGTGCACAGGAATAACAGGTCAATACGTCTGGTACCAGTTCAATGCTGGACTCCACGTACCTCGCATGGTCACACTCCTGTGAATTGCACCCCGGCATGTTGAGCCCCCCATTAGGGTAGAAATCCGCGTGCCCCAGGGTGGCCATGTACCCCAGAAGGCCGGCGTTGGTGTGGATCACTTCTGTGTATGCTCCATCGTTCGCTCTGAGCTTGTCGTCGTTGTTGATCCAACCGGGGAATGCGGGGTCCAACGCTGATGATAAACAAAAGAAGAAACGTAAATCAGAATCAGAATCAGAATATTTCTTTTTTCATGTAAACCAGGGATTCTCAAAGTGGTCGACGTAAACGAAAACTGATTTTGGGGGTCGACGAGGTCTAAAAATCGAACCCTATTAATTAACACAAGTTCTTATTTGAAACTTTCAAGATACTGTATGAGTTGTGTTACGTGCACCAACTTGTTATAAGTATGACTAATATTTTAGTGGGAAGTATCATTGTTGTACTTTTAAGAAAATCAACAAGTCGATAAGCGTGTACAAGATGAAATTATTATTTTGTGTTAATAGGAAAAAAAAATTTGATCGCATTTTTAAATTCACTTGGCCCCCATAGTCTGAGGTATCAGTTCATTTTGGAAAAGGGATCTCTTGGCCAAAATTGTTTGGGAATACCTGATGTAAACCGTCAAGTACAGTACTTATGAATCGTCAAAATAATTACAAAATGCTAAGCTACAACTTTACCACCCATTCGGAATGCCGTTCCTATGGCTCCTTGGTTTTTGAAACTATGACAATAGAAAATCATTTTCAAAGATCCATTTCAATCAAGAATCTGGGCCCCAAGTCTGCTAACACAATCGATTCATAATCGAACAGCAACCGCATAGTAACTGTCGCTTTTAACAGATATTGTATGGGATATGTGTCAAAAGTGACAGTTACTATGCGGTTGCTGTTCGATTATGAATCGATTGTGTTAGCAGACTTGTGGCCCTGGATTTTGTCGTTGACTGCGTGGTTATAGCTCACCAGTTAGATAAGCCAGTTGACCGTCAACATGTCTACCGATAATTCCAGTCATATGACCTCCCAGACTGTGTCCGACAATATGGTACATGGTTGGTAGCGCCCCTGTCACCCCATTGAGCCAGTTGATGAAACGAGCCACGCTTTGACCTGAAAAAAAAAAAAAAACTTCAGAAACACAATATTTTTTATTCCTGTAGACCAGCCTTGCCCAAAGTGGGCGATAACGCCCCCTTGTGGGCGCTGCAGGCCTAAAGGGCGGTAAGAGACCCAGAAAAAAAATGGGGGCGTAGTGTAGACGCTTACAATAATTAATTTAATTTCAAGTTATAGTGGTTTTTAAGTAGGTGAAAAAATGGGGGCGCTAAAAATAATTCATTCTCAAAGTGGGCAGTAGACAAAATAAGTTTGGGAACCCCTGATGTAGACCATTAAGTACAGTACTTATGAATCGCCAAAAGTTACAAAATGCTAAGCTACTACTTTACCACCCGTTCGGAATGCCGTTCCTATGGAGTAGAACGGCCGAGAAACTCCATGGTTGCTCTTTTTAAAAAGATCTTTTACATTTTTGAGCAGAACATTGTTATAAGTACTTATCTGATCAAGAGCCAACTTTATATCAGATTTGATCAACCACAGATCCTCGCAAAAAACACCGATTCCGACCAAGGATGATATGTGAGGCCATTGACATGAAAAATACATCTTAGTTTCAATAGGGAAGATACCTGGGTGCTACCACCGACTTGGGATCCAGTAATTAATATAATTGAATCCAAAACCAAGCGCACCATTGCAAGACCTCAAGACACAGCACTTTCTGCGTAGATCGGACCGCAAGCAACAACTAAATATGAGGGTACCCCGGTTCTAACTATGACACTAGGACGTCAACCACCTCAGTCCTCCCGTGACCATGATTGCTGCGAAGGACACGCCATTTTCATATCATCATGTCACATCCATTATTTTATTTATAATGTGTATTTTGGGGTCGAGTCACCTTCGTCCGTAGGAGAATTAAGTACCCTCGAGATACCCTACACGTGACCCTGGGTGGTGCCAACCAGGTGACAACTCTATTGGAGGTAGGCTTCGGCCGTGGCTAGTCACCACCCACTGAACAAAGCCATGTCGCCAAGCGGCCTAGCCGTGTTCCGGCATGATGTTCGGTGTTGCCATTCATGGATGGTGGGTCAGATCAGTTGCGCTGCATGTGCCTAGTGAATGTAGCGTCTCTATCTACTGCCGCCTTCCTACCTAGGCAAGTATGCTCCATCGTAGATCTCATCGTCACTTACCATCAGGTGAGATCGAGATCAAATACTTGCCTATAATGTAATAAAAAAAAAAAGAATTTATTGAAACTGAAAAATAAACGCGATAAAATCCGTTTAATTAGTTTTATTTCAACAAGAAGGCTGTATGAGTAGGCCTTACAATCCTGTCATTGGTCAACCCCGTGTCGTGGGGGCCACCACGTATCGATCTTTCTTAATCGACCGTAGATCATATAATTGTAAATTATGATAATTATTTTACTTATGATAATGTGCTGATAGTAATATATGACGTCAGCCAATTATGTCTGAGTGCGTCAGTGGCGACAGGTGGCCGGAAAACAAATTGGAATAATAAATTCGAGACACGTGATAGTCGAATGAAAATGGACTGAGAAAAATTTATATAAAAAAATAGAACACTTTTTTAAGGATTTTATCGCGTTTATTTTTTGTTTTTACGTTCCCGACGTTTCGGCTGCTTTACAGCAACCATGGTCACGGGAGGACTGAGGTGGTTGACGTCCTAGTGTCATAGTTTGACGGGGGTACCCTCATATTTAGTTGTTACTTGCGTGTTTGTAAAACATGTTTTATTTCAATGTGTAGTATTCGCGTAAATATAAGAAATCAATATGACCTGAGTAAAATTTGAATTAATACTTTTTCCGTAAGATTGTCTATTCCCATAGGTATACCAAGATTTATGGTCTCATGACGGCCTGATTAGCGCTGTAGGTAGTGACCCTGCTTTCTGTGCTTACGGTCCCGGGTTCGAATCCCGGTAGGGTCAAACTTTGTGTGCTGACCACGAATGTTTGTACCCGAGTCATGAATGTTTAATATTTATATAAGTAATATATACTGGGTTCGCCCTCAGTCCATTGTACGGTACACATAATACAAGCGTAGCTTAGTGTGGGACCGTACAGTTGGTGTAACATGGTTGTAATTTTAACTTTTATGTTTGAGTCAACAAGTTGGCTTACCTGCAGGTACAGTGTTAGCTAAAGCAGCTAGATAGTTGATGGTGCCGCCTCCAGCACTCCAGTCAACAACAATGACGTTAACATCTTCAGCGGAGAGGAATGCTGAAAGATTGAAATAATAATAGTTATATCGCCAGGCTAACACCGTGTTAAACAACCGTGAACATCAGAAACGAGGAGATCCTTCGACACTCTAGAGTTACCGACATAATATAATAATACCAGCCCTTTGTAATATCCCACTGCTGGGCACGTGCCTCCCCTCAATGTGAGGGGGGACTAGGCCATAGTCCACCACGCTGGCCCAGTGCGGGTTGGCGGACTTCACACATCTTTAGAGGGGTTCTCTCAGACATGCAGGTTTCCTCGCGATGTTTTCCTTCACTGTTAGTTACATATACCGACATAGCTCAAAGAATTTCAATGTTTATGTGGCAGTGGGCGGCGCATAGATCGCAGAACCGATGGACGTTGGGGCAGAAAGGTTCTAGAACGGCGACCACGAGCCGGAAGACGTAGTGTAGGACGGCCCTCACAAGGTGGAGCGATGATATCACACGCGTCGCAGGAAGCCGGGGGATGCGAGTGGCGGAGGTCTTTTTTTTTTTTTATTGAAGTATAGGCAAGTATTTGATCTCGATCTCACCTGATGGTAAGTGACGATGAGATCTACGATGTAGCATACTTGCCTAGAAGGTACCTGTTCACTCTCGACTTGAAAACACCCAGATTGTAGTCAACGGGGAACAAAGACGCCGGTAGCGTGTTCCATTCCTTGGCAGTTCGCACGATGAAAGTGGAAGCAAAGCGCTTAGTACGAACCGAAGGAATGTCCACAGTGTACGGATGACACTTGTCCGTGCGTCTTGTCGACCGACGATAGAATGGAGATGGGGGAATTAATTCGTGTAATTCCTTTGAAGTGTGGGAGTCATTGGGGGAGGTCTATGTCCAGCAGTGGACGTTTTTCGGCTGATGGATGACGGAAAATCGGTCGGGAGGATTATTATTATTTACCTGGTACCAGTACAGTGTTGATATCAGCAGTGACGGAGTCCAACCAGCCATGGATTATAATTACAGTTCTACGGAATGGGTTGTAGTTGGTGATGCCCAGGAGACCCTCGCTACCCATGAGAAGAGGCTGACTCACAGTAGGGTTTGCCCTGAATGGAGAAAGAGAAAGCTGCTATAAAACAATATTTTATAGAAGAGTATACTTGAAGGGCTGTTACACTCTCGAATTAAGCTTAATTTGTATATTGATGTCTTATTCTTACGCGAATACTACACAGTGAAATAAAACTTATTTTTTTGGATTTTATCGCGTTTATACCACCGACTTGGGACCCCGTTATTAATATAATTTAATCCAAAGCCAAGCGCACCATTGCAAGACCTCAAGACACTGAGCACTTTCTGCGTAGATCGGACCGCGAACAACAACTAAATATGAGGGTACCCCGGTTCTACCTATGACACTAGGACGTCAAACACCTCAGTCCTCCCGTGACCATGGTTGCTGTGAAGCAGCCGAAACGTCGGGAACGTAAAATCAGAAGATCGAAGAATCAGAGAAGATAAAGGTGATGAAATCCGTGAAATTAGTTTTATTTCAAAGCTTAATTTGTGTTAGAAGTGGTCTCACAGCAATGACGACCTGATTGGCGCGGTAGGTAGTGACTCTGCTTTCTGTGCCGAGGGTCCCGGGTACGAATCCGAGTAGGCAAACTCAGTGTGATGACCACGAATGATTGATTGTGCCCGAGTCAAAGGTGTTTAATATCAAGTGTAAGTAATTATATGATATTAATAATAAATATCGCCAGACGAACACACTGACTATACGGTCCCACGCTAAGCAACGCTTGTATTATGGGCACCGTACAATGGACTGAGGGCGAACCGAGTATATAATACTTATATCCTCGACTCGGGTACAAACATTCATGCTCATCACACAAAGTTTGTCCCTACCAGCATTCGAACCCGGGACCTCTGCGTAGAAGGTCACTACCAACTGAGATAATCAGGTCGTAAATATGTATATTGGATTGGTACGGTACCCATTATTCAATCGTTGCTTAGTATGGGACCGTACAGTTGGTGTCATTATATATGGTACGTGGTACGAGTTATGTAACCGCTCGTTCGGAATGCCGTTCCTTTGAAGAAGAAATGAAGTCCTTTGGTAAAGTAGTAGTATAGTATTTTGTAACTTTTGATGATTCATAAGTACTGTACTTAATGATCTACGTCAGGGGCTTCCAAACTTATTTTGTCTACTGCCCACTTTGATAATGAATTATTTTTTAGCGCCCCCATTATTTCACCTGCTTAAAAAACACTATAACTTCAAAATGAATTAATTATTGTAAGCCTCTACACATCGCCCCCATTTTTTTCTGGGTCTCTTACCGCCCCTTTAGGCCTGCAGCGCCTACAAGGGGGCGTTATCGCCCACTTTGGGAAAGGCTGGTCTACATGAATAAAAAATATTCTTATTCAAGTACGGGCAAGAAACACTATGGTTGCTCTTATAATAAGTATGTTATACAGTGTTGTATACAAGATATATATTTGTTGTGGGTCTGTGAGAACAATGTAGGAAGGGCTTAGAAGGTTTAATAAGATATTAACCTACCTTGTATAAAGATGATAAACATTTTGTCTGTCCGGATCGTATCTGGCGGCCTCCTTAACGTCGCTCGCCTTCATCCACAAGTCCACCAGGTGTGGAGTACCATCAGGACCCTGGACATACTGGTATCGGAGGCCAGGGTCTAGCTTCCTGATCACTGGATCATGGGGTAGTGCTGTGAGGAGAGAAAACTTGGATAAATATGAACCTGCTTCTGCTGATCTTTTATCTCTTTCATATTACAAAACAACAGCAGCAGTGATAGCCAAGTTGGTACAACGCTTGCCTCGGTAACGAGGATCGCAGGTTCAAACCCCGGCTCGCACCTCTGGGATTTCTGGATTTCATGTGCGAATCTCATTTTCAACCACGATGATCACTTGCTAAACGGTGAAGGAAAACATAGCGAGGAAACCTGCATGTCTCAGAATACCTCTCGAAAGACGTGTGAAGTTCGCCAACCCGGACTGGGCCAGCGTGGTAGACTATGGCCTAATCCCCCTCGCATTGAGGGGAGGCCCGTGCCCAGCAGTGGGACATTAAAAAGGGCTGGTAGGGTGGCGCAGGCGGAACCGCGAGCAAAAGCTTGCAATTGATTTTAAACGGGTACAAACATTCGTGCTCATCACACAAATTTTGCTCCTACCAGGATTCGAAACCGGAACCCTCAGCACTGAAAGCAGGGTCACCTACCAACTGAGCTAATCAGCTCACCCTTGCTACAACTTAAAGAAAGGCTTAAAGTTTTACCTGCTACAGCGGCTAAGCCGAAAACGAACAAATACACTGCTTGAACCATCGTCCTTTCGCTACTGAATGTATTTAAATCTAATAATATAATATTAGTATAATATACTAATTCTTATCAATCGCATCAATAGTGATATACTTACATCATTTTAATCTAAAGCTACGTTTACATGACGACACTTGACAATAGAAGTCCTCGAATTCAAAGAAATACCTTTCCATACATATTAAGTTAAGTTTTGTATGATTCGAATTTTAATTTCATCAATTCAATTTACTCGAAGCCCCACTTGGCGCCCTCGCTAGGCCCCACTCGACGCCTTGCTCGACGCAAGCCCGTCGCTCCCGCCGCGCCGCTCGACCGGCACTCGGGAACTCGGGTTTGCATGTGTGTAACACGAACGTTGCACGCTCCGCCCCACTCGACGCCCGACTCGGGCGGGCACTCGGGCCTAACACTTGGGCGTGCATGCTCACTCATTATGACGTTTATCGTTAGATCATGATTAACAGGTGTGTTTTAAGATAATTCATTGATAATTATGTCTGAATCACCAACTGAATACTTAGATAATTATAACAACAACTAATATTATAAATTTATATACAGTCAGAATCAGAATATTGTTTTATTCATGTACAAATCATTGAGTCGTCAAAATTTTTACAAAATTCTATGCTACAACTTTATCGGACCGCGACCAGCAACTAAATATGAGGGTACCCTAGTTCAAACTATGACACTAGGACGGCTAACACCTCAGTCCTCCCGTGACCATGGTTGTTGTAAAGCATCCGAAACGTCGGGAACGTAAGAACATAAAATAAACGCGATGGAATCCGTTTAATTAGTTTTATGTCAACAAGAAGGCTGTATAAGTAGGTTCCATTTCATTATGAGAAGGATTAAGACCATAGTCCGCCACCCTGGGCCAGTGCGGTTTGGTGAACGTCACACGACTTTTTTTTATTTTTGTTTATTACATTATAGGCAAGTATTTGATCTCGATCTCACCTGATGGTAAGTGACGATGAGATCTACGATGGAGCATACTTGCCTAGGTAGGAAGGCGGCAGTAGATCGAGACGCTACATTCACTAGGCACATGCAGCGCAACTGATCTGACCCGCCATCCATGAATGGCAACACCGAACATCATGCCGGAACACGGCTAGGCCGCTTGGCGACATGGCTTTGTTCAGTGGGTGGTGACTAACCACGGCCGAAGCCTACAACCAGTAGAGTTGTCACCTAGTTGGCACCACCCAGGGTCACGTGTAGGGTATCTCGAGGGTATTTAATTCTCCTACGGACGAAGGTGACTCGACCCCAACTTTCAACTTTCGACTTTCAACAAACGTGCAGGCTTCCTCACCATGTTTGTTACAGCAAGTGGTTATCATTGCAAATGTGATTCGCACATGAAAATCAGAAAGTCCCTGAGGTGAAGGAAAACATCGTGAGGAAACATGCATGTCTGAGAGAACCCCTCGAAAGACGTGTGAAGTCCGCCAACCCGCACTGGGCCAGCGTGGTGGACTATGGCCTAATCCCCCTCGCATTGAGGGGAGGTCCGCCCAACAGTGGTACATTAAAAAGGGCTGATATTATTGTACTTGGGATCCATCGTTATGTGAGCATTGCTCGTTTTATATGAATAAGCAAATACGCCAATGTGAGAGTCTTAAACTAAGCCACCCTTGTATAATGGGCACGACATTTATAGACTACTAGATGCGCCCGGCGGTGTTACCCGCGATAAAAAGTATGAAAAATTAAAACATCTATCCCACGGGAACCATACATTTTACCGGGATAAAAAGTAGCCTATATGTTATTCCAGACTATAATCTATCTCTGTGCCAAATTTCAACCAGATCCGTTCAGCCGTTCGGGCGTGAAAGAGTAACAAATATCCATCCATCTATCCATCTATCCATCCATCCATCCAAACTTTCACATTTATAATATTAGTATAGATGTTGCATCACATTCAAAGAGAAACTAAAATAGTTTCGCTACATTAAATAAGAACACGAAGTATGTTTATTCACGGCGTTCGTTTAATCAAAATTTTATAGCTTTTCATGACGAATAAAACTGTGTTTACATTTGTATAACACAAAAAAAAAATAAGTATTTTACAATCATGTAGTCCGATGTGAAATGGATTTATATCCAGTGTTGTTATATACTTGTATAGGTAAGTGAGAAACATACTTATGCTTGGGATTATAAATATTAAAAAGATATATGTCACCGGACGAAGACTTTAAGGTATCTGCCCACTACAGCGTATCATACTATGACGGTAATAGGAACGTGCTAAATAATTAAATATTCTTTGTATTGAAAAGTATGGTGTGGTATTGTCGCTGACTATGGGCTTCATAAAAAGGCTCAAGGTCACTCAACGCGGAATGGAGAGAGCTATGCTCGGGGTATCGCTACGCGATATAATCAGAAATGAAGAGATCCGTAGATGAACTGGAGTAACCGACCATAGCTCAAAGAATTTCAATGTTGAAGTGGCAGTGGGCAGGGCACATGGCTCGCAGAACCGATGGCCGTTGGGGCAGAAAAGTTTTTTTTTTTTGAATGATAATAAAATATTTGAAAACCGTTGCACACGTTACGATACGTAATTGATACGCTCTAGTGGACATGGTATAGCGTATTTTTCAATCTTTTTCAGCTCTACAAAATGGCGGAACCGTTGCTCTACCAAGCACCACGCCTATGCCTAAACCAAGAATACCACGGCAATTATATTCTAAAACAGCGGAACTAATTGATCTAGTCAATAAGTTCTATTATGTCGATGACAGAGTAAAGAATACTGGTGATATTCGTTTGAATGAACCACAGACGAATTATAAAACAGGGCATAGTTATGGTAGAGGTATGTATAAACTGGCCGCGTAACCTCGCGGGCTGCCATTGGTGCGAATGAGAGATGACTCGCGAGTCAAGGGCAAGTCACGGACTCGTAATCTCACCCGGTCCGTACACGGTCACGATACAAATGAAATATGTAATAATATAATAATAATACCAGCCCTTTTAATGTCCCGCTGTTGGGCACGGGCCTCCCCTCAATGCGAGGGGATTAGGTCATAGTCCATCACACTGGCCCAGTGCGGGTTGGCGGACTTCACACATCTTTCGAGGGGTTCTCTCAGACATGCAGGTTTCCTCGCGATGTTTTCCTTCACCGTTTAGTAAGTGATAATCGCACTGGGCCAGCGTGCCACGAACAGTGGGACATTAAAAAGGGCTGGTATTATATATTATATTGCTTTCAGACATTGATAACGATTACTATGATTTCAAACACTCCAAGAACGAAGTCAATCTTGAGACAGTTATGAAGCTTTTACAAAAGAATTATGGTGCCTACAAGAAATTTGAACCAAGTTACAATGGGGATACAATCAGAGTGCATGTTATTCACAACCCTGAGGTATTGGAAAGATATCGACAGAGAATAAGGAGTGCTGAGTAAGTAAAGATTAAATAGATAGAGTATTTATAGAAAATAAAAGTACTAACAAGACTCTAATTGTAAATGAGGAAATACATAGAGATATGAGGGAATCCGTAAAGAAACTAGACTAGTTCAAAATGAGGAAATCCGCAAAGAAACTAGACTCTAGTTCGAAATGAGCAAATCCGTAAAGAAACTAGACTATAGTTCAAAATGAGGAAATCCGCAAAGAAACTAGACTCTAGTTCGAAATGAGCAAATCCGTAAAGAAATTAGACTCAAGTTTAGATGATTCATCTGATTTTACAGCTTTGACAGGTCCTCATCATCATCAGAATCATCAGAAAAAGATACCGTTGGCAGCAAAGCGAAGGACGTATTGCATAGAAGGAATTTAGTAAATTTTCGACTATCCAGTGGTAAGGATATTTCTGGCTCTACTAGCTGGCCGCGCGTACTTGAATTATTTTGACTATCGCACGGGCGGACTTCCAATTTCCCTTTTAAACAATATTCTTAATGCCGACCCGGATTATAAGCTATCATAGTGCTAAGTTCTATCAAAATCCGTTCGGTAGTTTTTTCATGATGCGCAGAGAGACAGACAATAAAGTCTTTTACGATTATATTTTTCAGAAATGTATATATAGAGCTATGTCTTTCTCTACACGGGCTATAACCAGATCTTTGGAAAGCTTCGGGGACATGGGTCCAACACGTAGAAGACCTTTTTGAGAATTTTAATGTTATGTTAGCCACCTGCTGGGGTCAACTGCTGAAAATGATAGCATAAACAGCGAATTGACCTCAGCAGGCGGACGAACTATTGCAGGAATATGGAACGATAAGATGTATAGTTAGATTGAGTTTCAAATTGCATGACAGGTGTTCTATAGTCTCTCTTCTCCTTCAGATATTTCAGCAGAAGAAATAAAGGAAGAGCCAGAAATTGACGTCGTAACTCAAGGCCTAATAGAAACGGATAAAGAAGAAGTCCCCCGACTCAAAGTATCTCCAGAGTATGATGAAGTTAAAAACATGGAAATTCTCATAAACTCCGAGGAGTTAAAAATAAAAAATTTAGACAAAGAAATTGAAATTGAACAGACAGAAACACAAACGGAACCGGTTGCACCCGAAAATGATGTTTGGGATATGATAACTAAAAATTATAAATGGGGCGACGGAGAAAATACTGAAAAAAGTGAGGAGGATAAAAATTGGGAAAACGCTAAGAGAAGAGAGTCAGCTAAGTCTTGGGAAATGAAGAAAGACAGTGACTGGAATAAAAAAGATAAAACACACGAGAAAAAAGACAATTGGAATAAACAATCTGAAGACTGGAATAAAAAGGGAAATAGTTGGGAGAAAAAAGACGATTGGAATAAAAAATCTGAAGACTGGAATAAAAAGGAAAATAGTTGGGAAAAAAAAGATGATTGGAATAAAAAATCTGATCAGAATAAAAAGAAAAATAACTGGGAAAAAAAAGATGATTGGAATAAAAAATCTGATCAGAATAAAAAGAAAAATATTTGGGAGGATAAAGATGATAGGTATAAAAAAACCGATGATTGGAATAAAAAATCTGGGAATAAAAAGTCAGACAGCTGGGATAAGAAATCTGATACGTGGGACAAGAAAGGCGTAAATTGGGAGAAAGAAGACGACTGGAATAAAAAAAAAACAAATTTTGATAAGAAAAATAACGACTGGGATAAAAAGGATAATGATTGGAACAAAGAAATTGAATGGAATACAAAAGAAAAAAAGACCACTGACAATTGGAATAAAAAAGACGATTGGGACGACAAATGGAACAAGAAACGCGATGATAGGAAAAACAAAGATAACGATTGGGACAAACCAATAAAAGATTGGGAGAATGACTGGAACAAAAAGGAAAAGAAAACTAATCAGTGGGATAGCAACAATGATAAATGGGATATAAACAATGACGCGGTCAAAGATAAACGTGACGATAAATTTGATCTAAAGAGTAACAAAAGAACACCAAAAGATAACAATAACAGAGGGAAAAACAAATGGGACGACGACTCCAATGGGAAGAAAGATGATCGAAGTTCAGAGAGAGATAAAAAATACATAGACACTCCCGTTGAAAGGACAACAAGAGCAAGGCAAGTGAATAAGAAAAGTAACGAATGGGACCGTTATGTGCCCAAAACTAATGATCGCAATAATAATTATAGGCCAAAGAGAATTAAAAGAGTCGATAGCTATGAAAGGAATAGTGCACCGATGGCGGCCGCGGCGGTTCACTCGTTTGGAAGAACGCCCATACCGTTCGCTGGAAAAAAGAGAATTTATGATAAATAAACGGCCAGTAATCTTTTTTTGACGTTTCATTTGGTTGCCACTTGACATTGTTACCGACATAAAAAAAATCTCCCTAAGGATAATACGAAAAACCTCTAAATGAATGTAAACAATCTTTATCACTTACTTGTTATAACCCCTTAAAATATGTTACACAATATTTGTATTTATATCCCCAAATTTATAGACTTTTTATAACATTATCAAACATCATGCGCACAAGAGTTTTCTTTGCACAGTACTACATGAGGTTTGACAAAGTTATAAAACGTCTATAAATTCGGGGATAGATTATAATATGAGATACTTTGACAATAGTGCATTTTTTATTTATAAAAAAAAACATCGTCTTTATTTCTTTCTTTGAATGGCCTCTCCAATCCAATGCAAAGGTAGATTCGCCCAATGTCGAGTAATAAATAGCAATAACAACTAAAATCAATTTAAATATTCTTAACACTGACTAACTGACAGACAAGCATAGACAAAACTGATAGACTTAGAGACTTGAAATTTGGAGGATATATTCCTTGAGTACCCCGGAGGTGCACAGTACGTCAAGTGCGAGATTACTCGAAGCTAACCGTATACTTTATAGTCTACCGTATTTAGACATTTTGTATGCAGAATTGAAGGTTTGAAATACCGTCCGCTAGAGTCGCTGCTCAATTCTCCATACAAAATGTCTAAATACGGTAGACTATAAAGTATACAGTTAGCCTACGAATAATCTCACACTCGACGTGCTGTGCATCTCCGGGGTACTCAAGGAATATATTCAAAATTGGACCCCTAAGCTGCTCAAGCTTTGTAAGTATCAAGATATATTCTTTTAAAGTTACAATTTGCGAGCTAGTCAGTTAATAAACCCACATTTATAGAATTGAAATAAAACTAATTTGACAGATTTTATCGAGTTTATTTTATGTTTTTTACGTTCCCGACGTTTCGGCTTCTTTACAGCAACCATGGTCACGGGACGACTGAGGTGTTTGACGTCCTAGTGTCATAGTTAGAACCGGGGTACCCTCATATTTAGTTGTTGTTTGCAGTCCGATCTACGCAGAAAGTGCTCACAGTGTCTTGAGGTCTTGCAATGGTGCGCTTGGTTTTGGATTTAATTATAGTAATTACTGTATCCCAAGTCGGTGGTAGCACCCAGCCATCTTCCCTATTGAAATTAGGATGGTTTTTTTTTAATTTTAATAGCCTCACGCATCATCCTTGGTCACAATCGGTGTTTTTTGCGAGGATCCGTGGTCGATCAAATCTGATATAATGGCGGGTGCGTTAAACTAGTTTTATTTCGATGATTACAGAAAAATATTTATAGAAATTTGCACGTACAAGTTGAGAATCTTTTGCATTGTGGATTTACACAGAAACACGGAAATTGGTGCTATTCAACCAATCACACCAGCCGAGTTATATTTCAACAGTTATAAAATATTTTATACTCTACCATTAAATTTATTTGTTGTTAAATTTATGTATTCAATTTTGTTTTAGTATAAAGTGAGTAAACAGTTCGAAATGATTCGTGTTCATATATTCATTGCAACTCTCATAACAATATGTTAGTATTCTGTGACTTATTACTAACTTAAATATTTGATAGAACTAGGCGATACTTGGCGGAAATCTAATGTTAATCAAATGGGGGAAGAGGAACCCACCACTGACCCTCGGCTTGTCAACTTTTCCAATTATAAACCAAACAAGTTGATCGATAATTAAAGAAGCCAACAACACCGAACTCCTCTGAGATGTCAGTCGAGAAACTGTGTCACGAGTGTCGGGACCCCAATTAATATGCAATTCTCCGCGAAACGAGAGAGAGAGAGAGAGAAAGAAAAAGAGTGATTCGTTTCGCGGATAATTGCATATTAATTTGGGGTCCCGACGCTCATGACAGACAGTTTCTCGACTGACATCTTAGAGGAGCTCGGTCTTGTTGGCTAAAGCCAACAATTAATAAATTAATTATCGATCAACTTGTTTGTTTTATAATTGGAAAAGTTGAAAGGTTCTTACACGGCTAGGAAATTGGTGCTTCATAATTTATGATTTCAGTACACCCAATAATTTGCTCTCGCAAATATGACATTGAAAAAGAATCCTTGAAGCTCTACGGAGAAAATTTACAAACAGTTTTAAAGAAATTCCGAAGGACACCGGATTACTTGAAGATATTGAAAGATAAGGTATACAATTGAAAAAAACTAATCTTACGGATTTTATCGCGTTTACTTTATGTTTTTTACGTTCCCGACGTTTCGGCTGCTTTACAGCAACCATGGTCACGGGAGGACTGGGTATATAGAAAGAAAGAAAGAAAGAAAGTATTTATTTGGCAAAGAAATAGCTACACACAATTAAATATATAACAACGCTGATATTTTGCCAAAAGGGTCAACAGCTCAGCTTATTGTTGAATGGCAATAAATGCGCACCCAACGCTGATTTTCAGCTGCAACCCGCGGGTGACGGGAGCACGAAACTAAAACTAACTTAAGTAATTAACAAAATAAAGATGCTTATGCTAATAACCCCACAGACTTAAACATGAGTCGGTACTTATATGTGAAATTTTTTACATTCACAAAATTTAAATCGATATATTTATCCTTAATTATTAATAGAACATTATTATACAATAAAATAAATACAATGGTGTGTTTGATTGAGTATCGACGAAAAGTCGATTAAGACTAGTAAAATGTGAAACTACCGCTATAACACATACTAATAACCACCACCGCTATAACATATACTAATTATATAGATGTTAAACATCCATGACTCGGGTACAAACATTCGTGCTTATTACACAAAGAATGTCCCAACCAGGATTCGAGCCCGAGACCCTCGGTACAGAAAGCAGGGTCACTAACAACTGCGCTAACCAGGTCGTCAAATTTATAAATGAATATTAATTTGTTGATTCAAATAAACGGTTTGATGTCATTATAATGTATACTCATACTTTTCATGTCCTCTGAGTTAATTCTCAAAGGTTAATAAACCTTATTCTTCACCTAAGTATACTTTTTTTTTTTTTTATTACATTATAGGCAAGTATTTGAGGTCGATCTCACCTGATGGTAAGTGACGATGAGATCTACGATGGAGCATACTTGCCTAGGTAGGAAGGCGGCAGTAGATAGAGGCACATGTAGCGCAACTGATCTGACCCGCCATCTATGAATGGCAACACCGAACATCATGCCGGAACACGGCTAGGCCGCTTGGCGACATGGCTTTGTTCAGTGGGTGGTGACTAGCCACGGCCGAACCCTACCACCAGTAGAGTTGTCACCTGGTTGGCACCACCCAGGGTCACGTGTAGGGTATCTCGAGGGTACTTAATTCTCATACGGACGAAGGTGACTCGACCCCATATACTGCTTTAATAATTGTACTATTGCAATGGGCTTTGACCTGTAACGATAGCTGGATAAATAAATTCATAAATACAATATGCATTTCTTATGAAAATGTTTTATTTGTTGATCTCTTATATTTACGTATATCGCGTTTATGTTTTTTGACGTTCCTGACGTTTCATTAAATCCGAAACCAAGCGCACCGTTGCATGACCTCAAGACACTGTGAGCACTTTCTGCGTAGATCGGACCGCGAACAACTAAATATGAGGGTAGCCCAGTTCTAACTATGACACTAAAGCCTCAGCCTCGAATTTAGCGGGCAGCGGGGCGGCGGTGGCGGCGGTGCGGGAGCGGAGCTCGTTGGCCGCCCCGCGCCGCTGCCGCGCCGCTGTTTTCGAGAACCGGTCCATTTGATTTTACGCATAAGATCCTGCCGCTCCCGCGCCGCCGCCGCCGCCGCCCCGCTGCCCGCTAAATTCGAGGCTGAGGCCTAAGACGTCAACCATCTAAGTCCTCCCGTGACCATGGTTGCTGTAAAGCAGCCGAAACGTTGGGAGCACGGGACATTAAAAAAAGGGCTGGAATTATTATTATAACACCGTTCAGCGATCACCCATTAGTGTAATTTTTACCTGCGTGAATAATTACTCAGATTACGTGAACGCGTTCTAGAGTTTTCATGTTATTTTTTCAGTTGGACGACTTGGAACAGCAATCCAGTGACGTCAGTCTGCAAATAGTCCACTACTACTCAAGTAAAGTCCAGAGTAGAGTTGAAGAAATACTCGGAGCTACGGAAAACCTAACGATAGCCATGACACTCGGCGAGGAGATCAGCACGACAGCTCTACCAAGGTACGAGTAATGGAGCGTTCAAGTATTATATAACGAATTTGGGGGGAAGGGGGGGGGGGGTCTTCTGAAACATTACGATGCGTTACAGGGTTTGAACTACGCGTTACGTAACATTGTTTTAACCCTTCAGAACGGTCGCGTAGAGACTTTACGATTTACTAGGATGGGGGGGGGGGGGGGGGTAAAGAAAAACGTTACGGCGCGTTACATGAGGGGGAGGGGAAGGGGGGTTAAAAATCTCCAAAAATTGCGTTACTACGTAATACTTGAACGGTCCCTAAGCCGCTGGCTCTCTATACAATTTCAGCGAAAAAGAGAAGATCTTGTCTGTGGTATACCTGGGGACTGGCTGCTATGACCCGACGGTAATTGTAGAGGTCTTGTACTTGAGTCATCATGTACATAAGTAATTTGTAAATGTGGGAACCATGTAGCCATTAACTTGCTTGTAAAAAGCTACATAAGCCTGCCTAGCCGTTCCTGCATAATTCTCATATACCCATTGTATAATTGTTATTATTATTATTTTATTACATTATAGGCAAGTATTTGATCTCGATCTCATCTGATGGTAAGTGACGATGAGATCTACGATGAAGCATACTTGCCTAGAAGGTGCCTGTTCACTCTCGACTTGAAAACACTCACATTTTAGTCAAAAATACGAGTACTATTGTAAAAGATCAAAAATAGTATTACCATTGTTTCCGATAGATGTCGCTAGCATCGAATTAGCGCGCGGTGATAAGGTAGTTAGAGTATCTCTTATATTATCTATAGTTCATCCAAATGGCAAATAGTATATCTACCTTACTTTTCCAAGTGATTAAATAGACGATAAACCTATAGATGTGACATCTCGGGACATATTCTGGCGTTATACCCTTAACAATGTACGGAGATCCTCTTGAAGAGCAACCATGGAGTTTCTCGCCCGTTCTTCTCCATAGGAACGGCATTCCGAACGGGCGGTAAAGTTGTAGCTTAGCATTTTGTGACATTTTTGACGATACATAAGTATTGTACGTACTTTAACATAAATAAAAACTATTTTGATTCGGATTCTGACGCAGCCGATCTTATTTCAGTTATTACAATAAATTTCGTTCAAGACGACAAGAAGAGGGCGAAGGGAATCCAGATAAAGACACCGATCGCGAAGAGAGGCTGGACCACGAGGCTGTGAGGAGGCTGGACATGTACGAAAAGCTAAATTCTGCGCTCACAACTGCCGAAAGAAATAATTTCAAAGACTTGGGCTTCGAATTTGCTGGGTAAGAGTGCTGGTTTATTGCGTCATAAAAGCAGCCCACAATTAACAGTTGACCACTCTGAGCAAGCGCCCAGTTCATGGGACCCCCTCAGCATTCTATATTGACGACCTGATTCGCTAATTACATTATAAATTGGAATAAATCTAATTTTACGGATTTTAAATATAAATAATAAATATCGCCAGACGAACACACCAACTATACGGTCCCACACTAAGCAACGCTTGTATTATGGGTACCGTACAATGGACTGAGGGCGAACCCAGTATATATTACTTATATAGATATTCACACAAAGTTTGTCCCTACCAAGATTCGAACCCGGGACCTGCGGCACAGAAAGCAGGGTCACTACCAACTGCGCTAATCAGGCCGTCAAAATCGGTTTATCGCGTTATATTATCTTTTTTACGTTCCCGACGTTTCGGCTGCTTTACAGCAACCATGGTCACGGGAGGACTGAGGTGGTTGACGTCTTAGTGTCATAGTTTGAAACGGGGTACCCTCATATTTAGTTCTTGCTTGTGGTCATTATATATATAGTACATTATAAAGATGCTAACATGACTTGGGTACAAACATTCGTGTGCATCACACAAGATGTACCTCTACCGGGAATCAAATCTGGGTCCCTCGGTACGGGAAACTGTACCAATCGTGTAGTCAGTCAAAATATTTTTTTTATAATTCATGTAAACCATTACGCACAGTACTAATGAATCGTCAAAATAGTAACAAAATGCTAAGCTACAACTTTACCGCCCGTTCGGAATGCCGTTCCTATGGAGAAGAACGGGCGAGAAACTCCATGGTTGCTCTTTTTAAACGGACTCACAGTATCATTCCTAAATAGAGATTTGTTTGTATTCTAGCACGATCATCCATGGTATAATAAAACATTTTGGGTCTGATACTCCTGATAATACTGATGCAGCAGGGTTATCCACCAAGGGAATGGTCATGGGAGAACAAGGCCTTGAAGTCACAACTACTACGGAACACGTCAAAGTCCATCAGGTACATAATACCATGATATTCCGATTACATGCGGAAGTTATACCAGGCGGGTTTCGACCCAGGCGGGTGTTGAACCAGGTGGGTGTTGAACCAGGTGGGTGTTGAACCAGGTGGGTGTTGAACCAGGCGGTTGTTGGGTCAAGCGGGTGTTGTGACAGGCGGGTTTTGCACCACGTGGATGTTGTTTACAAACGCGTGTTGTACCATGCGGGTGCTGAGCCAGGCGGTCGTTGGGCCAGGCGGGAGTTATGGCAGGCGGGTAGTGTGGCAGGTGGATGTTGTAACAGGCGCGTGTTGTACCATGCAGGTGCTGAGCCAGGCGGTTGTTGAACCAGGCGGTTGTTAGGCCCGGCGGGAGTTATGGCAGGCGGGTACTGTGGCTGGTGGATTTTGTGCCAGGCGGCTGTTGTGCCAGGCGGCTACAGATTTCTTTCTATTAACATAGAAAGCCGTGGTTTATTTCGTATAGGTCTGCGGGGGCACTTATAAACTGTCAAAAAAAAGATACAGCATAAAATCTGTCCTTGCGCCATCACGCGCATATTGCCACATGAACACACCAACTGTATGGCCCCAAACTAAACAACGCTTGTATTATAGGTACGGTATAATGGACTGGGGGTGACACCCAGTAACACCCAGACCAGGGCGAATTACGAAAAGACCCATTCCAAAATTAGCCCAGACGGGAATCGAACCCGCAACTACCCGGTGCAGTGACCCGACCGGCGTACGCTCAAACCACTAGACCAGGGGTTCCCAAACTTATTTTGTCTACTGCCCACTTTGAGAATGATTTATTTTTAGTGCCCCCATTTTTTCACCTACTTAAAAGCCACTATAACTAAAAATTAAATTAATTATTGTAAGCCTCTACACAACGCCCCCATGTTTTTTCTGGTTCTCTTACCGCCCTTTAGGGGCCCCTTTAGGCCTGCAGCGCCCACAAGGGGGCGTTATCACCCACTTTGGGAAAGGCTGCACTAGACCAATCTGTCGTCGTTCTTGTACTATACATTTTTGATGCACAAGTGCGGTCTTAAGAACCACGTGAAGATACCTCGAGTCTCGAGTCTGTATCTTTCAGTATATGCTTTTTTCAGGTGACTACACCTCCTCCGACTACAGAGATTGAAACGAGAGTAACAAATCTGGAATCTTCAACAGTTGTTAGAGCGAGACATAGAGCTTTGAGAGCTCTCCAAAGAAGCGGATAAAGACTCTACATTTGGTTCAATAAAAACTAATAGAAACTCTTTTTCTTTATTTTTTTTTTACTATGTGTTAGCCCAGCGTTCGGTTTTCCTATTCACGTATCTCTCTATATATATAAAACAAAGTCGTGTCAGTTACACCATTTATAACTCAAGAACGGGTGGGTCGATTTTGATGATCTTTGATTTTTTGAATTTGTCTCCGCCCCGAGTAGCGGATGAACTATTAAAATATGGGAGAAATTCACTAAAATATATCTATCTAGCTATCAGCCGAAAGACGTCTATTGCTGGACATAGGCCTCCCCCAATGACTTCCACACATCGCGGTCCTCCGCCACTCGCATCCACCGGCTTCTTGCTACGCGTGTGATATCATCGCTCCACCTTGTGGGGGCCGTCCTACACTACGTCTTCCGGTTCGAGGTCGCCATTCTAAAACCTTTCTGCCCCAACGGACATCGGTTCTGCGAGCTATGTGCCGCCCACTGCCACTTCAACTTTGAAATTCTTTGAGCTATGTCGGTTACTTTATTTCGTCTACGGATCTCCTCATTTCTAATTCTATCGCGTAGCGAAACCCCGAGCATAGCTCTCTCCATTGCGCGTTGGGCGACCTTGAGCCTTCTTATGAGGCCCATAGTAAGCGACTACGTCTAAAAAAATATAATAAAGATGATTCTTTTTCTCATACATTTGATTCGGAGGTGGTACGAAGAGTAAAGAATTATCATGTAATTATATAAGTACTATTAACTAGCTGCTCAAGTATGTCTAGCCGTTCCTACATTGTTCTCACACACCCATAACAATGTGCTGCTCAACAATGTATGAGATCTTTTTAAAAAGAGTAACTATGGAGTTTCTTACCCGTTCTTCTCCATAGGAACGGCATTCCGAACGGGTCCCGGCAAACTTCAGAGAATATTTTTTATTCATGTAAACCATTCAGTGCAGCACTTATGAATCGTTAAAAAAGTTACAAAATGCTAAGCTACAACTTTACCACCCGTTCGGAATGCCGTTCCTATGGAGAAGAACGGGCGAGAAACTCCATGGTTGCTCTTTTTAAAAAGATCTTTCACTTAGCAGTACATTGTTATGGGTGTGTGAGAACAATGTAGGAACGGCTAGGCAGACTTTAGTAGCTGGTTAAAAAAGTACTAACTCTAAGTTTATAACAACAAGTGAATGACTACGCGGTTCCCATATTTACATTAACCAAGTTAGCTAACAACATTATTCACTCTAATTATTAAATGATGAATTTTAAATATTAATGATGGCCGCAGACAACATAGTGTTTGGTCTGGCAACAACAATGGTATTAACCCATACAATTACGAGGCCACATGTTTGTACGTATTAAAGTCATTGTTAATTATAATTAATGTTATCGAACTGTTTGAACAAATGTTATTATATGCATACGTCATACAGTCGCTAAAGTAATATAATGTATCATATTAGTCGGTAAATAAGTATATAATTTGAATATACGTAAGAGGTCGTAGAGTAGTCGGCTCGAACCACCGACAGAACGGTCGGAACTTGGATGGGTGATCAACCTATATCAAATATATTGAAATACAACTAATTTTAACGGATTTTATCGTGGTTTTTTCTATGTTATTACGTTCCCGACGTATCGGTTGCTTTATAGCAACCATGGTCCTCCTGTAACCATGGTTGCTGTAAAGCAGTCGGGAACGTAAGAACGTAAAATAAACAAGATAAAATCCGAAAAAAAAAATTCAATAAAATTCTTAATATTAGTTTTATTTCAAAGTGTATTCGCGTAAATGTAAGAAATCAATATCAAATATATTTTTATATTACTGATTAGCAGAATAGCGATGCCTCGAAGTAAGCAGCGTGTCGCCTCAAAGAAAGCGTCGTGTCGCCTCAAAAAAAGCGTCGCGAAGCCTCATATAACGCGTCGTAAAACATAATAGTTGAAGTAAGCGTTGCGACGCATTATAGTAAGCGTCGCAACGCCTAATAGTAAGCGTCACGACGCCTAATAGTAAGCGTCACGACGCCTAATAGTAAGCATTGCGACGCCTCTAAATATAGCAGAATACTGGAGCAGCCCTTCAGGTGTCGAAGGGACAGCCAATCACTGCAATCATGCAGTACCTACTTAATGAACCGTAGCGTGATTATCACGAGACCCACAACAGAACTTCAACACGTGCGCCTCTAACATGGGCGTGTTGGAATTAATTTAATTTATAAAATATCATATGTATGAAGACACGTGTTTTATGCATGCCCCATCTGTGTGGTACTCGGTCATATTTGCACAATAAGAACCTTGAGTGGATCACTATAACCAATAATACAACTCGTTTGTTTGCTGAAAAAGAAAGAATTTCGTGGTGTTTTTTTTGCAAATTTTCCACACCGGTAGGTATGCTGCGAATGTTGAGTAGTTTATAGCAATAACAAGTTACATTGTAAAGAATACATTGTCGAAGAATGGATTGGTAATTGATGAATAGCCCACCTTTTCAAATAACTAGATATTTGAAACGTTTGTCTAGCTAGATGAATCTTTGTAAATTGTCTTTTCTTTAATATAATTAGCAGTGATAGCCAAGTTGGTAGAACGCTTGCCTCGGTAACGAGAATTGCAGGTTCAAACCCCGGCTCGCACCGCTGGGAATTCTGGATTTCACGTGCGAATCTCTTTTGTATTCACGATTATAACCTGCTAAACGGTGAAGGAAAACATCGTGAGGAAACCTGCTTGTCTGAGAGAACCCCCGAAAGATGTGTGAAGTCTGCCAACTCGCACTGGGCTAGCCCGGCGGACTATGGCCGAATCCCCCTCGCACTGAGGGGAGGCCCGTGACCAGCAGTGGGACATTAAAAAGGGCTGGTATCCCGCCTCGCCTAGGGGTCTCATATGGTTCAATCCAGCTATCAACACTTACAGGACGTAGGAACATCGATTTGAAAGAAAAAAAACAAACCCAAAAAATGAAACTACACATAGAAATAAAACTAATTTTGAACTGTCACTTTTGACCGATATCCCATACAATATCTGTCAAAGTGACATGTACTATGCGGTTGCAGTTCGATAATGAATCGATTGTGGTAGCAGACTTGGGGCCCTGGGTGCCGGTAAGGCAGTCGTTGAGGGGAATGCGCTGCTAGGTCACCGCGCTGAATGCAGTGTTCATGTTTATTCATTATTTACAAACAATTTGGACATGGTTCGCGATGTGGCTTTGTTGTTTGCAACCGTAACAGATGGGTCAATGATACAACAAATGCAGCTGTAAATATAACATAACACAAATAGTGAAAAATATTGCAAGAGGTTAACAAGTAGGTGATAACGATCACATTTATATATAAAATGTATGTGTATACAGTATTTGATTTTTCTGTAAGAAAGCGAGAGTCTTATATGACGGCCTTTTTAGAGGGCCCACCTAAAGAGCGGCGAGTCTGGTGGTAGGCTTCGGCCGCCACTTCACCACCCACTGAACAAAGCCATGTCGCCAAGCGGCCTAGCCGTGTTCCGGCATGATGTTCGGTGCTGCCATTCATGGATGGCGGGTCAGATCAGTTGCGCTGCATTTGCCTAGTGAATGTAGCGTCTCTATCTACTGCCGCCTTCCTACCTAGGCAAGTATGCTCCACCGTAGATCTCATCGTCACTTACCATCAGGTGAGATCGAGATCAAATACTTGCCTATAATGTAATAAAAAAAAAAAAAAAAAAAGAGTCGCCACCTGCCAATAGTAATTAGATAAAAGCTGATTACGGCAGGTGTCCGCAACCCTTCCAATACTCCCATCCCATGCCCATCCAATCCTCAATCCATAGTCCCAATTATATTTCCATATTCCTGGTCAGCAGTTGACCCCAGCAGGTGGCAACTACTGAGGAGGCTTTAGCTGAAAATCAGCGCTGGAGGAGAATCCGTTCCCCACCAGCTCATGCTGAGCCAAACGCCTTTCGGCACAGCTCACACTGAGATCCACAATACCTACTTTATGCTCCTCACTTTTTAATGTATGTGCCTATTTGTGTATCTTTGTGTGTTCTTTACTTCTACTTTTTCATGTAAATGTACCCATTTGTGTATCTTCGTGTCTGTGTCAAATAAACTTTTTTCATTTCATTTCATTTCCATAGCCTGGTGCAGCAAATAATAATATGGTTATATAACCACGGTTTAGGGTAAACCAGAACTCCTCATCTGCTTATTCGACGACCTGATTATAGCAGTTGGTAGTGACCCTGCTTTCTGGGCTGAGAGTCCTGGATTCGAATCCAGGTAGGCCAATCTTCGTCTGATGAGCACGAATGTTTGTACCCGAGTCATGGATGTTTAGTATCTAAATAAGTATTGTATACTGAATACGGTACCCACCGTATAGTTGGTGTGTTCGTCTGGCGATATAGATATATATAATCCTAACGTCATCGGGAAAGCATGCCGTCACTGTCATTCTTATTTATAAAGTCTGACGTGTGAGTGGGATGGAAGTCGTCCCCGTGATTGTACGTAAGAAAGATCGCGTTTGGGCTCCCCATCGGCCCCTTGGTGTAGGTATTTTACATTAAAAATGGTGGATTTACACATATGCATGCATTTATTCTGCGTTGACGTAAGTTGATAGCAAACAATAACTTTGTTATTGTCACACATTGTTAATGAACCGACGAAATATATGATCCAGTTGGACAAATACTTTTTGATAAGTTATTTACTTGAGCTAAAGTTTCTTTATGTTATTGTAGCTAATGTTATAGGTTAGCGTATATGTTTGTTCGGTGGCTAAAATGTTTTCTTTTTTTATCAATGTCCTCACCTACCTTTGGGTAGGTATTTTGCCAACGTCAAGTGGAATGATTATTTTTCATATCACATATGGGAGATTCTATGCGGGCCTAATCCGTAGACTAATCTATCAGCCGATAGACGTCCACTGCTGGACATAGGCCGCCCCCAATGACTTCCACACATCCCGGTCCTCCGCCACTCGCATCCACCGGTTTCCTGCGACACGTGTGATATAATCGCTCCACCTTGTGGGAGGCCGTCCTACTCTACGTCTTCCGATTCGTGGTCGCCATTCTAGAACCTTCCTGCAATCCGTAGACTAAGCCTAATAAACCCCTTAACTCTATCAGTAATGTTGTGGATACTTTACTGACAAATTACCCAACTTTTTGGGAGAACTGGAAAAGTCATGTTTTACTATTTAGTTTTATTTTCCTACACTCGTGCACGTTTGTGAACACATAATGGTTAATATACCACCAAAATTACAAATTATATATCAAAGAAACACATTTTTCACAAAATAAAACAAAATTGATCACCTATCTCTTCGACTACCCCCAAAAAGTCCCTAAAATTGATAGACGTTTTATAACTTTATCAAACGTCTATATGCGGTAGTGTAGTGCGGGTTGGCGGACTTCACACATCTTTCGAGGGGTTCTCTCGGACATGCTGGCTTCCTCACGATGTTTTCCTTCACCGTTTAGCAAGTCATAATCATGGTTGAAAATGAGATTCGCACATGAAATCCAGAAATCCCAGAGGTGCGAGTCGGGGTTTGAACCTGCGATCCTCGTTACCGAGGCAAGCGTTCTACCAACTTGGCTATCACTGCTATTACTTCGATTAACAATAAAGTATTATAAAAGACAATTGGGGATTTCGAGAAAGATCGCTATGATATGCTATATATGATAAGCTAAGATGGAGTATAAAAAACAGAACCAGGGTTTATTGGCTAGTACCTTTCTGATAATTTTAATTATTAATTAATTAATATTAATGTATGTTAAATTGAGAAAAATTCTTTTATTTGATCAATTGTTATTTCCAATCGACGTCATCAGTTAAAACAAATGTGTGTAAAAGAAGTTTACTTATATAAGTATCAATACATGCATTCGTTCCCGTGTTTGTCTGCAATTCTCATAAAAAAATATATAAAAATCTCATAAAATTCTCTAAAAGGGCCTCTACGTGTTGGACACATGTCCACGCGCAAGCCTTCCAAAAATCCGGGTATAGCCCGTGTGAGAGACATATAATACCAGCCCTTTTTAATGTCCCACTGCTGGGCACGAGCCTCCCCTCAAGGCGAGGTAGATTAGGCCATAGTCCACCACGCTGGCCCAGTGCGGGTTGGCGGACTTCACACATCTTTCGAGGGGTTCTCTTAGACGCAGAAAGAGCTCACATTGGACATGTGAGCTCTTTCTGCGTAGATCGGACCGCAAGTAACAACTAAATATGAGGGTACCCCCGTCAAACTATGACACTAGGACGTCAACCACCTCAGTACTCCCGTGACCATGGTTGCTGCAAAGCAGCCGAAACGTCGGGAACGTAAAATTCAAAAATAAACCGCGATAAAATCCTTTAGATTCGTTTTATTTCAATGTGTAGTATTCGCGTAAATATAAGAAATCAATATTCTCTTAGACATGTTGGTTTCCTCACGATGTTTTCCTTCACCGTTTAGCAAGTGATAATCGTGGTTGGAAATTATATTCACACATGAAATCCTAGAGGTGCGAGGCGGGTCTTGAACCTGCGATCCTCGTAACCGAGGCAAGCGTTCTACCAACTTGGCTGTCACTGCTATATCTAACTCTGCATAATGATTACAAATGCGATAACGAAGCGCAGGCTAGTTAGTATACCCTTTCTGAATCATTCTGTACATGTTAAGTTCTCCGATAACTCTGATAGTGCGTTTCGGGATTGTATGGGGAATCAACAGCGCCATCTGTGTAGCGTCATAGTGAAACGAGTTTCTTGTAGCGAGGTTAAAGAGGTCGCTAGGAACGTTTCGAAAGCTTTTAACAGAAGACGCTTCTCTGCCCGACCCGGGAACATAATCCACAACCTCACCATCCTACGCACCAAGCCGACCGCGACGCAAAAGCGTTCAAAAAAATATTTTTTTGTATCCATGCTATTTACACAGATGGCTACTAATAATTTATAAGCATTAAACAAATATTAATGTGACTTATCCAAATAATGGAATTATTCAATTAATAATTCTCGGATCAACTGTGCAAACAATATTCGCGGGTTTTGGGGTATATATAATGGGAGTTTTGGTATTTCAAAATCATATTAGGGAGATTGGCCTTATCGGTCAAAACTCCGTATTGATAAGTACTTTTTTAATTTTAATTTTAAGTAACGATGGTGTCCCTCAAGATCGTCGTTTTGGTGGCACTGGTAAGTGATTTAGCCGGTATAATAATATCCTGATTAGCTCAGTGGATAGTTACCCTGCTTTCTGTGCTGCGGGTCCCGGTTTCCAATCCTGGTTGGGACAAATTTTGTGTGATGATCACGAATGTTTGTACCCGAGTCGTTGATGTTTAATATCTATATAAGTATTGTATACTGAGTTCGCCCTCAGTCCATTGTACGGTACCCATAACACAAGCGTTGCTTAGTGTGGGACCGTATAGTTGGTCCCAAACCAAGCAACGCTTGTATTATTATTGCACGATCTCGGCATACTTATGTAGATATTAAACATCCATGACTCGAGTGCGAAAATTCGTGTTCACCACACAAACTTTCCCTACCGGGATTCGAAGCCGGAACACTCGGTACGAAAAGCCGAGTGACTACCAACTGCGCTAATCTGCGATTGACTAATTTTTTTTTAAATATTTTTGATAGTTCGTATATATTATTTGACATGTCTTTACAGGATGTTCTTTAAACTATTTTTTTTTTAATTTCAGTTTGCCATCGCAGCAAGCAGTCCTACCAGGTTCAGATGGCACAAGGACTTCCTCCATGGCAACAGCCATGCACGCGGTACCTCCCATCATGGAGGCATCAGAAAATACACGGTACGCAAACACTAACAATAATCGCTCATAAAGCCATATGAAATAAGGAATATTTCTTCCGCAACAAAGTTCCCGTAAATCTTGAAAAAAAATCCACCATGTATATACGAACGTAAATGTTTCTTATAGTCTCTAATAAAAAAAATGAAGTCATGTGTCAGATCGTAACTTAAAAAAAAGATATGTTTCTTTATACAAACTTTCATCCCCCATTTGAATCCCTTAGAAGTTGAATTTTCTAAATTCCATCTTAGGTGCACCTCTAGCACCTCTCCCTATCTCTCTCTCTCTCACTTTCTCTATCTTCATGCCTGAAAATCTATATATATCTCTCTCTCTGTCTCTCTTCATGCCTGAATAAATATTAATTATTATTATTCTTTACATTTTAGCGCTCCGGAAGATTGACATCGTTTGGTAAATAATAGTTTTAATTCGTTCGAGTTTGTCTTTATATAATGTTAAAATATCTCATGATTACAAGACTAAATAAAACTATATCGCCAGACGAAAACACCAAATGTACGGTCCCACACTAAGCGACGCTTGTGTTATGGGTACCGTACAATGGACTGGGGGCGAACTCAGTATATAATACTTATATAGATACTTCCAAAATCGCTACCGGGATCCAAACTCGGGACTCTCTACACAGACAGTGGGAGCACTACTAACTATTAATCATGTTTATTAATTATTAACAGTTTTTTTTTTAATTAAAAATAATTCTTGAGGACCATAAGCAGTCATAGCCAAGTTGGTAGAACGCTTGCCTCGCTAATTACGACCGCAACTATTATCACCGAGGACCCTTGCATGTCTGAGAGAACCCCTCGAAAGACATGTGTAGTCCGCCAACCCGCACTGGGCCAGCGTGGCGGACTATGGCCTAATCCCCCTCGCATTGAGGGGAGCCCCGTGCCCAACAGTGGGCCTTTAGAAAGGGTTATTATTATGGATTATTAATTACCATTTTTTTTCATTTTTTCAGGATTCCTCGCTAAAGGAATAAATGGTAAGTACCAATACATAAGTCAAGTTTCACCCCCCAAACTATACACATTTTATAACATTATCAAACAGCAAATAGTGCTGCGCAAAGCAAAACTCTTGTGCGCAGTACCTGTAAACATCGCGAGGAAACCTGGTCGTCGAAATCCTTGTGAAGTTCACCAACCCGCACTGGGCCAGCGTGGTGGACTACGGCTTAAATCCTCATATTGAAGAGGCATGTGCCCTGTGTAATTGCAATACGCTCGCTTCCTAATATATTGGTACCGAATACCGTTGCCGAATTGTGGGTGCACTGCAAAACACCTCTGCCTACCCCTTTGAGTATTACGGACACGATGGTGTTTCAAGAACTGGTGTTAATATATATTATATTGTATTACAGGCGCCTCAGGCAACTCCAATCAGATATTCCTGGACCTTGCACAAAGAAGTAAGTTTTTTTTGCATGCTTCAAGATCTTTATTCCAATCAGCGCCCAGCATCCCTTGAAGAGTCTGATCTCTGATATTCACTCGGAGCGACTGTCGTCTGCCTCCAGACACAACTAGTGGGACTACCGGGGAGCTGGTCACATCAGCTGTCAGTTCAGGCTTCTGACTGCCGCGACGAGGGTCGTCGATGTTAGAATGATAGGGACCACCAGCTCCACGTGCCCTGAAGGCAGATGACACAATCAGATCACCCATCCAATGATGGGCTTCATTTTGTGTGCTTCACACGTACCTTGTGTTACCTAAAGGGAAAGTGGATAATTTTCTTCCAACTCCTCCTATTTTTATCTTTCGATTAAATTCGTGCGGGTTCCAAGACAATTAACTTTATCCCGGGACTCGCCGAGTGTCACACCTCGGTGTCGTCATGGGACACCACTGTAGATCCTGGCTTACAGGAGTAGCAGTGGTGGGAGTGTGTGGCGGGCCTAGTTACCTTAAGGGCATAGAGTTCCAATTTTACGTTTTAATGTTTGTGTCCTGAAAGTGAAATGTACTACAATATGTTGTTTTTTTTAATTTTCAGAGCGTGCAAAGAACCTTGGCGAGGTTTTGGATGTGTGTGTCACAGGTATGGTATACTTAACACGTTTTAACATAACGCCATTACTGTTCGTATTTGATTAGATCCTTCAAAAAAAGAGCAACCATGAAGTTCCTCCCCCGTTCTTCTCCATAGGAACGGCATTCCGAACGGGTGGTAAAGTAGTAGCATAGTATTTTGTAACTTTTAACGATTCGTAAGTGCTGTACTTAATGGTCTACGTGAATAAAAAATATTCTGATTTTGATGCTGTTTTAACTCAGTTGTTTAATATATGTTTTGTCTCTTTCAGCCGCTCGCGGTGTTGGCGGTATCGTCGATGTTTGGATCCCGGGATGTGAGTTATAATAAAACAACAATATTAATGCTTCAAGCTAAACAACTTTTTTAATTTGCTGAATATTCATCATATGTGAAGAATTATATAACTTAACGTGTTTATTAACCATTTTCTTTTTATTTCAGTGGGTACTTTGCTGAGGAACAGTAAGTATATTTTATATATAATTTTTTTAACGTAGTCTACCATATGATAATATGGCATCCCCAAATATAAATTCTCTATTATAGCCACTTCTCGAATAGTAAGATTGCTTTTTGCCTAAACACACAATAAAACTGCAGCAATCTCTATGTAAGTCGAGTTACCGCGCTCGGATAAACCAAAACGATTGTCATAAAACTTGCAAACACCATCCTTTTCTAATGTCATTAAGGATTGTATTCGTATGTGCTATAAATGACATCTACTAAACTGCGTTTTTTTTTCTTACAGTGTACATGGCTACCGCTAAGATCGGAACCTGTGTCTTGGGAGAAGGAAAGACAAAATACATCAACAACGGTAAGGCACTCTTCTTCATCTCATTTTATTTGTGGTTAGCTTGCAGCATCCCTTGATTCATCTTATTACCGATATTTACATGGAGCGATCGTTGTCAGCCTCCGAGACACAACTAATGTGACAAGACAGGTAGTGCGTTAGTTGAGGGATAAGTCTCAGTGTCATTGTAGGAGACCACTGTAGATCCCGCCCTACAGGAAACTTAGTTGTAGGACAATTCTCGGCGTCATTCTAGGAGACCACTGTAGATGCCGCCCTACAGGAAAATTCGTTGTGGTACAAGTCTCGGTGTCATCCTAGGAGGCCACTGTAGATCCCGCCCTACAGGAAACTTAGTTGTAGGACAAGTCTCAGTGTCATTCTATGAGGCCACTGTGGATCCTGCTCTTCAATAGTCTTAGTAGTGGGTTAAGCCTCAGTGTCTACCTAGGAGGCCACTGTAGATCCTGCCATACAAAAGTCTTAGTAGTGAGTTAAGTCCCAGTGTTAGTCTAGAAGACCGTTGTAGATCCTGGCTCCAGAGAATTAGCGAATATAAATTTATTTTTATTTTCCAGGTATCTGTGCCAGCAATTACGGTAGCCGTTGGGGCTGGAACCAATATAAGGGCAGCTACAACAGCGCCAGTGATGTGATCGCGTCCTACGAGTTGCATGACGCTTATAGCCGCTTCGAGCAAATTCTTGCGAAACAAGGCTTGGACATCCAAAGCTTGAAAGGTTGGTGCTTGACATCCTAGCAGTGTATTCTGTGCACAAAGCTGACACTGCAGCAGTGTGGGTTCTGGTGCTGTAGTTTTTCATCATGTCACTTAAATATTCACTGATATTACGGCCTGATTAGCGCAGTGGTAGTGACTCTGCTTTCTGCGCCAAGGTTCCCGGGTTCGAATCCTGGTAGGGACACAAGCTTTGTGTGATGAGCACGAATGTTTGTACCCGAGTCATGGATGTTTAATATGTATATAAGTATTATATACTGAGTTCGCCCTCAGTCCATTGTACGGTACCCATAACACAAGCGTTAAGCTTAAAGTGGGACCGTATAGTTGGCGTGTTCGTATGGCGATATTTATTTATTTATTATATTTTATTGAAATAAAACTAATTTCAAGGATTTTATCGCGTTTATATATGATTTTTACGTTTCCGACGTTTCGGCTGCTTTACAGCGACCATGGTCACGGGAGGTCTGAGGTGGTTGACGTCCTAGTGTCATAGTTTGACCGGAGTACCCACATATTTAATTGTTGTTCGCGATCCGATCGAAGCAGAAAGTGCCCACAGTGTCTTGAGGTCTTGCAATGGTGCGCTTGGTTTTGGATTGATGTGTATTCTTTAATATTCTTCAGGTACCCAGAAGGTGGTCGTTCGCGTCATCAAGGAATTGACTCTTCTCTTCAAACGTAAGTGGCAATGTGTATGTTATCCATAAAACACATGACTCCAGATCAGGGGTTCCCAAACTTATTTTGTCTACTGCCCACTTTGAGAATGAATTATTTTTTTGCGCCCCCATTTTTTCACCTTCGTAAAAACCACAATAACTTCAAATTAAATTAATTATTGTGGGCCTATACACAACGCCCCCATTTTTTTCTGGGTCTCTTACCGCCCTTTAGGCCTGTAGCGCCCATAAGGGGGCGTTATCGCCCATTTTGGGAAAGGTTGCTCTAGATCTTTCAGTCTATTTGACCGAGTGTCCTGGTGTATGCACTGCTGCGATACCTAGCTAGTTCTGTCTGTCTATAGACATTAGCGTAAAGTGTCAGTGTTACCATGTATACTTAGACAAACATATTTTTATATTGTTATTTTCATTGCAGGCAACTCCAATGAGTGGTCTCGTCAAGATTTGTCCACCGCTTTCGTCAAATGTAAGTATTCATCACAATTTTGTCAACGTAGTTTTAAACTAAAGGCAAAACGATAGCTTCTAAACTTGTTGTCCCAATTCTAGCCTGGGTAGCAATATATCAGCTTGGAGCATAGTTTTAAACTTAAGCTAAAAACGATAGCTCGTAGACTTGTTGTCCCAAATCTAGCTTGGGAAGCAATATATATATTATTTAATGTTTGATTATATCCTATTTGTGTTGCACTTGAGAAAATTTAATTTATTTGCGATAGATTGGTGTGATATTAATTATATTATTTTCTTTTCAGTGACAACTTTATTGGGAGCCGTCGGAAACAGTTACTACCCTGAGCGTAAGTACCTATCGAATCATATCAATTACTGTGAATACTGTCCTACAGACCCGGGCCCCAAGTCTGCTAACACAATCGATTCATAATCGAACAGCAACCGCATAGTAACTGCCACTTTTGACAGATATCCCATACAATATCTGTGTGGAAAGTACCATTTGATAATTTATGTATGCGTATATATTATCATAATATATGTAATCTGATAAACACATTATTAGCCTTACCCGTTCCTACATTGTTCTCACACACCTATAACAATGTACTGCTCAAAATGTAAAAGATCTTTTCAAGAAGAGCAACCATGGAGTTTCTCGCCCGTTCTTCTCCTTAGGAACGGCATTCCGAACGGGCGGTAAAGTTGTAGCTTAGCATTTTGTAAGTTTTGTTTGACGATTCGTAATTACTGTACTTAATGGTTTAAATGAATAAAAAATATTCTGATTCTGATTCTGATCCTTCCTTGCGTTGCGCAGACCCAACATAATGGTACTTTTTTACTAATAATTATTATTTTCTTTGCAGTTGGTCCCTACATTGTGGATGGTAAGTAATCACAGACATCTTTCTGAAGAAACAGAAGAAAATTGTTATACAATATTAGTGTACATAAATAGTGTATCTAAAATATTTAGTGGAGTATAAGCTGTTGGAGATTTTGAACGGACTAACGTATTTACCAAGGCATAGACAACACATATTTAGTGACCATAGATCTCTGCTATTTCTTTTTTATATTGACAATCGGCAACAAAATTAGTGCCATTGTTAAGTAAAATTTGTCTTAGTTACTAATAATAATGATGATACAATTAATTTCCAACAGCTATCAGTAAATATGTTGATACTTTAATGAAAATTTACCGGACATCTCTTCGGAACTTGAAAAGACGAGTTATACTATTTTATTTCAATTCACTCGTGCACGTTTGTGAACGCACAACGGTTAATATCACACTAATATTACACATTATACGTCAAACAACACACATTTTTTTGGAAAATAAAATGAAACCGATAACTTTGTCGTTCAACTTTCCGCTAAAACAGTCCAACACATAGCTCACTTTGTCGTACACAATTGTGTACAATACAAATATTGCTTTAACTGACTATTGTTGCTTAGAAAATAATTTATCCGTTTTCAGATTTCGCTGAGTACATCAACAAGGTGACGCTCGCCAAGAACTTAGGTGAGTAACACTTGGCCATTGGATCAAACGTGGCCCAGCCGTCCAGAGGATGCCTCGCTTAGAGTCGAAACACGTGTCGAATACTTCTTTAGATTCGCTTCGTTTCGCGGAGAATTGCACATTAATTGGGGTCCCGACACTCGTGACAGACAGTTTCTCGACTGATATCTTTGAGGAGTTCGGTGTTGTTGGCTACTTTAATTCTCGATCAACTTCTTTGGGGATTTTAGACAAGCCGAGGGTCAGTGGTGGGTCCCTCTTCCCCCATTTGTTCAACAATGGATTTGCGCCTAGTATCGGGCTAGTTCTATCATTTAGATATTCTATGCCTTTAGCACGGCAACCCTCTAATACACATCCATTAGAATCTGAGTAGCGAGGTTACTAAGTACAAGAATTATTAAACATGCTATTAATTTTACAGATATATCTGCCCACGTAAATGATATCAAGAAGGAAATCTCGGAAAGTAACAAATACCAATTTAATGGCGGCATTGGCGAATGTTCCAAAGATCAATTTGAGGCCGGACATGACGGTAATGATAATGATGATGATGACGATGAGGATGACGATGAATCAGTCTCTTCTAAATCTGAATCCGCATCAAAATCCGAAGCTACATCAAGCGGTTCTTCAGGACAACAAACTAGCTCTGCATCAAGATCCGAAACTACATCAAGCAGTTCTTCAGAACAACAAACTCGCTCTGCATCAAAATCCGGTAGTTCATCAAGCGACTCTTCCAAATCGAAATCTGACACCGCATCAAAAATAACTAGGGATTCAAAGGACTCATCTAAAACTAAATCCGATGATGATAAAGCTGCCTCTGCTGGCAGGGAAACGACCAAAGACAGCGGAAAAGTAACAATTGATAAAAGCTCCGAGAACCAAAAGTCAGGCAAAAAATCTGGCTCTGCATCAAGATCCGATAGTTCATCAAGCGGTTCTTCAGGACATAAATCTAGCTCTGGATCAAAATCCGAAACTACATTAAGCAGTTCTTCAGAACAACAAACTCGCTCTGCATCAAAATCCGGTAGTTCATCAAGCGACTCTTCCAAATCGAAATCTGACACCGCATCAAACATAACTAGGGAATCAAAGGACTCATTGAAAAAGAAATCCAATGATGATGATTGCGATGACGATGCCTTCTTTGCCGGCAGGGAAACGACCAGAAACAACGGAAAAGCAACAACTGATAAAAGCTCCACCGACCAAAAGTCAGACAAAAAATCTGGCTCTGATGCAAAGTCTTCAAGTGCATCAAAGGACTCCTCTAAAACGCAGTCTAGCTCTGCATCAACATCCGCTAGTACATCAAGCAGCTCTTCAGGATCTCAATCTGACTCAACATCATCATCCACTAGCACATCAAGCGGCTCATCCAGAACGGAATCTGAATCCGCATCAAAAATCACTAAGCAATCAAAGGACTCATTGAAAAAGAAATCCAAAGATGATAAAGCTGCGTCTGCTGGTAGGGAAACGACCAAAGACAGCGAAAAAGTAACAATTGATAAAAGCTCCGAGAACCAAAAGTCAGGCAAAAAATCTGGCTCTGATGCAAAGTCTTCAAGTGCATCAAAGGACTCCTCTAAAACGCAATCTAGCTCTGCATCAACATCCGCTAGTACATCAAGCAGCTCTTCAGGATCTATATCTAGCTCAAAATCATCATCTAATAGCAAATCAAGCGACTCTTCCAAAACGAAATCTGACACCGCATCAAAAGTCAATAGGGAATCAAAGGACTCATTGAAAAAGAAATCCAAGGATGATAAAGCTGCCTCTGCTGGCAGGGAAACGACCAAAGACAGCGGAAAAGTAACAATTGATAAAAGCTCCGAGAACCAAAAGTCAGGCAAAAAATCTGGCTCTGCATCAACATCCGCTAGTACATCAAGCAGCTCTTCAGGATCTCAATCTGACTCAACATCATCATCCACTAGCACATCAAGCGGCTCATCCAGAACGGAATCTGAATCCGCATCAAAAATCACTAAGCAATCAAAGGACTCATTGAAAAAGAAATCCAAAGATGATAAAGCTGCGTCTGCTGGTAGGGAAACGACCAAAGACAGCGGAAAACTAACGACTGGTAAAAGCTCCAAGAACCAAAAGTCAGGCAAAAAATCTGGCTCTGATGCAAAGTCTTCAAGTGCATCAAAGGACTCCTCTAAAACGCAATCTAGCTCTGCATCAACATCCGCTAGTACATCAAGCAGCTCTTCAGGATCTATATCTAGCTCAAAATCATCATCTAATAGCAAATCAAACGACTCTTCCAAAACGGAATTAGACTCCGCATCAAAAGTCAATAGGGAATCAAAGGACTCATTGAAAAAGAAATCCAAGGATGATAAAGCTGCCTCTACTGGCAGGGAAACGACCAAAGACGGCGGAAAAGTAACAATTGATAAAAGCTCCAAGAACCAAAAGTCAGGCAAAAAATCTGGCTCTGCATCAACATCCGCTAGTACATCAAGCAGCTCTTCAGGATCTCAATCTGACTCAACATCATCATCCACTAGCACATCAAGCGGCTCATCCAGAACGGAATCTGAATCCGCATCAAAAATCACTAAGCAATCAAAGGACTCATTGAAAAAGAAATCCAAAGATGATAAAGCTGCGTCTGCTGGTAGGGAAACGACCAAAGACAGCGAAAAAGTAACAATTGATAAAAGCTCCGAGAACCAAAAGTCAGGCAAAAAATCTGGCTCTGATGCAAAGTCTTCAAGTGCATCAAAGGACTCCTCTAAAACGCAATCTAGCTCTGCATCAACATCCGCTAGTACATCAAGCAGCTCTTCAGGATCTATATCTAGCTCAAAATCATCATCTAATAGCAAATCAAGCGACTCTTCCAAAACGAAATCTGACACCGCATCAAAAGTCAATAGGGAATCAAAGGACTCATTGAAAAAGAAATCCAAGGATGATAAAGCTGCCTCTGCTGGCAGGGAAACGACCAAAGACAGCGAAAAAGTAACAATTGATAAAAGCTCCGAGAACCAAAAGTCAGGCAAAAAATCTGGCTCTGCATCAACATCCGCTAGTACATCAAGCAGCTCTTCAGGATCTCAATCTGACTCAACATCATCATCCACTAGCACATCAAGCGGCTCATCCAGAACGGAATCTGAATCCGCATCAAAAATCACTAAGCAATCAAAGGACTCATTGAAAAAGAAATCCAAAGATGATAAAGCTGCGTCTGCTGGTAGGGAAACGACCAAAGACAGCGGAAAACTAACGACTGGTAAAAGCTCCAAGAACCAAAAGTCAGGCAAAAAATCTGGCTCTGATGCAAAGTCTTCAAGTGCATCAAAGGACTCCTCTAAAACGCAATCTAGCTCTGCATCAACATCCGCTAGTACATCAAGCAGCTCTTCAGGATCTATATCTAGCTCAAAATCATCATCTAATAGCAAATCAAACGACTCTTCCAAAACGGAATTAGACTCCGCATCAAAAGTCAATAGGGAATCAAAGGACTCATTGAAAAAGAAATCCAAGGATGATAAAGCTGCCTCTACTGGCAGGGAAACGACCAAAGACGGCGGAAAAGTAACAATTGATAAAAGCTCCAAGAACCAAAAGTCAGGCAAAAAATCTGGCTCTGCATCAACATCCGCTAGTACATCAAGCAGCTCTTCAGGATCTCAATCTGACTCAACATCATCATCCACTAGCACATCAAGCGGCTCATCCAGAACGGAATCTGAATCCGCATCAAAAATCACTAAGCAATCAAAGGACTCATTGAAAAAGAAATCCAAAGATGATAAAGCTGCGTCTGCTGGTAGGGAAACGACCAAAGACAGCGAAAAAGTAACAATTGATAAAAGCTCCGAGAACCAAAAGTCAGGCAAAAAATCTGGCTCTGATGCAAAGTCTTCAAGTGCATCAAAGGACTCCTCTAAAACGCAATCTAGCTCTGCATCAACATCCGCTAGTACATCAAGCAGCTCTTCAGGATCTATATCTAGCTCAAAATCATCATCTAATAGCAAATCAAGCGACTCTTCCAAAACGAAATCTGACACCGCATCAAAAGTCAATAGGGAATCAAAGGACTCATTGAAAAAAAAATCCAAGGATGATAAAGCTGCCTCTGCTGGCAGGGAAACGACCAAAGACAGCGGAAAAGTAACAATTGATAAAAGCTCCAAGAACCAAAAGTCAGGCAAAAAATCTGGCTCTGATGCAAAGTCTTCAAGTGCATCAAAGGACTCCTCTAAAACGCAATCTAGCTCTGCATCAACATCCGCTAGTACATCAAGCAGCTCTTCAGGATCTATATCTAGCTCAAAATCATCATCTAATAGCAAATCAAGCGACTCTTCCAAAACGAAATCTGACACCGCATCAAAAGTCAATAGGGAATCAAAGGACTCATTGAAAAAGAAATCCAAGGATGATAAAGCTGCCTCTGCTGGCAGGGAAACGACCAAAGACAGCGGAAAAGTAACAATTGATAAAAGCTCCGAGAACCAAAAGTCAGGCAAAAAATCTGGCTCTGCATCAACATCCGCTAGTACATCAAGCAGCTCTTCAGGATCTCAATCTGACTCAACATCATCATCCACTAGCACATCAAGCGGCTCATCCAGAACGGAATCTGAATCCGCATCAAAAATCACTAAGCAATCAAAGGACTCATTGAAAAAGAAATCCAAAGATGATAAAGCTGCGTCTGCTGGTAGGGAAACGACCAAAGACAGCGGAAAACTAACGACTGGTAAAAGCTCCAAGAACCAAAAGTCAGGCAAAAAATCTGGCTCTGATGCAAAGTCTTCAAGTGCATCAAAGGACTCCTCTAAAACGCAATCTAGCTCTGCATCAACATCCGCTAGTACATCAAGCAGCTCTTCAGGATCTATATCTAGCTCAAAATCATCATCTAATAGCAAATCAAACGACTCTTCCAAAACGGAATTAGACTCCGCATCAAAAGTCAATAGGGAATCAAAGGACTCATTGAAAAAGAAATCCAAGGATGATAAAGCTGCCTCTACTGGCAGGGAAACGACCAAAGACGGCGGAAAAGTAACAATTGATAAAAGCTCCAAGAACCAAAAGTCAGGCAAAAAATCTGGCTCTGCATCAACATCCGCTAGTACATCAAGCAGCTCTTCAGGATCTCAATCTGACTCAACATCATCATCCACTAGCACATCAAGCGGCTCATCCAGAACGGAATCTGAATCCGCATCAAAAATCACTAAGCAATCAAAGGACTCATTGAAAAAGAAATCCAAAGATGATAAAGCTGCGTCTGCTGGTAGGGAAACGACCAAAGACAGCGAAAAAGTAACGACTGGTAAAAGCTCCAAGAACCAAAAGTCAGGCAAAAAATCTGGCTCTGATGCAAAGTCTTCTGGTGCATCAAAGGACTCCTCCGAAATTGAATCTAGCTCAAAATCATCAACCACTACTGCATCAAGCGGTTCATCCAGATCGGAATCTGACTCCGCATCAAAAATAACTACAGAATCAAAGGACTCATCGAAAACTAAATCCAAAGATGATAAAGCTGCCTCTGCTGGCAGGGAAACGACCAAAAAAAGCGGAAAAGTAACAATTGACAAAAACTCCACCGACCAAAAGTCAGGCAAACAGTCTGCTAGCTCCGGTGACAGTAATAATAAATCCAACGAAAGCGGGTCTAAGACTAGGCAATCTAACGTCAACTACTCGGCTGGAAGCGAAAGTCATGACTCTAACTCTAGTGGTGACGGTTATGCCACTAGTTCCAAAGACAAATACGGTAATGAAAAGAATTTTGAAACCGAACAAGAAGAATACGATAACCAGGACTCTCAATCCAGCGAAAAGTATGCCTCTAAAGTTGGTAAGGATGGATCAAAATCAGTCAGTTCGAAAAAATCTGCCACTGATTCTTCAAGTCAGGGAGAGTCTAGCGCCACTGATGACTCCACCAAAAATGCTGACGGTTCCTCTTCAAGTACCAGTAGGAGAAATTCTGCTTCTCAGGAATCTGATAGTGGTGTTCAGGAGTCATATGAATCCAAGTCCTCTGGCGGCAAAACTAGCGTAAAGTCTGCAGCTATTGGCGGAAGCCACGACGCTAGCAACAGTGATGACAGTTACAGCACTAACTCTGATGATGGAAAAGGTAATAAGAACATTTATAACAGCGCAAATGGACAATACCAGTATGATGATAACAAATTTAACCAAGAATATACTGCAACAGAAAATAAGGATGGCTCCGGTTTTATTAATTCTCAGACTTCTGACTCTGAGAGTTCCAGTGATGGTAGTTACAGTCAAACCAAATCTTCTCATAAAAATGCCGATGGTTCTTCCACGAATATAAATAGCCAGCAATCCGATATCAGTGATTCTAGCAGCAATTATCAATACTTGTACGAGGCTGTTCAATCTAAGGGCAAATCTAGCATCCAGTCCAACACTAGCGGTGGAAGCCACGCCTCTACGGGTAGCAGTGATAGCGTCAGCGCTAGCTCCGATGATGGTAAAGGCAACAAGAGTAGTTATGAAGCCGCGTCAGGTGATCAACACGAGAAAGACAGTGCGTTCAGTGATAAATTGTTAGCAACTACAAAATCAGATGGCTCGAAATCCATCAGGTCCGACACCTCGGCTGCCTCCTCATCTAACGACTCAGATTTTAATAAATCCAGCTCTTCAACTATAACAGCAGACGGTACTGTGGTGAATTCCAAACGCACAAGCTTCTCCGAAAAGAGTTCCAGCCGCTTCTCCAGGAAAACTAATAGCTTTAGTTCTACTAACTAAATGATTCTATTGATTCATAGTTATGTCGTCGAAGATGAATGATGTTAATTGACAACCACAAAGCATGTAACACGGTTTTTTTACTTTTTTAGATTATAGTTAACGAGCATAGAATTTGTTTGTTTCATTTGAGTATAATCAATAATTTGTACCCGCTTATACAAACGACACGTCCGAGGGCATTCCTCACAGACCTCATATTTCAATTGCACCAATATGATTTGAAAGGATCTCTTCGCTAAGCTCACCGAAGCTCTTTAAGTGATTAAATAAAAGGCCATATATTATTTAAATAACCGAACGAAAGACTATCACATTTCAAAATGGTATCTTTAGAGCAGCGTAGGAAAATAACAGACTGTTTATTTATTTTTAAAATACTCCGTCATAAAATTGATTGTCCGCAATTATTGGGAAACTTATCAATTCGTGTACCAGTTAGGCTCCCTCGCACTCCTATTACTCCCTTATACCCTCCTTTCCGCAGAACCGTCCTCGGAGCAAGCTCTCCAATCCCTCGAATGTGCAAACTTTTAAATGGTTGCAGTGACATCACTGACGTGCACGCCAATTCTTTATACGAGTTCAAACAGTTTTTGTACAGTACGGTGTAACTAGCTCATAAATATTATTATTGTAATACATATTATATAAGTAGTGTCTATAGGTGTAAGCAATTAGTGCATGTGGTGCTTACTTATAAGGGATTGTTACATTTAGCAAATAAGCAGATAATGATTATATTAATAAGTGAATCAGTGTAAACAATCGTTAGTAAGCCAAATAAATAAATAAATAAATAAATAAATAAATATATCAAAAATAGAGTTAGCACAAACTGAAAAAGGAATTTACCATATCGATCAACTTACTGTAGATGCATTCCATGAATCTGCTTGCATCATTATCATCTTCACAAGCATACATTTGCTAGCCATCTAACCAGCCATCATAACAACAAAAAAATAAAAATGGAGTGTCTGTTTGTAATATTAAAATAACCGCTTTTTTCTAAGTGCATTTGGATGTATACACGGTACATATACCAAAGCAACATTTTTTTAAATTTTTGTCTGTCTGTCTGTGTGTTAGTTCCGGCTAATCTCTGAAATGGCTGGACCGATTTTGACGGGACTTTCACTGGCAGATAGCTGATGTAACAAGGAGTAACTTAGGCTACTTTTATTTTAGAAAAAAAATTGGATCTCACGAAAAAAAATTAAAACCAATGTTGCAGCGCTGCGCCTGATTAAGTTTGATAGCAACAACCTGCAACGCGTCCCGCGGGCTCAGAACGCGCGAGCAGGCTGTTGCCAACGGTTGTGTCTTTGTTAAATACCACGTGGACGAAGTCGCGGGTAACAGCTAGTCATAGTATATAGATGATTAATATAGTCTTCGACACTCAAAGATGTAAACTTTTCTTTCAGTGAATTGTTTTCACTGTATTATATCAAAACATTTCCAATAACAAACTAAACAAGTTGATCGATAATTAAAGAAGCCAGCAACACCGAACTCCTCTAAGATGTTAGTCGAAAAACTGTCTGTCACGAGTGTCGGGACCCCAAATAAAATGCAATTCTCCGCGAAACGAAGCGAATCTAAAAATGTATTCGACACGTGTTTCGCCTCTAAACGAGACATCGGCATATGTATAATAATATACTTAGTTGATTGATTGAATCGCGATCATGATCGTGAAGCAACGCTTGTATTATCGGTACCGTACAACGGACTAGGGGCGAACCCAGTATATAATACTTATATAGATATTAAACATCCGCGACTCGGGTACAAACATTCGAGCTCACACAGTTTGTCCCTACGAGGATTCGAACTCGGGACCCTCGGCGCAGAAGGCCAAGGCACTACCAACTGGCCTAATCGGGTCATCTAATATTATGTCAAAAATCACACTTCACACTTATATTATAAATGTGAAAGTTTGGATGGATGGATGTTTGTTACTCAATCACGCCAGACCGGCTGAACGGGTCGGGATGAAATTTGGCACAGAGATGGGTTATAGTCTGAAATTTTTTATCCCGGTAAAAAGTACACAGTTTTTAAGCGCAGGTACTTGGAAAATCATCCCTCCCATGAACTAAAATGCGGTCATTAGGGGTTGATCCTTCTTAATGAAAGGTCCAAGTAATCAAACTTAATAGTTCAATTCAAAAGCCAGGTTCGTTAGGCATGACCGACGAGAGGGTTAACGGCCCACCTGTGCTTATGTCGGTCACGCTTATCGATCAGATTCAGGTTCAAACCCCGGTTCGCAGCTCTGTATTTTTTTGTCTACCACTTTGTAATGGAGGCAAGTGGATAATGTTCTTCCAACTTTCCACAACAACAACCTCCTATTTTTACCTTGCGATTAAACTCTTGGGGTTTCAAGACAATTAACTTTATCCGGGACTCGTCGAGGGTCACGCCTCGGTGTCATCATGGGACACCACTGTAGAGCCTGGCTTACAGGAGAAGCAGTGGTGGGAGTGTGTGGCGGGCCTAGACCCATTAAAAAAAACAAAAAACAGCTCTGAAAGTGGTGTGAAATTAACGATTTTTATTACATCATAGGCAAGTATTTGATCTCGATCTCACCTGATGGTAAGTGACGATGAGATCTACGATGGAGCATACTTGCCTAGGTAGGAAGGCGGCAGTAGATCGAGACGCTACATTCACTAGGCACATGCAGCGCAACTGATCTGACCCGCCATCCATGAATGGCAACACCGAACAAAATGCCGGAACACGGCTAGGCCGCTTGGCGACATGGCTTTGTTCAGTGGGTGGTGACTAGCCACGGCCGAAGCCTACCACCAGTAAAAAAATTCCTTAATAATTCCTTGGCAGTTCGGACGATGAAAGTGGAAGAAAGGTAGGTGGCATAAAGCCAGAATGCTCCTCTTATTGAGGAGGATACTCGCCCCCTATTACGTAGGGACCAGATTCCGTAGGTACTTTTTTAGAAAATTATCGGAACCCTTTTCTTCACTTCTTGACTACGGCTTGGCTAGTGACCGCTTGGTCAAGTAACAGATTGGTCTAGTGATAGCTTGGTATAGTGACACCACGGCCTAGTGTTAGTATGGGATCGCTCACAATCTACTACACGGTACCCACAATAGAATAGTGTGGGACCATATAGTTGAAAAACGCTGTACTTCTCCAAGCTTCATAGAAATTTGCAGCGAATCCAACATACTTCTCGACTCGGTAATCAAACTCGGAACCTCGTGAATAGCGGCACCTTGCGGATAACACGTCAGAGTGGCAATCTATTTAAAAAA